>VDFB02105785.1:441769876-441902913 GCA_007258455.2 Sequoia sempervirens | reverse complement strand
AAATGTAATGTTCTAAATGCAATAAACTGATAAAAGATATTGATTACTAATGCAAAACTAATGAAATGCAAGATGTTTGAAAACATAATGTGATATGAAAAATGGCCTAGAAATGATTATGAAACAAAACCAAAAACTATAAAATTGAAGAGGTGCACCTAGAAATCTATTGTAGATTGGAATGGAGACTAGAAATGTTGTTGATCCTTAAATTTTGACCTACTGGGACACTTATGCCATTCTGGGCGACCTATTCCCAAATCTAGAAAACTATTTTGGGGCCCGTCTTAGCCAAATGGGTATCCAAATCTATAGAAAACTCTGAAAAACATGTGTAATGGGACTAAATCACCATTTATGGAAACTTAGTCCACTTTGACTTCTCTGCAAATCCGAAAGTGGAAACGCAAGCTCTCGGTCTTCACTTTTTGTTCCTCTAGGTGTCCAGTCCTGAAACTTTTATTTTTGGCACTGTAAGTGAATTTTTGTGTGGAAATTTTACCTAGACAATAAGGATATGTCTTCAAAAACTTTGCAACCTATTCTTCAATGATTTCCAAGCCTTCAAGGTACCTAAATCTGCAAACAGACAAAGAAAGAAGGAGAAATGTTGAATATTAGGAAATAGGGGTTTGCCTTGGTCAAACCCCTTTTAGGTAATTAAACCAAATAAAGAGATAAGATGAAGCATGCATATGAAATGAAGGGATTATAAAATTTCCATGATGATTGATCTTGAATTTCTATAACAATGGATGAATAATTTTCCCTCGAATGTCTGAAAATTATCTTGAATGCTCTCTAAATGATCTAACCCTAGCTTGCTTGACTTGAACGCATGATGAATGATGAATGAATGATGAATGAGTTATGAATTAGGGTTTAGAAGCTTATTTATATAGGAAATCCTCCTAAAATTCCCATTAATTTGATCCCTAAGATTGACATGGAGGAAATTTAATCTTAAAATCCATTTTTTCTCGCCCGAACCTCGAAAATAGCCCAAATGGGACTAAGTCGCCAAGTTGGGTGACTTAGTCTCACCTGGATGGGACTAATTCACCCAAATGGGTGACTTGGTCCCACAGGGGCTCTTTTGCTAGTTGGATTGTCAGGGAGTGAAGAATTTTAGTTTTTATGTTGATTTCATCAGGTCCTTGATCAAAATAAGCCTCAAGATGCACAATATGGGGCAATAGGGGCCTATTAATGATTATGTAAAGGGTAATTAGGGATAGGGACACAAATTTCAATGTGAAAGTGTGATTAAATACACTTTACAACATTAAAATGAGTTCCACTTAGCCTAGAAGGGCATAACATCCAATGTGAATGTGTAAAACACATTACAACACTAGATTAGAATTAGGTTTAATTTACAAGCCTTCTATAGTAATGTGAGGATGCAATTAAATATATTTTATAATATTGAATTAAGGGGAAAATGGGTCCATTAGACTTAAATACTTAATAAAAGTCTAGAAAAGTGTGAAAGTTATTTACAACACTTTACAACACCTTTACAAGACATCATTAAATGCATTTGCAAGGGTCTAAGACCTAATGTGGATGTGAAAAACACCTCACAACACTAAATCAAGGCCTTATTAAGTTCGATTTGTCATTAATTATTCCCAAATCAAGCAAGGAAAAAGGGATACTTTTTCAGTTTCCACATTTAGCCCCCACTTTAGTGAGAGGAGGAACTTGCTTCAAACTCACACTAAAGTAGACATTCAAGATGGGTCCTATTTTACCAATGTGGATGGTCTAGGATAAAAAAGATGAAGGAAGTATTCAAGCCCCTAGGATCCCAGATCCTAAGTCAAACCAACATAAGTGTGAAAGGACACACATAAGGTGAATGATTTGTAGAAAAACAAGAAACATGATCATGCAATGGAAATAACTAGAAGGAAGATAAATAAAATGGTGGATCAAGCTTCAACTATTTTTCCAACACGATGTGGATCAGATCTAGGTTGTATTTCCAAAAATGCGTACTCACTTTGAGGCAACAAACCTCATGGTTGTCCGCGTGGGTGAGAAGTCCTAAAAGGTGAGAAACATACACTCATGGTTGGTATGCACTCACACACACACAAGTGGCTATGGGGAAAGTCATGCCTCGAAATGGGCTTCCTTCTCAACCATACCAAAGTTATATCTCTTGATAAATTTGATAAGGCACCAAACAAAAAGGGTCTTCGAGCTCTATGAGGTAATCAAAACTCCGTATGCTTGACACTCATAGACATTGTAAATGAAAAATAGTTCAAGGAATGTTCAAAGGGATTTTTCTTAGTTCATGCAAGGTCTCATCTTAGGGAACATCATGCTTAATGTTTCCAAGAGAGAAAAAGTACAAATGGTCTCATCTTGTTTCCAAGAGAGGACAAGTGCAAGGTGTCATCCTGGGAAACATTGTACCTAATGTTTCCAAGAGAGGAAATTTCAAGAAAAATAAAATCACACAATGAAATGTGAGTATCGATGTATGCCTCCAGTTTAAAGCAGTTGCTAACACCATTACTATGAGAAATTTCTTTAAAGTAGAAGAAGACACGAGAGAGTATTCAGAAATCCCTATCCCAAGTCATATGTTTTCGATAAGCTACATCATGAAAAAGGTAGTATGTCACATGTGAACCAACTTAAGGCATGGCATCCACATCCCAAGCTTGCTCTTATATTTTCATGAAAGGTTAATGGCTATCCAAAAGAGGCAAGGACAAGTGACATACGAGGACAAGGCTACCTAACACCTTGCCCCCACTTAGTGCAAGAAAAGGGTGACCCAAAATGGTTAAAAGGTAGAGTGAAAATTAGTATCAATTAGAGGAATTAGGTGCCCCCACATAAGGGAGAGCACCAAACTCCTTAAGATGTTGGAATTTACTACTCAAATCCTTACATTCATTAGTAGCATGACCATGAATTCTATGATATGCACAAAATGAAGTTTTTTAATAGAATTTATTTTGAGTTTTTGGAGGAAGGGATATCAAGTGATCTTGGGGGAGTCTTGACAAGATACCCTCTTGATCAATAGTAGAAGGTGTTTCTGGAGTTTGTGATAAAGATACCTCTTGCTTAGTACAAGATGTCATACCTATGCAAGACTCTTTAGATTGCAATATTTTGTTCTCTCCTTTGTGGGAGGGTGTAAAATCTAACGAACTCAAAGCATTAGTGTTTTACAAGATGAAATTTTCATTAAGTGAGGATTTGTTTGTTTGTTGCATTGCATGCAAAGGAAAATGATCAAGACCACCAATTCCAATCATTTTAGGATGCACTACTATTAAATTTGTCTTAGATGGATGTTGTGTGATAGTGTTGATGTTGAGTGAAGGCTTGGTGATTTCTATCAAAGGAAAATAACTAAGGCCATGAGTTGTTTCTTGCATGTTAGGCTTGATGGGGACACAGATACCTTGTTCCTGAGCACCACATTCTTTTCCACTATATCCAAGTTGTTTCATAAGTTCATTACCTTTTCCATAAATATTTTTCATGGATTTTGAATTAGGTGGTTGTTCGTTGATGAGTTATTCAAAGTTTGTGGTGTAATTTGTTGTCTTATGTTCTAAAGTAGTTGAGGTGGATACTTTCGAAGGGTCTTCTAATTTTTTTTTTGACATGACTGCTTTTTTGTTTCCCTTGTTAGAGGCCTTGTTTATGATCTTGTATTCTCCCATGAATGTTGGTGTGAAATCTAAGGAACCCCAATCATCTTCGAATAACTTCGTGACCTCTTCAATTTACTTTTCTTTGGTTTTTTGTTGCATGAGTTTGACTTGCGTAGTTGGTGTTAGGGTTTTCAAATAATTCTCTTTTTCTTCTCAAGTTGTAAGACACTATAAGGCTCAAGATCAACGTGAAGTGTGTACGCTTTATTGTTGTATATGTATTTCATTTTATTATGAAGAGTATAAGGTACCCCATTCATTGCATGAATCCATGGTCTACCTAAAAGAAGATTACATGAAATTTCATGAGGCATAACATGGATTGGTGTACCCAATGTGGCCTTTCCAACTGTAAGAGGTAAAGTGATCACCCCAAGCAGTTTATTTTTGACATTGTCAAATCCCTTAAGAGATAAAGAATCAAGTTGAATGTTTGATTTATCAATGCCAAGCCTATCCAGAAGGATCACACTACACACATTAAGGGCATATCCAATATCGACAAGAGTTCTCTTTATCCCTTTTCATTTGTATTGAGCTATGATCATGAAAGAATCATTTTTTTTTGCACATCCAAAGAGGGGAGTTCACTTTGGTTGAAAATAATGTTAGCATTCAATCCTTGAATCATGGCTGCTATGTCATTTGGTTGCACATTAGAAGAGATTAGAACTTGTTGTAAGGTTGTTTGAAACATAGTGTGATAGCTAGGTGAATTCTGAAATAAATCCCATAGGGATATCTTTGCAGGAGTATTATTAAGTTGTTCAAAAAGATCATACTCCTTTCCACGAGGAGGACTTGGTAAGATAGGGTTAGATAGGATAGGATTAGGTAAGAGTGTCAGGTTGGTTGTGGCGGTTGTGGATTTTTTTTAGTGTTATATGTATGAGCAACGGTATTATGACTTAGTTGCTACGAAACATTGTTCTTAGGTGGGAAAAGGACAAGTTCAGGTTTACTTTGAGTTGGAGGTTTTTTTGAAGGGGGGTAAAGGATGAGTTGAGGTTGAATAATATTAACATCCCTTGGTGAATGAGGGGCTAACATTGGCTCTTCATCTTCTATGAAGGGCATAATATCATTATTGTGAATGTTATCCTTGTCTTGGATCATGATATCCTCCCTAGGAGGAGATTTTTGAGGAGAACTACAAACCACATGTTCTTGACATTCGAGGGTTGGTTCTTCTAAAAGGACTTCATCACAAGTAGGGGAATGATTAATTTGATGGGATTATCAATAGTGGGATGATTAGGAGAAGGTTCTATTTGATTTTCTAAGGTATCATTCTCTTGTTCCATATTATCTACCCTAGGAGGAGAGCTTGTAATATGTGTATTCAAGGTTGAAGTTTGTAAAGTAGCTTCATCAAAAGTGGGGGAGGTATCAAGAGAAGGACCTCTATGATTCTCAAATAGATTGTCCCAGATGGTAGGAGCATTAGGAAAGGGAGGGTCAAGATTCTCATGACTCTTAATAGGTGTATCTTCTAATACCAACATATCCTCGTGGCATCAAGGAGGGATATTAGGAAAAGGACAATGTTGATTGTCATGGTTATGGAGATAAGGTAAGGTGATGCTTAGAAATGTTTCTATGATCTCATGTTCTTGTTGTCTAATATCGTCCAAAGGGGAATGAGGAGAGAGACAATCAAGACCCTCAATGCTTGTATCGTCTTTCACCAAGATACCTTCGTCACTAATAGGAGAGGTATCAGGAGAAGAGCAAGTGTGATTTTTATGATTGTCTACACTACCATTCTCACCAATGGGAAATATAATATTAAGGATTTTGTCAATGGTTTGAACATGTTTCTTAATGACCTCATTGCTATAATCAAAATTGAACTCATAAGAGGGGATGTTGTATTTATGCAATCCATTTTTAACCAAATCAAAGCCACATCTTTTGAAAGTAAACATGTTATCATGGAGAAGTAAAGAAATGAAAATGCAATGACTTGAAGTAAGATATGTAAATACAATTTTCAAATGTGAAACAAAGTAATTTTCTGATTACATTATGCAACAACTTGAAAGATGAAATGTTTGAAATACAAATTTGAAATTAAACAATGCATGAAATGAGGTAGTTTAAGCTAGATCTAATGAAATGCATGTTATAGAAACTCAACCAACTAATACAGATAGGTAAGGGAAACAAACAAAACCTTAAAAATAGGGTTTTCAGTGCTGTGAAAGGTAGTTTTAGAGGTGAAAAGGGACTAAGTCACCCAAGGTGGAAAATTAGTCCCACTAGGGATTTTTTTCAAAAAATTTAGATTGTTTTGATTGATTTTTATGTTTTCTATGTTGTATGATGTAGACCTAAGATGAAAATGAAATTTTTTCTAAATTTTCAATGATTCAAGATGCAAAAATGCAACCTATATGCACTTTCACTAATGAAAAATTTGAAACCCTAGAATGCAACTCAAGTAATGCAAAATGTAATGCAAGCTAATTCTAGGATTATGATGGACTCTAAATCAGAAAAGAAGGTGTTTGAAATTCAGGTTTACCAAAATGTGGTCAAATATTTTGGCACCACAAGACTCCCTAACACTTCTAGGGTTTTTCACCTAAAAGGAGAGAGGTAGGCCAAAATGTGCAATGTCCCCACTCAAGACTAATGCAAAATGAATGAAATATTCCTAAATGTAATGTTCTAAATGTAATAAATTGATAAAAGATATTGATTACTAATGCAAAAATAATGAAATGCAAGATGTTTGAAAACACAATGTGATATGCAAAATGACCTAGAAATGATTATGAAACAAAAAAACTGTAAAAAATAAAGACATGCACCTGGAAATCTGTTGCAGATTGGAATGGAGACTGGAAATGTTGTTGATCCTAAAATTTTGACCTACTAGGGCACACAATTCTGGGTGACCTAGTCCCAAATCTGGAAAACTATTTTGGGGCTTGTTTCAGCCAAATGGGTATCCAAATCTACAAAAAACTCTAAAAAACATGCACAGTGGGACTAAGTCACCATTGATGGTGACTTAGTCCACTTTGACTTATCTAAAAATCTGAAAGTAGAAATGGAAGCTCTCGATCTACACTTTTTTTTTCCTCTAGGTGTCTGGTTATGAAACTCTAATTTTTGGCACTATAAGTGACTTTTTGTGTGGAATTTTGACCTGGCCAACAAGGAGTTGTTTTCAACAACTTTGCAACCTATTCTTCAATGATTTACAAGCCTTCAAGGTACCTGAATTTGCAAACACACAAAGAACGAAGGAGAAATGTTGAATGTTAGGAAATAGGGATTTCCCTTGGTCAAACCCCTTTTAGATAATTAAACCAAATGAAGAGATAAGATGAATCATGAACATGAAATGAAGGGATTAGAAACTTTCCATGATGATTGATCTTGAATTTCTACAACAATGGATGAAGAATCTGCACTTGAACCTCTAAAAATGATCTTGATGCTCTCTAAATGATCTAACCCTAGCTTGCTTGACTTGAACACATGATGAATGATGAATGGATGATGAATGAGTTATGAATTAGGCTATAGAAGCTTTTTATATAGGAAATTCATCTAAAATGCCCATTAATTTGATCCCCAAGGCCGACATGGAGGAAATTTAATCTTAAAATCCAATTTTTCCTACCCGAACCTCCAAAAATAGCCCAAATGGGACTAAGTCGCCAAGCTAGGAAACTTAGTCCCACTTGGATGGGACTGATTCGCCCAGATGGGCGACTTGGTCCCACAAGGGCTCTTTTTCCAACTGGATTGTTGGGGAGTGAAGAATTTTAGTTTTTAAGTTGATTTTGTCAAGTCCTTGATCAAAATAAGCCCTGGGATACACAATATGGAGCAATAAGGGCCTATTAATGATGATGTAAAGGGTAATTAGAGCTAGGGACACAAAGTTCAATGTGAAAGTGTGATTAAATACACTTTACAACATTAAAATAAGGTCCACTTAGCCTAGAAGGGCATAACATCCAATGTGAATGTGTAAAACACATTACAACACTAGATTAGAATTAGGTTTAATTTACAAGCCTTTTGGATTAAAGTGAGGATACAATTAAATATATTTTATAATATTGAATTAAGGGGAAAATGGGTCCATTAGACTTAAATACTTAATAAAAGTCTAGAAAAGTGTGAAAGTTATTTACAACACTTTACAAGACATCGTTAAATGCATTTGCAAGGGTCCAAGGCCTAATGTGGATGTGAAAAAAACCTCACAACACTAAAGCAAGGCCTTATTAAGTCTGATTTGTCACTAATTATTCCCAAATCAAGCAAGGAAAAAGGGATACTTTTCAGTGTCTATAGTATTAAATGATGTTTAATGGAATTATTCTCAAAAATACACTTAAGTGGGGCTTGTAAGTGTATTAAGGGGTAATTTAAATATAAGAAAGGGTCAAATTATTGATGAAAATCCTATAAAAGCGTGAATGTTTATTACAAAACTTTACAACACATTGAAATAAGGCTTGTTAAGTGATAAAAAGAGGTTATTTAAGTGAATTATATTAAAAGGGTCCTAAAAAAGTGTGAAAATGTGTTACAACACTTTACAACACTTAAGTAAGGCACCACTTGAATTATTTTTAATTTTATAGGGCCCAAGTACTAATGTGAATGTCTTGACCACATTACAACATTAAATCAAGGCACAACTAGGCCAAATTCACAATGAGGACCTAAATAAGACAGAAAAAGTAGAAGGGTTCCTTTTTCGATGTCCACATTTAGCCCCCACTTTAGTGAGAGGATGAACTTGCTTCAAACTCTTACTAAAGTAGACCCACGTGCAATCAAGAGGGGTTCCCATGAACCAATGATAGCAAGATGTGATAACAATGATCAAGAGGCGTGATCAAGCCCCTATGATCAAGATCTCATAATGAACTATCATGAGTGCAAAGGGAACACACATGTTATCAAGAACAATGACAAGGCACAAGCATACAATTTCAAAGATGAAAGAGAAACAAATGAAATAAATAATGAATTAATTGGATCAAGCTTCAACCATTTGTCCAACATGATGTGGATCAGATCTAGGATTTTTTTCCATAAAAAATGCATACTCACTCTGAGGTGACATAACTCATGGTTGGTATGCACTCACACACACGCAGGTGGCTATGGGGAAATTCATGCCTCAGAATGGGCTTCCTGCTCAACCATACCAAAGTTATACCTCTTGATAACTTTAATAAGGTGCCACAAATGAAAATGACTTTTCGAGCTTCACAAGACAAGCAAAACTTCATATCCTTGGAGCTCATGAACAAATGTGATGGCACCACAGGCATAAAAGTTGTGTCATGCAAGGTGGTAATATAACAAATGAAAAATGCAACATGCAAAGAATGTTCAAAGGATTCTTCCTTAGTTCATGCAAGGTCTTTAACTTAGGGAACATTGTGTCTAATGTCTCCAAGAGAGAACCAATCAAAGAATAGAAAATTCGCAACTTAGGGGATGCAGTGTGTCGCATAGAGCCACTAAGAGGAATGTAATATTCTAAGATAGATCACACTCATGAAGTACATCACACCCAATATCGTCCATAAAGAAACAAAACACATCGTATGAAGTAAGAAGGTTGCACTAAGAACCAAGGAAAATGCAAAATGAATAATGCCAATGTTTTCCCCCACTTTAAAGGAATTTCTACACTGTACTATGAGAAATTACTTTAGAGTAGCAAATGAAAAAAGAAAAAAGAAAGACATGAGATCCAACTTGGAAAGCCCTATGCCAATTCATGTGTTTCCAAGTAAAGTTGTGTCATGTGAGAGAAAGGAAAAATAAAAGAAAGGAAGGGGTTTCCCCCAAAATCAAAACACCAAACACATAAGGGATCTATGGATTTGGGGTCAGTATGTTCATTGTTGCAATGTTTTGTTTAGAGAGCTCAAAACTATCATCATTCCCAAAATACATAGAACTAGAAGAATGACATAAAGAGAGCAAAAACAAAGAAAAAAGAAAGAACCTTTTGGGTCAACATGGAAGAGACATAGGGTGTCTCGATGCTTTGCATCATCCCTGAAAGGAAAACACAAGAAAAAGAAAAAGAAAAGGCCTTTTGGGTCAACATGAAAGAGACATGGAATGTCTCAATGCCTTGTGCCGTCCCCAAAAGGAAAACACAAGAAAAGGAAAAAGAAAAAGGTGAAAGCGATGTACGAAATAGAGAAGAATGAATATACAAATAGAGGAATGGCACAAAGAGAGAGAACATCAAACAAAACATTACAGGGATCACATTATGCACATGCCAGCACACAAAAGAAAAAGAAAAAGAAAGTGCAGAAGACTAGTAAGGAAAATGTGAGTCAGCCATCAAGCAAGTCATCCACCTCCCAATCTTAGTCGGTATAAGCTGAAGGTGAATGATGAACCTAAGGGACAATGACAAATGTGTTACTAGGGCAAGGCTAGCAACTCCTTGCCCCCATTGAGTGCAAGAAAAGAATGAGCCGAGGTAGGTGATGGGAAAGGTCATGTAATAGTGAGAAGAGAATGTTCTACAACTATTATATGATAAGGTGTTGGAGAGTGTTTTATGGAATTATTGGATAGAAATTATCTCCATCAAAATGGTACTTTCTCAACATTTCTTTCAATTGACAACACTCATCACTTCTATGTCCAAGAACACGATGATATGCACAATGTGGAATGTTAGCATCTTTAGGATATATCACCAACCTATTCATAGGTGGTAATAGTATGAGTCCTATTTTTAAAAGTATTTGCAATTTCCTTTCATATTCAAGTGGGGGACGAAGAGGAAACTTTAATTTTTGTAACTTGTAAGGTCTTTTGCATTTTCTAGATTCACCCTTTTCTTGAATGGAAGGAGGAGGACCCAAAGTGATCCTCTCATCCTTGTCATTGTTGTCAGGGAATTTCTCTCAAGGAAGGAGGACATTCAGATTAGGAGGGGAATCAAAGATCACTATGCCATCATCACAAAGCCTCCAATATTCTCTAGGAGACTTGCTATTATGAGAGGGATATTGATAACCTAATCCTGTTGTGTTTTCATCTTTTGGATTTTTCTCTAAGAGTTGATGAATATCATGTTTAGTTGTTGTGTCACATTCTTTTTTGCTTAAAATGGTAAAACCTTTTCCATAGGTTTCTTCAAAGTTGATTGGAGTGTTGGTGACTTTATTATCATAAAATGGTTGAGGGGTTGTTTGTTTAGAAGAACTAGGTTCACCTTGTGTAGGGAACTTAGGTTCTTTGTTTTTTTTTAGGATGTAAGTAACCAAACATATCAAGAGGTGGTATTGTAGGAAGGTCTTGTTGTTTCATAGATGGATAAAAGAATGCATTAGCTTCAAGGTTGTCAAGGAATTCATTTAGGAACTTATTCATGCTTTCATCATCTTCTCCAATGATGTCAACATCACAATGAGGAAATTCATGAGGAGTTGAAGGAGCATGAGGAAGTTCAATGTCATTAAGATCAGTTCCAGGGGCACAACTTGACATGTCAACTAAGGATTTTAATGACATCCAAAGCTTATTAAAACACAACCATGATGCAAAGGAATGAAAGAAAACTAAGTGCAAGAAATTAAAAAAAACAAAAAATTTGGAAACTTTAACAGAATTGTAATGACAGAAAACAAAAATGTAGAAGATGATCTAGAAATGATAGAAATTACAGTGCAGAATGTGCAACTAGACTGAGTCGCCCAAGGTGGCGAATGAGTCTAGGTAGTGATTTTTTTGAATTTTTTCAAAAAAAATTAATTGGATTTTTATGCTTTTTAGGTTTTCAGATGCAGATATAATATGAAAATTCAAAAAAATTGTTGATTTTTAATGAAATGAAGTGCAAAAATGCAAGCTATATAAGCTTTTCACAAATGCAAATTTTGAAACCCTAGGATGCAATTAAACAATGCAAAATGCAATGCAATGTAATTCTAGGATGTAAATACACTTGAAATTAGAAATGTAATGTTCTAAGGTTGGGTTCACCAAAATGTGGACAATGGAAATGGAGTCACAACTTCTCTTATCCACACCCAAAGGGGAATGAAGGAAGAGGAATTTGATTTCGAAAAGTTCACACTCAAGAACAATTATGTGAGATTCCAATGCAATAAAGATTGAAATCTATCAAGGGAGATTGTTCCTAAGGCTGGAAAGTGATAAAGAAGATAAACTAATGGATGCAAAACTAAGAAAATGCAAGGTGTTTCAAAACACAATGCGATATGCAAAATGAACTAAATATGCAAGTAAACTATAATAAAAGTTAATAAAACTACAGAAGTGCACCTGAAAAACTGGAATGTGATGCAAAGAGGCTTTGGAATCCTGGATAATTTATTGTTGAAGCCCACTAGGACACTTGCACCAAGCTAGGTGACTTAGTCCAGTTTTAGGGAAATTTTGTCAGAATAGGTTTCAGCCAAAAGGGTATCCAGAACTGCAGAAAACACTTTTCAGGCCTAGAAGTGGGATTAATTCTCCACTGATGGTGACTTATTCCACATTTAGCTTTTAGGAATTTTGAAGATGCAATATGTAGCTCTTAGTCTACACTTTAGTTCCTGATAGGTTTCCAGATCTGAATTTGCAAAATTTGGTTTGTAGGTGATCTCCAAGATTCTTTTAGGGTTTTGTTGACTTTGAAAGATTTTGATGAATTGATGAAACCTTTTAACACCTTACTCTTTGACAAATCTACATACAAGACCTACAAAAAACACATGCAAAGAGGGCAAAAAGGGTTAAGGGTTAGTGAATAGGGGTTTTCTTTGGTCAAACCCCAGTTTGGTAATTAAACCCTTGAAAATGAAATGAAATGAAATGGAAAGAGAATGATGAATGAACAACATGCAATGCTACAACTCACCAAACCCTTGAAGTAGAAATTTGAAGATATGCAAGTAATGGCTCCAAAGTGCTTGAACACAAAATCACTTGATTGCTTGATGATTTCTTGAATGATTAAGTGAGCGAATTAATGAGTGAATGAATGGGGGTGAAACTGAGAGAAAAAACCTATATTTATACATGATTATAAAAAAATTCCTGGAAATACCACATCATAGGCCAACCTCAAGGTTTAGAAAATAATATCCTGCTAGAATTTTGAAATAATTTTGATTTTTGAGTCAAGTGGGACTAAATCGCCCCAAGTGGTGACTTAGTCCCACTAGGGAAATTTAACTGGGTGTTGGGAATTAAAGTGTATTAAATGATGTTTGAGGGGATTATTCTCAAAACTACACTTAAGTAGGGCTTGTAAGTGTATTAAGGGGTTATTTAAACTTAAGAAATGGTCAAATTATTGATGACAAGCCTAGAAAAACATGAAAGTTTGTTACAACACTTTGCAATAAGGCTTGGTAAGTGATAAAAAGAGGTTATTTAAGTGAATTATATTAAAAGGGTCCTAAAAAAGTTTGAAAATGTGTTACAACACCTTACAACACTTAAGTAAGGTACCACTTGAATTCTTTTCAATTTTTTAGGGCCCAAGACCTAATGTGAATGTGTTGACCACATTACAACATTAAATCAAGGCACAACTAGGCTAAAGTCACAAGGAGGACCTAAACAAGACAAAAAGAGTAGAAGGGTTACTTTTTCGATGTCCACAATGGGTAAGATGGTATTTTTTTGTGTTGATCTTGTTCAATGGGAGTTTTGCAAAGAAATCTAGTTTATAACTTGTTGCATATTTAAGATGGCAAGAACATCGAGAAGAATAGAGATTGAGAAGTTCAATGGTGTCAATTTTGAATTGTGGAAACTCAAAATGAAATATTTTCTCATGGATCGAGAGTTATGGGATGTAGTGTCCTCTAAAAAACCATCAGCAACCTCGCAAGATGATTGGGATGTAATGGACCAAAAATTCAAGGGTTTGATTAGACTGTGCTTGGTCGATTCAATTCTCTTGAATGTCCCTAAAGAGAATACAATAAAAATTTTGTGGAAGAATCTTGGTGACATTTATTAGGGGAAATCTCTGGTAAATAAGTTATTTCTGAGGAATTTGTATTCTTTGAAGATGGAGGAAGAAGCATTTGTTGCAGATCATTTGAATGTATTTAACATGATCATTGCTCAGTTGGGGTCTGTTGGTGTGAAGATAGATGATGAGGATTGTTTCATGCCCCTATTGTGTTTGTTGCCTAGCACATGGGATCACCTGGTAATGGCTATTGGGAGTACAACAACCACTTTCAATATGGAAAATGTGGTTGCTTCGCTGTTATCAAAGGAAATGCAAAGGAAGTCTTTTAAGATGGCCAAGGAGGCCCTTGTTGTTCGAGGAAGATCAAAGGAGAAAGAAAAGAAGAAAGACAAGAATTTTAAATCAAATTCAAAGGGGAGATCAAAGTCTCCTGGTAAAAATTCCAAGGTGAAATGTTGGAACTATGGGTAGAATGGACACATCCAAAAATATTGTAAAGAGGAGAAGAAGAAGAAAAAGATAAACAGATCTTTGGAAAATGAACCTTCTTAGAGTGATGTAGATGCCTTCATAGCAGCCTTGGTGACTCATACATTAGAAGATTTTGGTTGATTGAATCAGGTGCATCCTTTCATTGTTGGGTATATGTTGGATTTTATTATACTTCTCCTCCAATTTTGCACAAAAGTGGAACGGGTCAAGATCGACATATAATGTCAACTCTTTTCCTTCGTGAGGAAAATTTAGACATTGGTGAAAGGTTGAAGGAACCACTTGTAATGCATGGATCCAAGGGCATCCTAGGAGGAGGTTATATAGCAACTCAAGATCAAGTACTTGACATGCAGTTTTTGTGAGGATTGGTCCTATCTGTACTAGCAGCTTGATTGTCCCTTCTGAATTCCATTCAAGGTCATCATAGGCCCTTATAGTAATGTTATTTCCTTTATCTATCACATCATCAAAATACCCCAACTATTTTATGAATTTCAAAGTATAGATGTTTAGACTCGCACCATTATCTATCAACACTCTCTTGACCATGTTTTTATGGACATCAACCTCTATGTAGAGAGCTTGGTTGTGGAATGACTTTTGTGGAAGGTATTTCTTGGAAAATAATAAATGGTGATTGGCCGTGATTTTTCCAACCATGGCTTAGAACTGATTCGGATTGAGGTCTTTAGGAACAGATGCTTCTAATTCTTTTTTGAGTATCTCCCTATGTGCAGGTGATAGTTTTAGCAGTTCTAGGATTCAAATCAAGGCAAGAGTCTTCTTCAACTACTCCATGACACTGTAGTCATTTGATGACTTACCTGTGGGTTTAGGTGAGGCTCCTTATATCACAACTCTCCCTCAATGGGTAGTTATGCTACAGTCATTGTCTCTACCCCATATAGTCACTACATCCACCCTATTTTCATCTACTTGAGAGAGGGTACCTAGAACTATGTCACCATAAGTGTAATTAGCATTGTGATAGTCTTGGTCCTTTCCTTTGTCATTCCTTTTAGCATGGTTTGGAATTGGATTTGTGTATATCTGGAGGTCCTTATTCCTAAGATGATGTTCAACATCCACTTCTCTTTTTTCTATCAAGTCTTGTATGATGTGCTTGATTCTCATGTAGTTGTTTGTTTTATGTCTTTTAATTTTTTGGAACTTGCACAAATTTTTCTCATTGTACCATGGTGTTTTGAAACGCGGATCCTCATAGTTTGGGAGATCATTAACCTTGATGAGTTTTTGTTGCACTAGCTTACACATGACCATCTCAAGTGTCTCTCCTAATACTATGAACTTCCATCTTCGTTGATCGTATTGTCTTTGTTGCCCTCCCTGATATGTCTATTGATTAACTGCTTGATTGTTTTGGGGATAGGTAAGTTGATTGTTTTGTGTATTATTAGGAGTATATCCTATTTGTGCCACTTGAGTTTTTTTTAGGTACACTAGGATTCTGTACATTCCATATTGCTCTTGCATCCACCACTCAATCATTTGTGACATTTTTTTTCTTGGCCCAAATCTTTGATTTCTCATTTGAATTAGAGGAATTGTCTCTTGGGTTGTTTAGTTTGAGCACTCATCTTGCTATGAGGGCCCTTTATATGTGCAATCCCTTTTCAATTTCCTCTTCAAATTTTGTGGGACGCAACATGATAAGTTGGTAGTTGACTTCTTCTTGGACATTGGAAATGAATATGTCTACTAGTTCCTTGTCGGGAATAGATGATTTGCATCGACTAGCTTTATGTCACAATCATTGAAGGTAGGAGGTAAAGGATTCTCCTTGACTCTAATTAATTTTGTATAGATCTTTGATGGTGATGTCTTGTTACATATTGAATGTGAAGTGGGTTATGAATTTTGTAGACAATTCATCAAAGCTTTTAATTCCTGGTGGTAGATGAGCAAACCATTTTGTGGCATGACCAGTAAGACTACATGGGAAGAGCCTCATTAGGTAGGAATTATTATTTTGGACCACCACACATGCTATTGAGAAATTTATCACGTGTTCTACTGGATCTCCTTTTCCTTTATATTTTATCAAACTTTGGTATGTCAAAGTTTTTTGGAAAGGGAAGCATAGTGATGGAATGATCAAAAGCAAATGGACAAATATCTTGAAGGGCATAATTATTCTTCAATTTCTCTATCTACATTTCTGATAACTTTTGGTTCATCACTTTGTTCGCAAGAGACACTACTCAAGTCATTTGGTATTGTCATTCATGGAAACCCTAGTCCATAATCTCATCTACACTTTAGTATTTGCTTATACCAAAAGTCAGATTGAAGATATGTGTTAACTGTCAAAGCTAAAATAGGGCATCTGATAGAGTTGTGTACATTGACTCATATGTAATTTCCTATTATCATTTTGTTTTGTGGATCTCAGGGAAGGTCTTTTGATGTATGAACTATCTTATCTTTGAATCATAGGGCCTTGCATTGATTGGTGTGCAAGTTAGAAGATCCAGTTCAGTGCAAAAAGGTCAACTAGATGAGTGTAGCATGTTGCGGATATTCAAGGCATAATTGTTTAAGGTGTTTCATGTTTGAGACATGTTGCTTTGGGTCCTTACTATGTTTTTTCTAACATTTTTTGGTTCGTACTGATAATTATTTATGGATTGGGCTGACATGCACATGTTTCATATTTTATTAAAGCCAACATGTAGTTGTTCTAATCTCTAGTTGAAGATATATATATAATCGATAATTCATATCATTTTGATATATGATGCATACGATGCAAGAGTTAGAAGGAATATAGATCGATTGTGTGCATTTTTATTTGAGTAGAACAAAGATTGGTAATTTGAATTGAAGTAGATAGAGTTTTAAGAGAAAAATTAGACAGAATGTGAAGAATGTGATCAATGTGCTTAACCAGAACTATAATCAGGCATTAGCAGATGCTATCTCATAGTTCATCCACTCTAGTTGTCTATAAGACAGTGAGTCTTCTTTTGGGAAGTCTTCCTTTTGTATTTGAGTAGTGAGCTCTAGGTAGTGTGTCTAAATGCATGTGCATTCCCCATTTGTAAACACTTATTTTGAGTATACTCATATTTTGGATTAACCTCCACCGTGGTTTTTCCTCTAATAGATTTTCCACGTAAAAAATCCTTGTTTTATGGTGTTGTGGTTGATTTCCTTGTGTTCTTCATCTTTCTTTTGGTTCAATGCTATAAGTGGTTTGAAGATCAAGCTAATAAAGTTAAATTTTGCAAAACACTGATTCACCCCCCCTCTCATTGTTCCTTGATTCCAACAATTGGTATCAGATCCTAGTTCCTTGAAAGAAGTTTAATAGCTTGGGGAAGATCCAAGAAGGTGATTCAATGGATTCTGATAGTCTTCAACAACGACTTTTGGTGGCACTAGATGATATTGATCGGTCCAAATCTGAAGTCTAAGAATTGAAAGCAAGCCTCATGAATGCTGAGAAATTCATTCAATCATTGAAAGATCAAATCAATAAGTTCAAGGAAAAGAGAAAGGATCTCTATGATCAGCTCAAGCAGAAAGAGAGTAAAAGCATGGAAGATGAACACCTAAGTCAAGCTTTGAAGGAAAAGACAGAAGAATGTGAAAATATCGCCAGAGATAATGTTGTCTTAAAGCATGAGATGGAATCTATTGTGATGAGGATGACCAAGGAGATTGAAGAGAAAAAGAAGAATGAAGAGAATCTTACTCAATCCTTGAAAGAAAAATATAAAAAATGCAGCATAATTAATGATGGATTCAATCAGTTGGAGCTTGAATTGCAACAATCTAGAAACAATGAAGAAGAGCTTGAAAGATAGATTCTTATTCTCAAGGATGAAATTGTTACTGCAAATGAATACAAGGAGAAGTTCAAGATTAGCTCACCTAAGCTTGATGAACTGATTCAAAATTAGAAGATTGGAAGTGACAAGAAATGTCTTGGATATGAGAAAGGAGAAAGCTCCAGATCTGGTCAAAGGAAATTTAGGCAAGGAAATCAAATGAACAAAGCTTGAAGGTATTTGGTAAGACAACCCAATGCTCAAAATTTCAATGGATACTATTTTTTTGCAATAAATTTGGTCATATGGCTGCTCAATGTAGAAGTAGAATGAATTCAAGTGATCCATCATTCTCCAGTCAGTGTTTCAATTGCAATAAGTATGGTCATAATTCAATTGAATGCATAAATATGACAAACAACTTTTTCAATAGAAATGTCAGATGTTATGCCTGCAATAGATTTGTCCATATTGCAAACTAGTGCAAATCAAGAGAAAATTAATGGAATATCCGGTTTGGCCAAAGAAATGTCATGTGCTATAATTGTAACAAATCTAGTCACATTACAAGATTTTATAGAAGTGGGAAGGGTCTGGTAAACAAAGGGAAAAATATGCAAAAGGATGATAAGGGAAAAGGAAAAGTTACTGCAGATGAGATCAGGAATCAAATGAAGAACACATGGGTGAAGAAGAGTGGTTATTATGTAGGAAATGAATCCACACTAGAATCTAATGCTGGAAATTCCTCCGAGAATTAGTTTAAGGCTTCTGGCCTAGGGGGAGCTCTTAAGAAAATATTTTACCCCCTGCTGGTAGCTGGTACCGGAATGTGAAAAATTGCAACGATTGCATTAATGATCTACAAATGTTTTGGGAACACTTGTGGAGGAAATTTATGAAAAATTAAAGTTCCATAGAAGAGTTTTCTTTCACAGACTATGAAAACAGGGTATCTGGAAGACCTAGGGAAAAAGCATTTATTGTGATAAAAATTTAGGTGTGTGAATGATAAAAGGTTACTTCTATTCCTCATTCATCACATTTCATTTCGAGAAGAAGTTTGGAGAGCTCTGCAGTGAATTTTGGCAAGATACAAGTCTAAAGGCAATTCGGCGAACAATCCCTAATTTGGAAAAAGGTATTTATCTGCAAAACTTGTGAACTTGAAATTTCTGGAAAAGGTCGCTTTGTTGGTTATTGATATTAAGGATAGACCTCACCCAAAATTCAAATGGCACCCGTTCAAATCCATTGAGATAGAACCATTAGGTGCATTTGCTTTTGTTTCGTATGGTGTTTTGCACATTGAAGATATTAGGGCATATATTCATGCGAATGTTGAGGAGTTAGGAAGCTCCCAGTTGTTAAATCTATACAAAAATCACATTGTGGGAGATCTTTCTATAAGGCCTAAATTTTAGACTTTGGAGGAGAAGAAGTTCACACAAATTGTGAAGTTTCCCGTGTTCGACAAAAATGAATGGGTCTTGTACATACTAAGTTGAGTGCATGTCGAGTTCATGTGGTTAACTCAACCCTTCAAGATCACAAGAGAAGATATAAGCATTGGTATTGGTCTGAATTCATCTGGTGGGTTGCCCACATTGAACGCTATGAAGAACCAAATAGTCACTGAGGCAACTGGTTCCACTTTCGACAAGAGATCCATGACAATTAATGACATCATTGAATTGGATGTAATATTTTCTTCTATGGTTATTGGATATAAAATCTATCACTCCAGTTGGGATAACTTTGTATTTGGTATTACAATCTATGCAACTTATCAAATGATCAAGGAAAATGCAGAATATGACTTATGTGAGTTACTCTGAAGCCAGCTAATTGAAAATCTTGGTAAAAGAAAGAAGGACAAGAAGAAAATTTTCAAGTATGGAAATCTATTGTTATGTCTATTCTTCTACTTCATGAATGAAGTTTTGGGAGTTGGTAAAGTGCAATGGGAACATGAAAGACTAGTAGTTGTTCAAATCAAAGATATCTTATATAGAATTGGTGATAGCAAAGCTAGGAAAATTGCTATCTGGGTTTACTTCAAAAGCTTTAGAAGTAAAATGCAAGCTAGGGAAAGGATTACTAAATCTATTGTGGAAAATATAAGGACACTATTTGCTTCATGGTTGACATTGATCAATGTTTGATGGAAGCAGCATAACCTAGAATAGTTTGGATAATGCATATGGGATATGAGGCTGAAGAACACATTTTGGAGTTGTACTCCCAACACTTGTTGAGTAAACCTTGGGATTTGACTGAAGAAAGGTTTGGTACCTTTGAAGGAAATAATATGCAAGTGCATACACAACTGAAGAAGCCTATGATAGTTTGTAAGGTGAGAAAGGAAGTTGAATCTTTTGCAGAAAGCATCGGCATATCAGTTGAAGCTATGAGGGAAGCTAGGAAGAAAAGAGAACAAGTTGAAGAAGGGGAGCCTGCTAGAACTGAGTCTGCTAGTCCAGAAGCATCCTTTGCTAGATCTAGATCTACAAGGAGCTTTGCATCCTCATCCGGTCCTACAAATAAATCAAGGCCAATAAAAGATCAAGACAAGACATCCAGAAGAGAAGGAAAGAGGAAGAAGGATAAAAGCACAAGAGTTTATGTTGTTGTTGAAGATGATGAAGAAACTAAATCAGATGAAGAAGTAAGAGAAATCAAGCATAAGGGAAAAAGGGAATCAAAAGTCTCTAAGGACAAGCCCTCTAGTGAAGAAAAAGGTGAAAACTAATAGATCAGGTATGACTGTAGAGGAAGTGGAAAAATCTTTAATTAAGGATGGTAATCTCAAACCACTTTCTGAATGGTATGACACTTTTCATAGTGTTGGTCAGAGAACTCTTGAATAAGCCACAATAAAATATTTGAATATTTTCAATATGACTCTAATAGAAATAATGTCAGAGTTACCTAAAGGGTTATATGAAGTCTTAGAAATGAGGAGAGTAAATGCAAGAGTTGAAGATGAATGAATGAGAGAATGCATACTTGCCAATCTATGTCTCATAATGTCAATAGAAGAAATGAATAAAATCCTCAATGATTCTAAATTATTTTAAGAGAAAATCAAGGGTGAATAAGGTTATGATCGGGCAGACTAAGGAAGTAACAAAAGACACTGAGAAAATTCTTAAGGTAGTTTTGTTGAAGAATAGATATAATGTTGGCTCTGAAGGAACTCATGATGAAGATGTTCCATCTGGTCCGAAAATTGAAGAAGTGAAAGAAGATACAATTGAGGACACTCAAAATCCTCTAATTCCCATGGAGACTAAAGTACCTAAAGATATGTCAGTTGGATAAATAGAGATTCCCAAAGCCAAGCAAGAATCTATGATTGAAGAAAAGAAGGTTGAGGCAAAGGAGGATGTTATGGAAGCAAGAGACACTACAAAGGTAGTAAAGAAGTTTTTAGAAGAACAACAGGAGGAGTTTGACCCTGAATTGGTTGAAGGTCCTATCAACTTGACCACTCTATCTCCTATTCAAAAGATGAAGGTAGCATCATTTGCTCAAGCCAAGGAAAGGGAGGAGATATTGAAATCTCACATTGAGGACAGTGAGTTGCTAAGTCTTGCATTCGATATCTTGGAGAATATCATGCCCACACATGTCAAGGACTCATCCGATTCTACCTCCAGTCAGCTGAAGAAACCTATCAACTCTATAAGTACTCACTTTTAGTCTCTTGAAAACTTAGCTAAGGATAAAGTCTAGAAAGAATTTGATGCAATTAGGTTCAGTAAATTGAAGTGTATGATTGCTTATGGTAAAGCCTTATTAGCTACCTATGAAAAGAACATTCAAGGTGCATTATCTAAGGGTGGAAATATCTACAAGTCATGCTTATCCTTGTCAAAATTCATTGAGGTCACTGAGAAGAAAATTAAGGAATATGAGAAACAGTTAGCAGATATTTCTCAAACCTTTGATCCTCAAACCATTTATGTTAGTAAGAAAGAAGGTCAAGTCATATCCTTTCTTAACAAAATTAAAAGTTTTAATCATGAAAAAAACATAATTGTTGAAAGGGTATGTGAGCTTAGAGGACTAATTTCTCCTAAAATGGAGACAATTCTTAGTGCATTGAAGGAAGCACAGGATGCTATGATTGTTAGTGATCTGACAAATCTTGAGTCAGCAGAGATGCAAACCTACCTATTATGTGGTCACATGACAATTTTGGAGAGTCTCAAAAAGGGTTGGGACACTAGTTTAAGCCTGTTGAAGAATAATTTTGTAGACATATTCAAGTCCATGTAAGTTAGAAAAGCATGTTCATAGAAAATTTGTATGATTTTTGGTATTTGGATCCCCATCTTTTCCATTGATGTCAAAGGGGGAGTGTGGGATAGTGAAAAATGTCATATTCATCTCAGGGGGAGTTGTGATTAAATTTTTTTGAAGTTTTGAGGATTACAGTGTATTCATGTTGGTACTGATTCCGACACTTAGTCATTTTTCACTAAGTGTTGCCATCAATTCCAAAGGGGGAGATTGTTGGCAAGAGACGCTGCTCAATTCATCTAGTGTTGTCATTGATGGCAATCCTCATTAGTAATCCCATCCACACTTCAGTATTTGCTTATACCTGAAGTCAGATTGAAGATATGTATTAACTGTCAAAGCTAAAATAGGGCATCTGACAGAGTTGTGTACATTGACTCATATGTAATTTCCTGTTATCATTTTGTGTTATGGATCTTGGGGAAGGTATTTTTATGTATGAACTATCTTATCTTTGAATAATAGGGCTTCTCATTAATTGGTGTGCAAGTTTGAAGATCCGTTTTATTGATTTTCAGTCTAACAGTGCAGAAAGGCCGACTAGATGAGTGTAGCATGTTGCAGATATTCGAGGCATAATTGTTTAAGGTGTTTTGTGTTCGAGACATGTTGTTTTGGGTCCTTACTATGTTTTGGCTAACATTTTTTGGTTCACATTGATAATTATTTATGGATTGGGCTGACATGTACATGTTTCATATTTTGTTAAAGCTAACATGCAGTTGTTCTAATCTCTAGTTGCAGATATATATATAATTGATTATTCATATCATTTTGATATATGATGCATAAGATGTGAAATTCAGAAGGAATATAGATCAATTATGCATAGTTTTATTTGAGCAAAACAAATATTGATGATTCAAATTAAAGCATATAGAGTTTCAAGAGCAGAATTAGACAAAATGTGAAGAATGTGATCAATGTTCTTAATCGGAACTATAATCAGGCATTAGCAGATGCTATCTCATAGTTCATCCACTATAGTTGTCTGTAAGATAGTGAGTCTTCTTTTGGGCAATAATCCTTTTGTATTTGAGCAGTTAGCTCTAGGAAGTGTGTCTGAATGTATGTGCATTCCCCATTTGTAAACACTTATTTTGAGTATACTCATATTGTGGATTAACCTCCACCACGGTTTTTCCCCTAACAGGGTTTCCATGTAATAAAATCCTTGTGTTATGGTGTTGTGGTTGATTGCATTGTGTTCTTTCATCTTTCTTTTGGTTCAATGTTATAAGTGGTTTAAAGATCAAGTTAATAAAGTTAAATTTTTTAGAACACTGATTCACCCCCCCTCTCAGTGTTCCTTGATTCCAACACACTTGTAGTTGTATTTCCATCTCTGTCTTTGGTATTTTTTTTGGGAATCCTACGTGTAGTGACCTTGTTGTCCTACCATGCTTTGGTCATAAGTTGGGTATTGCTAAGGTACAGGAACTTGGTAACCATGATGGGTGGAAGGAGAGTTAAATCCTTGTTGAATGTAAGGATGGTTAGCTCCTTGTTGAATGTAAGGAGGGCTAGCACCTTGTTGTACATAAGGATGGTTAGCTCCTTGTTGAACATAAGGAGGGGTAGCTCCTTGTTGAATATAAGGAAGGTTATCTCCTTGTTGTTGAATGGGAGGGTTAGCTCCTTGTTGGATGTAAGGAGGGTTAGCTCCTTGTTATTGTTGTTGTGGAGGGGTACCTTGGTAGTGCATTAGTGGTACACCCTATTGTTGGGACAAGCTATACTGAAGGTTTCCTTGATGATGTGTTGGTGGGTTACCTTTTTTATGGGACGAGTTGTACTAAAAGTTTACCTAATGGTGCGTTGGTGAGTTACCTTGTTGATGGGATGAATTAGGAAGGGTACCATGTGGCATACCTTGTTGTTGTGGCAAACTATATTGAGGGTTTCCCTAATGGTGTGTTGGAAGGTACCTTTTTTATGAGATGAATTGGGAAGGGTACCCTGGGGCACACCTTGATTTTGGTATGAACTATATTTAAGGTTTCCCTAATGGTGTGTTGGTAGGTTACCTTATTGATGGGATGAATTGGGAAGGGCACCCTAGGACACACCTTGTTGTTGGTACTATTGATTGGGAAGTAGACTGTGTGGTCTACCTTGTTGATTGGAAAGGGTACCCTAGGCCACACCTTGTTGTTCATATTATTGATTGGGAAGGGGACCATGTGGTCCACCTTATTTATTGGAAAGGGTACCCTAGGGCACACCTTATTGTTGGTATTATTGATTAGGAAGGGGACCGTAGGACCCTCCTTTTTGATGGTACTGTTGTGGGAATTGCCCTTATTGATTTTGTACATTTTGGGAAGGGTCAATATATGAAGAATTTTGAGGCATGTATTGTTCTATTGGTAGATTTTTTCCTTGTGGTACATACTGGGATGGACCTCCTTGATACTATTGGGCCACTACAACTTGTTCGATTTGAGTTGGTTTTCTATACAAGGGGTTTTCCATGGGTTGTTCTTTTCCTTGTGCAAATATGGGTGGTATGTTTGGGATCTCCAATGGTTTGGGTATTTCTCAAGCACAACTAAGTTATCTCCTAAGGGAATGAGATGAGGATCTTTGAAACCTTCTACGTTGAATTCTATAGGAAATTTAGCACCACTCTGTGTTAATTTGAAAAAGTATTCAGATATTTTCTTAGGAGTTTATCCATCAACTTGAGCACCTTGGGATTGATTTAATGTTGAAATAGTTCTTCTTCATTTATTTCTTCCTCTCTATCCCCCTCCTCTATAACCATATCCTTTGGGTTCCTGTTTGCTCTTTCTATTGCTTCTTGTTGTCTACGGATTACCTCTTCCTCACTACCTGTTTCATTGAATGTGGGTCTCTTTTGAGGTGTTTCAAGGTCATCTAACCTATAGCCCCATGGGCCACTTTCATCGTTTGTGGTGTTATTTGGTCATATGTTGGCATTTCTTTTATTTTCTTCCATGTTCTTTCTATGTTGTGATCTTGTAATTGTCATAAATAATTGCCAAGCTTTTGTGAACATTTTATAACTCCTAACTATGAAAAAGAATGTTTTTTTGTTTTTTTTGGATTTTCTATTTTAAGGAAAATTGAATTGCATTTTTTTTTGGGATTTTCTATTGAGTATGCAAGTTCAATTTTCCCATTAAAAATCGTCCATAAAAATTTCTTAGCAAGAGGTCCCGATTGTGGTAAGATTTCTAGATGTGTCCCTTGATAAAATTTGGACTACGATGCTTCTTTTTGGAAAGGTGAAATATGGATTTTCGTTTAAGTATTTTGTTCTTTCCAAAGATCATGAAGGATGGATACTTATTGCCACGTAGAAGGTGGTAATATGGGTCTCTCAGCCATGAGATTTCCTTTCTCCTCCTCTTTATCTAGGATGTTTGTTACGTTTCTCCACTGGTTTGGTGCTTCTTTTTTCTTGAATATGAAGCTCCTCAAACTATTGATTATGTCTATTTTTTCTCCTTCAATCAACTTAAATTTTGGTTGTATGACAGCTGGTGTAAGGTTTAATTGTTGAATTGGAGCAATTGGATGTGAAATGGTTAAGAGGTGAAAGTGTTGGTGTTTTGATATGGTTGTTGTGATTCTCAACACCCTAAGGTTTGAGCGATGTTTTGGGATGACACTACTCTTGGAACTCAAAATGTTGAAAGGCTTGGATTGATATTTCACTTCTTCTTCTAGAGGATATGTTGCAAAAAAGATTACTTGAATTATCCTTGAGGTTCAAGCAATTATTGATATCTTAGAAGTGTGGGTGAGGTAATAATCCAATTTTTTTTGTTTTGATTTTTATTTCCAAAAGTAGGATGGAGTGTTGAGAATGGATGAAGGACTATATGGCGTATCTTGGTATTTCGATTATTTCATTTCAACAAGGATCTTGTAACTATTTTTGGATTGTTTTCCTAATTTTTAGCAGAACATAGAGAAAAAGCAATGTTTTTTAGCAGAAGCAAAAAATTGTGAGAAAAAGAAAGTTTTATCAATTGTGGTTAGTATTTTTTCAAGTGCGCTTAGTTTTGAGAAGCAAGTGCGGCCAGTTTTTGCAAGTGTGACCTCTATATCAATTTCCTTTCAAATGGATGAATTGAACAGGCGAAAGCAAGCTTTTTGGCAAAAGCGGCTAGTTTTCAGGTAGGTGTGTTTAGAAAACTTTGTCAAATGTGGCAACAAAAGAGCAAGTGCATCCAGTTTGTAGTCAAGTGCACTCAGATTTTTCAGAAGCAATAATTTTTTTGTAAGTTCAACTAGTTTTTAGTCAAGTGCAATAGAAATAATAGTGAAAGCAGTATTATATGAATTTATTTCCCAGTTTCAATATTTGGTAGTAGTGTTGTTTTTTTGTAGTTTTGGATGATTTGGTTTGATTTGTTTCAAGATTTAGCAAGTTATATCATGCAACACCACAATAAAAACTTGTGTGGCCTAAATTTCTATACCTTTAAGCATGTTTCTCTCCACGAAAGCTCAAAGTTCATAGAGGTAGAAATTCTAAAAGCTATAGTTTCCAAGGTTTACCTTGTTCTTAATGTTACGTGAAATGTTATCCTAAACATTCAAAAATCTTCAAAGATATTTCTTTAGGATATTTTTTAGGGAGTGCAAATATAGGGCTATTTTCAAAGTATTCACACTAGTTATGAGGGGTTTGACATTCAAGAACCATGTTGAATTCTTGTTTTGATGTGTTCATTTTTAATTCAAGCACAATGTTTAATGTTTCAAAGTAACCGAAAGATCTTGGCAATTTCATGAAGACAAAGTACACCCTAGGGATAGACACTTCCTCCTAGATGGGCTTACCTCATGCCCCAAAGGGATGATTTTACATGCAACAAATGGAGAGGTTTTTAAGCTCAACCATAAGTTAGACTTAGTAAGTAACTTCTCAGAATAAAGGTTTCAATGCATCACTTTAGAGAATGTTTTGGTTAAAATGGGTAGCTTCTACAAACATTGGTTCTTAGTCATGTTTCAGAATAACTGGTGTTTATACATGCAGCGATTCACTCAATTAAGAGGCCTCCCAACCCATGTGGGTTTTTACATATCACATGGATACTAGGGGAGACTTTCATTGGTATAGAACATCTGTACTAGGTGGGTGAGAACTTTCCTCACACCCACAAATATTTATATAGTGGACCAAAACAAATTACTACTTGGGTCGTTCCCTCTCACAAGTTGGGAGGTAGGCCCTCTAAAGGTATTTTTTGACTTAAAACAATGTGCAAAACTCAAGATGATTTTTGTCACCCAAGATCACCGAAAAGGTGTGAGTGGAGAGTATAGTCACCTAATTGGTCAAACACAGAATACACTTCATCGCAATCTTCTTTAAGTTTAAAAAGTGAAAAAAGAAAATTAAAAAAAAAAGTAAAACAAAATTTAGAAGTGTGTACAAGATAGCAATAGTTCTTTTTATGTTCACCAAATCGAAATGTTCTAGATTTCATAAAAGAATATCGCAGTGTGCAAAACAAGAATTTGATTTGTTCATTTTTAAGCACCAACCAAAGTGCTCATTCTAAACCTTGTCTTAATGGTCAACAAAATAAATCATGTGTTTTTCAACAAAATAAAAGTGTTCTGGTCAACAAAAATTAAACATGTTTTTAGAGCACCAAAAGAAATTGTTTGTTCTAAGCCAAAAAATATTTGGAAAATCTCTTTTTAGACTACCAAAATGAAATGTTTGTTTGTGGGGTTCTTTTTAAGCACAAATTTGAAATTCTCTAACTTTATGAAAGCTTTGAAAATTAATTTTAGTTGTACCAAAATCAAAATGTTCATGTGTGGGGTTCTTTTTAAGCAACAATTTGAAATTCTCTAACTTTATGAAAGCTTTGAAAATTAATTTTAGTTGCACAAAAATCAAAAATTTCATTTGTAGGGTTCTTTTTAAGCACTAGTTTGAAATTCTCTAACTTATGAAAGATTTGAAAATTAAAAATTCTTCAATCGTTTGTATTCCCTACATTAAATGTGTTAATTTTTTTTGGATAAACATCACTTATACTTCTGAAAAATCTTGCATAAACAACATTAGCACCTATCAAACATTCAAATCAGGTACCCATTAGCATTAGAAATCAAAAATTAACTTTCAACTTTCAACCAAAACTTAACCAGGAAAAAGCAAAAGAAAAAATTCAAGAGCTGCCTCTGTCAGAAAACAAAAGCATAGGAAAATGTCAACAACAACCTCTGTTAGAAAGCAGAAGTGCAAGAAAAATTCAAAAGTGCCCCTGTATTTTTGCAAAAGCACCAGAAAA
The DNA here is from genome assembly GCA_007258455.2 of Sequoia sempervirens. Classification (NCBI taxonomy): domain Eukaryota; kingdom Viridiplantae; phylum Streptophyta; class Pinopsida; order Cupressales; family Cupressaceae; genus Sequoia; species Sequoia sempervirens. Next base: position 441,874,376 of record VDFB02105785.1, on the reverse strand, counting down.
GGTCAGAAGTTCTAAAAAACATAGCAAGTGCACTAAAACTGTGAAGTCAAGTGCAAAAATTTTTTGGAACCTATGCATGAAGATTTCTCTAGTGCATTTCTAGAACCTACAACATAAATTTTAGCTTAGAAAACAATTAGTGTTAAGGACCGTTTTCCCACCAGGTGTGCCAAAATGTGTAAGGGGGAAATCGATAGTATTAAATAAGATAAATGCAATGAATCAAACCTAATCTAATTTAAAACAAGAATCAATTTATTCCCATTTCTTATGAAATGAAGCTTTCTAAGCTATTGAAAATTATATAGGAGTGAATTTTCACCCCTTATGCAAATTCCCCTTTTACCCTTCCTCACTTTAGAAAACCAAATTCGAAGGATAAATTCCACATGATCCCACTTCCTTCATTCCACTTGGCATCCATTTTGTGCATCAGTAGGGGAATAACTATTGAGGATGCCTACGTGGCGCGTAGACGTTCACGTGACGCACTTACATCCCTGATAGATTCCTACGTTTGGAGCCTGTAGATGCATTACACTTCCTATTGGAGGTTGATTTGTAACGCCCCCTTCGATTAATTGACCCAAATATGGTCATTTTCCTCATTCTCTCCTTCAAATTCACTCATTCTTCATGCATTTCATCTTCTACACATCCTTCTAAGCATTCATTTCATCTCTCCAATCCATTCTCTAAGCATTTTGCATAGATTTTCTTACATCCGTCACTCTTAAGTTGTACTTTTCACTCCATAGCAGCAACAACACTCCATCAACTTCGTAGAGAACGTGTGGAACAAACACCACTACAGCAGTGGCTTGAGTCCTCTCATTTTCTCCTCCATTATCTAGTGAGCTCTTGGTGAAGGTGGTAAGCTTTCTACTCCTCTCCTCTACGATTTGGTTGAGTAGCACATTACTATTTTGTTGTGTTTTTTTGTTCACTTCATTTTCTTCTTTATCATATATCTCTCCATTATCGCTATCTTGGTTGTCCGTGGAGGTGGAAACACCAAAATGGGGGTCTGACTGAGGCAGGCCCCTATACATCCACCCAACAATTTTCCTCTTTCTTGTGTGCAGGTGGAAGTATACTTGGAGCTATCTAGTGAATAGGCTCTTTTGTGAGAAAATTATTGTCACCCTAGCTTTGATCTACTTACTTTATCACATTCATTTATATATTTCTTATTTCATAGTGTAATTTTGTTCCCTTAAAAACCATTAGCTAGTTTGTTAGTCTATTTTCTAGATGTTAACCTTGTCTCTTTAGTCCTCTGGTCGTACGGACGCTAGCGCACCTAAGAGATGCTAGCACGTCGTGTTGTTGTTCCAGAACTGTGCTATCTTTCTTAGGCAGAGAGCTACCTGAGGCATAGTGTTGAACCCAAAAAAAATCTCACCTAGCCCCTTCTCGAGTTTCGGGTCTGCAGAGTGGTTGAAGGACCTCATAGTCCTCATCATTCTCATCCCTTATTCCAAAACACTCCTTTAAGCTGAGGTAAGTTAGGGCAGCCTTTCTCTCTTGGCTCTCCATGACCTGGGGCCTTCAACATGCTTGGTCCCCCTCTCTTACATTTTTGGTGAACCCGATGTGAACCAACGTTTGTTCATCTGTTGGTATTGAGGCTTTTCTCTTGTACCATGTGATCATTGTGCTCCTGAGTGTTGTGAAATTTTATGAGCATCATAACCCAATCCAAAACCTTCGGGTATATTGTTAGGAGAAGTATATGACACCTTCTAATGGAAAGGACGAAGGTCACTACTGGTTTCTCTACAGGCCTTTTCTTTGGTCCCGCCATCGGTCTAGTCGTGTAGGAGCAATTTTTGAGGAGTGAGATAGGATTCTTTGATGAAACTGACCATGTCCCCACTCCTCCTGCATCTCCTACACCATCGTCGATAGATGAGAATGAGGTTGTTTGGATTCCCATAGAATATTTCTCTGCCCTCAACAAAGGGTTGGGTGACTTGGAACATCACTTGGAAAGAGACCCGAAGTTGGCAAGAGTCGCCTGGGTCATCAATGAACTAAAGTATATGGTGGGAAAAGACTGAACAGGCATAGAACTCTTGGCTAGTCTCTCTAATCTGACTAATGCTTGTGCTCCTCCAAGAAATCCTAATATTATACGAGGAGCTACTTTTGAAGACCATGAGACATAGCTAGGACTGTCGATGTCTCCTACATATGTATACATAACCGATATTGTACCCTCGATTAGCATCCCCTTTGCCTCTAAGGGATCTGACACTATCAAGGTGAACAAGATCCCCTTGGGTTTTAGCTTTACCCCTCATATCTCCTCTAATGGTGGAGGCTTTGGTAGTGGCGGTGGTTTCGGCAATGGGGGTGGTCCTGGTGGAAGCGGTTTTGGTGGAGGTCATGGTGGTGGCTTTGGAAGTGGAGGTGGCTCCAACGGAGACCCTACTAGTGGTGGTGGCTCTGGTAGCAGTTCCAGTGGTGGTCACACTAGTGGTTCTGGTGGTGGCTTCAGCAGAGGCCCTACTGTTGGCAGTGGCTCTGGTAGCAGTTCCAACAGTGGTCACATCGGTGGTTCTAGTGGTGGCTCCGGTGGCGGTTTTGGAGGAGGTTGCTTTGGCCCTTTATCTTCTAATGACCCCCTGGCCTCAACACTCTCTTCTAATATGGGTAAGATGCAAAGCCAGTTAGTGAGTCTCTCCCAAGCCTCTGCCCAACCAATCTTCCAACCCTTCTTTCGACATAGCCCATTGTCGGTCACGATTTTGAACACTTCCTTCCCTCAACGAATGGAGATCCCTAAATTTGAGAAATACAGTGGCAAAGGGGACCCACAAACACATGTTTATGCCTTTAACACCTTGTGCACAAATTTCTTCCATCATGATACGTTGATGGCCAGACTATTTCCTTGATCTCTCAAGGATACAACACTTGAATGGTATTGTTCCTTTCTCGATAATTCTATCTTCTCATTTGATCATCTTGCTAACCAATTCCTACAACAATTCCAAGCTAACATTGAGCCTAAGATGACCTTTTTAGATCTCGTCCAATGTAAACAAGGAGATAACAAAAATATTACTAATTTCATAGCGTGATATTAGGCGCTCTTCTCACAAATCTCGTATTTGTTGTCTTATTCTAACGTGCAAAAGGTATTCATAGGGAACTTGTGAAGGCCTTGGCAGGAAAATTTCTCCCTTATGAAATATCCTTCTTTCGCACATTTGTGTGTAGCCCTACGGGAGTATCAGCAAATGGTAGTTCAGTTCGGGGGATCCTCCTTATGCTCCCATTTTGAAGGAAAGTCCATTGTATTGATCTTTGGGAAAGGTAATTTTTTTGCAAATGTAGTAGCCACTATAGATGACAACAACCTCAAATGCAACTGAAAGCTCACAAAGTTATCAGAATCTTATTCTTCCATCTTGCGAAATTTGTTGAAGGATAAGATCGTAACCTTTCGAAACCCTAAACCTCTTAAGGAACCTTACCCTAATTGGTATGATGTAAGTACCTACTGTCAGTACCATCAAGTTAATGGACATGATACCAAATATTGTATGTGCTTGCGCCATGAGATACAGGACTGCATCGAGGATGGTACTATTCGTCTTGATGGTAGCAAACAAAATGCAAACAAATTAGTGGTGAAAGTGAATAGTGAATTGCAGATATACATGGACCCATTTCTGTCACATTTTTCTAACATGATTTTCAATCCCACTGCTTCTATCACTTAGCCCGAGGCCTATGTTAACATGGTCATGATTACTTCTACCACACAACCTACAACCAATTTGTCGAATGTGACATTCACTTTGTAGGACCTACCCCTAAATAACAAGCCCTCTCCTCTCTATATTCCTGCTTGCCTCAATGGTAACATTGTGATAAGAGTATTAGTAGATCCCACGAGTCAAGTGAATGTTATTATAGAGGAGACATTGTGGCTTAATTCATTACATAGAAAATAATATGAATAACCAAAGTCTACAATCCGCACTCATGATGGTATTTGTCTAAAACCATATGGCTCGATAACTTTGTCCATCCTAGTTGGACCTAGGGTTTTCGATGTTATTCCAGAGTCGGATCTATTCAGGATGAAGTTGGGCATACCTTGGCTAGCTTCAATGAATGGAATCGCCTCTATTATTCATAAATGTCTAAATTTCTCCCATGAAGGTGTTGTCTATGTAGTGCATGACATGGGATACCAACCTTTGGTGTCCTATGGGGGATATTCATTAGTCCACTTTTGGCCCACCCCGGTTGGTCCGCTTCCTCCAAGAGGGGACCTAATTTACAAAAACTATGTAAAGTACAAGACCGGGGGCAAGGGATAGCCAAAATTGGCTCTTCTTGTAGCACAAAAATTGGTCGCCTCCTCTTCTCGAAAAGGAAAGGAGAAGCTTCCCTCCCCTTAGGATGACTCATCCGCTCCCCTCTCTTGGGAGGAGTATTGGATGAGCAAGCCTAGATTTTATCCATTGAGTTTGATGATCCCTCCTTGGCATAGACTCAATATCAGGATATCGGACCTCCCTACTAAACTGCTTGGACCTTAGTACTACCTTGATGGTAGAAGAAAAGGCCCCCATGGAGAGTCCTCTTTGTCTCAACCTTTGCGGCCTCCTACCACTCCTGCTCCCAAAGTAGTGAATGGGAAGAGGCTCATTGCCGAGGTACTACAACTAAATCCCCCCACTGCTTCTCAACCTATTCCTCCTACTCCCATTCAAGAGTCTTTTCCTCTATCAAAAATGATTATAGTGGACAATCCCATGGTTGAGAAGGAGCCTTATGTTCCTTCATGGCCTTCAACCTCTAGTTCAAAGAGTCACAGAAACTGCCTTGTGAGCGAGTGCAAGCACTGGCAAAAGGCTCTCATGGTTGAGCAGGCCACCTTACAGAGGAAAGAAGATGATACGACCACCCCTATATCAGGGCCTTCTATCACATCCTCCTCTCTCCTCCCCTCTGCTTTTGTTTAGTCTAGTTCTTCATCGCTTTTGACTTCCATTGTGAGTACGAACACGCCTGACCCCAAAAAGGTGCAGGTGTTCATCACTCCTTCAATAGAGTTTCCTCTCTTGATGTCCTTCCTGGATGTCCTTCCTTCCCGAAACTTAGAGATATGACGAACACTTCGGTGGTGTCTACTACGGTTTTCTTCTCCTCTTCTTCCTCTGCACCTCTTTCCTTGTCTATGGGGAGTTCACATCCCTCGACGAAGTAGAAGGTGGAGGGAAATTCTTCCAACAATGGAGGACATGAGAGGATCCCACCTTCTTTGAAAGGTGGTCCCACACTGACTTGTTCTGTCCTAGTGACGGAACTAGTCTCGGCTTCTCCTAAGTTTTTCACCGCTCTTGAATCACTTGGTGAGCCTAGCGGTGAATTTTGGGAGCAACCTTATTTTTCTGTTGAGGTGAAACATGGAACTCTTCTGAAGTTCCTATTTAACTCTCTAGGCTAGGTTTCGGCCTTGTCGGTGATCTTCATGAAATCATTGGCCTTAGCTCCACAAGAGCTCAGTGGAGAGGACCTTGCGGGGCCCTCTTCCTTATCCCTTGTTGCAGGAGGGTCGGACACTCTTCCTCTTAACATTCCAGTACTGCAGGCTCGTCCTTCTTCCCGCTACGATGATCTAGAGTGGCAAGCAGACGACCTCTTGGTCGATCAGTGTTTGGGGGAGGCCTCTTATTTATATTTAGATTAGATGTGTGTGTGTGTTGTGATGTGTTCCCCCCGTGATCGTGCTATGTGTTCTTGGATGACCCTCGTCACCCCTATTGGTGCTTGGATACAAGCGTAGTTTTTTTGTTGTAAACCTTCTTCTATTTGTATCATCATTTTTCCATGTTTGTGACTTGATTTTTGATAAATTGGGGATGATGCAAAGTGTTGGGGGAATTTAGGCTTCCATTCCATATTGACCCAATCTTTTTATTTTTACTTTTCCTTCTCATGCATTCTTCACATGGTTTGATATAGTAGGGGTTGATGACAGATCACTTTATATACTATTACTATACATATATATATATATTTATGAGCAGTTCTGACCCTGGAATATCAAGCTACCCTTGTGCCCCTTGTTCGTGTTATCTTTTATCTTTTTCTTTTCCTTTATCTTTCTCTCTTCTTTGCTTGAGTTGCCCCTCTCATGTGTGACAACACCACTTCTTTAACACTTTGATTCTCAGAAAATGCATTTGTTTCCAACGAATCTTTTCTCGAGAATCTTCACAAAATTCTTTTCAAGAATCACATTCTTGACTTGAAACCCTAATGGGACATGTTTCCTTCCTCATGGATTTGTAAAGAAAGAACTTGAGAAACTTCCTCTAAATTGGGAACAGCTTTGATCTTCCCCTCGCATGGGGGCATATTCTTCCTTTCACATTCCTTGATGAAGTGAACATCTTTCAAAAGGATTCCTTGATGATGAATCGATTTGAAAAAGAAACATCTCTTTTGTACTTTTGAACAGTGCATATCTTGAGTGGACCCCTTCATGCTAGGGTACTCGAGGGACCCCTTTGAAATTCTTCCAACTTGTTGATGGTCTGTGCGATTTTTCACTTACTTGCCTACATTGCCACTTTTTGACATGTTTTATCTATAGGTAAACATGTCACTTTATAGGTACACCTATGAAGCCACTTTTTGGCTCTACAAAGTCCACTTTCCTAGGTTTCCTCCATGTGAGACATCTTGGAGGATACCTCCCTATAGGTCTGCAGGCCTGTAAGGTACTTCCTTTGAGCTTCCTCCATGCGAGTGATCTTGGGGGTGGCTCCCCTATAGGTCTGTGGGTCTGTAGGGAGCTTTCTTTAGGTTTCCTTGTTGTGAGAGATCTTGAAGGACACCCTCCCTATAGGTTTGCAGGTTTGTAGGGCACTTCCCAACTTCCTCCATGTGAGAGATCTTGGGAGATGCTTCCTTGCAGATCTACAGGTCTATAAGGTGATTTTTTTGGTTTCCTTCATGCGAGAGATCTTGAAGGATACCTTCCCTATAGGTCTACAAATTTGTAGGGTGATTTCCTAGCTTCCTCACTATGAGATATCTTGGGGGTGCCTCCTTGCAAGTTTGTAGGTCTGTAAGGCACTTTTCTAGGTTTCCTTCATGCGAGAGATCTTGGAGGATACCTTCATCGCAGGTCTGTGGGCCTATGAGGCACTTACTTCTTGGGGATTCCTTCATGTGAGAGATCTTGGGGGTTGCCTCCTTCCAATTTTGTGGGCCTGCAAGACACTTTCATTATTTATCTTCATAGTTCTACAGGGCTATGAAGTCCTTTGCTTGTCTTGCACTCTTGAGTTTTCTAGATCGCAGTCTGCTTCCTCAACGGTTCATGTATACATTTCTAACTCTGCTACTTCTTCGATCTACTTTACTGAAGCATGCATCAATGTTCATGCTCGCTAAAGTGGGGGAAAATGTATAGGAGTGAATTTGCACCCCTTATGCAAATTCCCCTTTTACCTTTCCTCACTTTAGAAAACCAAATTTGAAGGATAAATTCCACATAAGTCTATTACCTTTGTTCCACTTGGCATCAATTTTGTGTTTTGGCAAAGGAAAAACTATCTAGGATGCCTGCGTAGTGCACAGAAGTCCACCTGGTATGCTTACATCCTTAGTAGATTCCTGCGTCTAGAGCCTATAGAGGCATCACACTTCCTATTGGAGGCTGATTTGTAATGCCCCCTTCGACTAACCGACCCGAATATGGTCATTTTCCTCATTATCTCCTTCAAATTCACTCATTATTCATGCATTTCATCTTCTACACATCCTTCTAAGCATTTAGTTTATCTCTCCAAGCCATTCTCTAAGCATTCTACATAGCTTTTCTTGCATCCATCACTCTCAAGCAGCACTTTGCACTCCATAGTAGCAGCAACAACACTCCATCAACTCTGTAGAGAAAGTGTGGAATAAACACCATTGTAGTAGGGGCTTGAGTCCTCTTATTTTCTCCTTCATTGGCTAGTGATCTCTTGGTGGAGGTGGTAAGCTTTCTACTCCTCTCCTTTATGATTTGGTTGAGTAGCACATTACTGTTTTGTAGTGTTTTTGTGTTCTTCACTTCATTTCCTTCTTTATCATATATTTCTCTATTATCGCTATCTTGGCTATCCGTGGAGGTGGAAACACCAAAATGGGGGTCTGACTGAGGTAGGACCCTATACAACCACCTAACAATTTTCCTCTTTCTTGTGTTCAAGTGGAAGTATACTTGGAGCTAGCTAGCAAACAGGCTCTTTTGTGAGAACATTCTTGTCACCCTAGCTTTGATCTACTTACTTTATCACATTCGCTTATATATTTCTTATTTCATAGTGTTATTTTGTTCCCTTAAAAACCATTAGCTAGGTTGTTAGTTTGTTTTCTAGTGGTTAACCTTGTCACTTTAGTCCTCTGGTCATACGAACGCCAGCACACCTGAGAGACGCCTATGTGTCACACTATCATCTTGGAACCATGCTTTCATCCTCAGGAAAAGAGCTACCTAAGGCACTGTGTTGAACTTAAAAAATGGCTCGCCTAGCCCCTTCTCAAGTTTTGGGTCTATAGAGTGGCTGAAGGACATCATATTCCTCATCATTCTCATCCCTCATTCCAAAAAACTCCTTTAAGCTAAGGTAAGTTAGGGAAGCCTTCCGCTCTTGGATCTCCATGACCTGGGGCCTTAAACGTGATTTGTCCCCCTCTCTTACAAAAAAAAATAATGAAATCTTACGATATCATAATGAATTCAAAACTTAAAAGGAAACTTTACCATCCCATTTTGGAGTGTGTTCATGAAGATGTTGGGTTGTTTGTATCAATGTGAAGTCTCCATTGTGTGTGCAAAAGTTTGAAGAACGTGCATGTTTTGATCGAAGATATGTGTTGAAGCTTTATCAAAAATGTCGATTAAGATCTTGGCATTACTTTGTTGCATGAATGATATTGATTCTCCCATTATTTTTTAGAAAGAAGATGGTTGTTATATAGATTTTTTGTTTTTGAATGAACGCTTTGGATCATGTAGTAGAATATCTTGATCAATGGTTGAAAGATGTTGAGAGGATTTATATGGGCATAATCTGTGCAAATTGATTACATGATTAGTGTGATTGAAGAAATAGATTGATCTATCATGAAATAGATTGATCTATTAGGAAATAGATTGGTCTATCAGGAAATCGGTTGATCTGTTAGGCAATCAGAGTGAGCAATCAATGGTTTGCAATTTGCTCAATCATGAAAGTGGGTGAGGATAATTAATTAATCTTTTTGCTCGTTGAACATGTAAATCAAGTTTGACTTTTGTAAACAAAGTTGTTTATTTTATTTGACCTTTTTGATGAAGTTTTGAATAATTAAATTCAATTATTCAAATTTGGGGGAAAGTGGTTTAATTAAACTATTATGTTTTAATAATTTAATTAACTTAGGGGAATAAAGTGAATTAGTGACATAATTAAATAATTGATGTTATTTAATTAATCAAGAGGAATTAAGTTAGATTAGGACTTTATTAAATAAATGAAATTTATTTAATTTGTCAAATTTGATGAAAAAGAATTAATTAAATAATGTTGTTTTATTCAATTAATAGCAAAAATTAGGGTTTTTGATGTTTTTGATGTGAAATGAAGTGATATTCAATGATAATGATGTTGATGATATGAAAATATCATTTAAGTTGTGTGATAAGTGTTAGGTCAATTTTGCATGTCCATAGTTTGGTTCTAGAGTGATAATTATTAACCTTTTATATAGCATTGTATGATCTCATCTTGTCTTTCGAGGGATCTTGATGATTAGAAAGAGTTAGATAATAAGGGAATCAAGTTTACTTAGTTTTCTAATTTTGAATTTCTTTTATAATTGGTTAAATTTTTTGTCTTCCAATTATTATTTTTAATTTATAATAATTTATTTAGAAATCCTTTAATATAATTGCATTTCTTATTAGATTTTCATGTGAAATTATATTGTGTCCAAGTGTAATTTTTTTAGAATTTAAAAAATATAATAATACTCTCAATTATTTTCTGATATAACAAATTGAAAATTTTATGTTTCAAAAAATGAGAAAATCTAAATACTACAAGAAAGAAAAAAGAAAGAACAACAAGATTGAAAGTACAGAAAAAATTGTAGATAAAATAATTGTTTCATCCTCCTAGAAGAAGGGTGTATGGATATCTAACTCAAAGACTCTCACTTCAACAATAGATCAAATAAAATTGAACAGAGGAAATATTATTAAAAATGAAACTAAAAGGAATCTTAAGTTGGGTAAACCCTCTGCAATTTGAGACTTCCCTTTTGGATGTGAGTGGAATTACCCTAAAATAAGTGAAGAGGTATGGATAGAATAACTTTGAATCCATCCTAAAGAAGAGACAATCAACACAAATTTCGAAGAGGAACCAAAAAAAGACATGCAATCTGAATAAAATTATTATTTTGCAACAAAACTACAATTATTTAAATTTAAAAAAATAAAAATTCTAAAAAGGAATCCAAAGAAAAAACCAAAATGAGACATTTATTTTGTTAAAAACCTGTTATTTTTCAATAAAGGATAAACTAGTTGATTGATACCATGATTAAAAAAATTGTTTTCTATTCAAGCTAAGTTAAAATATTTATTACTTAAGTATTTATTTTGTTGTTCAAACTTTTTAAATGGTTAAAGACAATGAATTCTCATGAAGGGAAGCCAAGTACCCAAAACCAAACTCATAATCCAACTATAAATTATAATGTGGTCATTGACACAATCTTTAACCTTTTGATAAAATAAAGAGATAAACTTAATAATATATATAACATTCTAACACAAACACTAAATGTAACAATAACACTAATTTTATTCTTACACATAACTATAACTCTAAATCTAACCCTAACCCTAACCCTAACCCTAATCCTAACCCTAACTCTAACTGTAACTCTAACTCTAACCTTAACTGTATACTCACAATAATTCTAATACCAATTTTAATTGTATTTTTTTCTCTAACCCTAACTCTAACACTAATTCTAAAGCTAGCACTAATTATAAATGTATTTCCCTAACCCTAACCCTATGTATAACCCTTACTCTAACCCTAACCCTAAACCAAACCTAACTCTAACACTAATTGTACGACCAAAAATAAAGATTAAATAACATGAATCAATAACAACTACTAATTGTAAAATTCAAGCAATCCAAGTCTAATCTATCAATGAAGCAAAATCAAACATAATAATTTAATAATAAATCAAATCAATACCTTCCTTCCTATGTCAACATTGAATCATCTTCATTGTTCTTCTCCATTTTTGCTTGCTAAGCCTTAGTTGCTCTCAAAAATTATGTGTGCACAAATTACAATAAGATCAAGATAGATATTAATAGAAAAATATTGAAGATTCATAGTACTATTTGTGGTTATGTGGTTAGCCTTCAAATGATAATGAAGGTTGATTTTATAGAAAATGTGGATTTGGATGGACGATCAAGATCAAAAGAATAACTGAACAAATCAATGGTAGATAACCAATGAGAGGGATTGATTGATCAGTTAACTGAGTGCAACTGGTTGCATGATTCCATTTAACATTTGCATGAATTAGTTAAGGGAATTGATTGATCCATTAACTCATACTGAGCAGGAATGAACTGAATCGATTAAGGAGTGGACTGAAATTGATTAGTCAGTGGATTGAGAGTAAGTCTCAGTGAGAGGATGAGTAGGAAATGCATGAGATTAAATAATTAATTAAATTAGTGAATTATTAAAGGAATGTGCAATTAGATTAAATAAATAAAATAATTTATTTTATTTATTTATGAAGAGTGGATAATGTTGAGAGATTATAGGATAATTAAATAATTAAAATAATTATTTAATTTAAAAAGGGATAATGGTTGATTAATTAAATAAATATTAATTTGTTTAATTAGTTTAGAAGAATAAAGATAATTAGGGATGTAATTAAAAAAATGAGATTTATTTAATTAATTAAGGGGGAATAAAAGTAAAGTGAATTAATTAAATAATATAATTTTTTTAATTAATATTAGAATATGAAATTAGTATTAATTAAATAATTGAAATTTATTTAATTATATAAATAAGACGGAAATTAGTGTAAAAATGTTGCTTCCAAGCTAGGACAATTTTGAGTGTCTACATTTTGCCCTTCTTTGAGACAATGTGATTTTGAGCGTTGTTTCAAAGAAAAATCAAGAAAAAATTTCTCAGGACCTACCTCAGTATGCCCCGATGATAGCAAGATAGTGTTGCACCCCCTCGGGAAATTTGGTGAAAATTCTGGAAAATAAGCTAAATTTACTAACAAGTCGATTAATATGTTTAGGTGTGAGGATTGACAAAAGAAATGTTAACTAGAAGAAAAGGTTAGTAAGAAGGAAGAATGGTTAGCTTGGTCAATATTAGATGTGAATAAGCTTGATTGGTTGGATAGAATAGATAGCACGAGATTGAATGAAATGGATGAATATTAGAAATGAATTGATAGGATAGACTTTGAACTTTCATTAGTGCACAAGTATCATCATAGAGTGTTTTATTATGTGACAAGCGGATGTATGCACACTAAGGCATGAATTGTGATAGCGACATCTATTTTTATTTGCTTAAATTTTTGATATATGATAGGTGGATCTATGTACATCAAATTGAGACAAACCTTGGTGACTTTAGTATTTGTTGTCAGTACTAAGACACAATAAACAAGGATTTTTCTTAAATGTACTAGACATGGTAGAACCTTGTTAAAATATGTAAGGAAACATAGCTTCACAACACGATAGACCTAATGCATACAAGTACTTGATGACCTTATATACATAGGGTGATTTGTTAATGTTAGAATCTAGTCCAATACACACAAGGAAACATATGTATCATAGTAATGCTTAAAATAATTCCACAAACATGACATATTAAAGCAATGGCCTTGCCCGATTCTTGATCCTCTAAATCATTTTGAGACATTCTTGAGAAACATTGGAATAGGACAATAAGATCAATCATGTAACAAAAAGACTCAAAGATAAAACAAATTAATAGCTATCATATTTCTTTCTAGAAAAAATGTTACTCAATAGTGGATAATGTCTATTTTAGAAAAGATGTATCTATAGGACATGCTTGGTTTGATAAGATGTTTTAAGCATATTTGGTGATTGACCAGTAGTTTTGTAGATAGTTTAGCTAGAGTCTCTGATTCGTGAATATTTCATGAACGCTCAATGTGTCAGGATGTTGCATAGTTTGTGTTTGCTTAAATGTTATGTCTAGATAATAAAAAAATATTATGGATATGGTAGATGATGCTATATTTTTGGATTTTTAGAAATTTTCAATGTTTTTGGATTTTCTAGAATATTTGATGTTTTTGGTATTTTTGGAATATTTGAATGTTTTTGGATTTTTTGGAATATTTGAATTTTTTTGAATTTTTTGGAATATTTGAATGCTTTTTTATTTTTTGGATGATGATTATATGGATGAATGATGAAGAGATATTGATGTGTAGATATCAAAGACCTTTTGAGATCTTGTTGCTAGCCAAGCTAAAGTTGATTGATCTGATTGAGTGATTGTTGATAGTGATAACATTGTTGAGGATACACAACAATGTAAAAATAGTGTTGTCAAGATAGGAATAACATGATGATAGGGAAGGATACATCTCAAGATGATGATTGATTGATTGGATAAGATAGATCAAGATTTGTAGCTAGGCTAGGAACAAAATATGTGAGATAGTTTGATAACCCACTAGAGTGTAGGTGCTTGATGATATTGATAGGGATTGTTTGAATTGATATTTTTGGCAGAAAGTTTGATGGTGAGTTTTATTCATGAGATGGTGGATCCTGCTCGATATTCAGATCACCAAGTGATCTAGAAGACACATATCAAGGTATTTGTTCAAAATTAGGATTGATCACTCCCCCTAGTGTCTAGCAATGTAGGGAATACCATGAGTGGATGCACTAGTGCGATGGGAATGGATATGTGAAGGATAGGCATTGTGCAAATAGATCTAGGATAAAGGATTTTACTTCCAAGGACTATCTCATAACAAGATATTATATTTGAACCAAGTGAAATGTTTGGATAGTATTATGTAGGTGAGGATATGACATGGGATAGTATATGGTCAAAGGAAAATGGTCATGTCAAGATTTTTCTAAAAGCATGTTTTGAAGTATATGCCCCTAATCTTTATCAAGATCAAGGTGGATAGGGAAGATGGATGCAAGTTGAATGGATGGATAGTAGATTTATTGTGGGTGGAATCAATAGGATGTTGGATTTATTTTAGATGAAATAGATAGGATTTTCGATTTATTATGGATAAGATAAGTTGCTTCCAGTTGGAATGGTGCACATAGATATTTGATTCTACGCACAATGCTTGTTTTCTAGGTTTTTATCATGGTACTTGCAAAGTGCCATAAGAATGGTTTTCACTATTGGATGGATTATTTTTCTTTACTTTTTTTCTTTGTTTTATATTTTATATATTTTTTGTATTTTGATGTCACATGGTGCTTGTTTTCCAGTTTTTCATCAAGGTGACATTTTTTTGCTTTTTGTACTTTTTTTATTTTTGAATGATCACCAATTATACTAGACCACTTGGTGGTGTTGATGCAGATATCGTTGTCATAGTGTGTCAATAGTTTCCTTCCTTGAGGATTTTCTTTGCCAAAATAGTAGTGTTTGGACTAAATTATGGATTAAAACTATCCATATAATTTTATCAAATTGGTTGAATCAATTCCTTGTCTTGGATTCCTCAATTTGTTCCTAGATGTCAACCCAGGGAATGTAAGCTCCTAATAGGTGTTGTGGTTATATATTGAAGGGGTGAAAGTAGCAAGTTGAGTGGGGATAAAATACAAAACAATCAAATCTAAATGCTTTGAAAGAATGATAGAAAAGAATGCTCATAAATTGTACTCCTAAAGCAAACCTTTGAAACCATCACTCATATAGAATCCTTCAATGTTTACAAGATCTAGCTATATATAATTCAACTCTGATTAAACATTACTAGCTTTGTTTAAGGTTAAAAGACTCTTGAATTTGTAACAGTCTGCATTGATAGAATTCTAGTGACAAGACCTATTAATTTTTGTGACACGACCTAGGGAACCTGGCGACAAGAACTATGCAATAAATGTAAATTCTAAAATAAAATTGTTAACTCCAATTTCTTAAACAAAATGTAATAAGCTAGTTGATATGTAAACCACACTCATAAACAAATAGTAATTACTAAATTATACTTAAATTAATCTCACAAAATAAATAGCAATCACTAAACATAAATCATACTCACAAAATAATCCTAAATTAAATTCAACCAGTGGTTGAAGAGTGGGCCTTGCCTCCCAGTTGGTCGATTGAAGAGAATAATCAAAAAGCTCTTGTGTTTAACTCAAACAATAATAATTTTAGTATTCTATTGCTTTGCTCACAAAATTTGGAAATGTTTGATACACAAAGGAGACTTATATAGTCTTTTACATGAAAATTGTATCATCTAAATAATACATACGATTTTGAAGTTCAACGAGACTAGATCGATGAAATAAAGAATGAAGTGGCCTACAGACATTCTTTCTAAAAGCCAAAAATTGATTACTAACATTATGCAAAAAGACATTAACTACCTAACTCCTTCTAAAGACTATAGACCGATTGGCTATTATTATACAAAAGACATTAATAGTGTTGATTCAAAGTTGGCAACAAAAAGGAAGAAGACAATCTTTTTTATCACTTCTCCTTGCGGCCACAAGAACCCTGTTTCCACACATAATCATTAAAATTAGTACTAATTAACTGGTTATTTCCTAAGGTACATTTATCCTATAATCCATATTAATTACTTTTAATCTTATAGAATTATTATGACAATTTAGGGAAAAAGGACTAAAATATAGGCTAAAATCAATGAAAAAATAAGACAGTCATTTAGCCCATCAAGTAGCACTTATATATAGCCTTTAAATGTTATTGTTATCCTCTTTAATACTAGAGTTGGCTTTATCTAAATGTGCACATCATGATAGAGTGTCATTAGAGTCCTTATGATAAAGTGTTTCTGCCAAGATATGTTTAATGTGGGATTTGGATATCTTGGGTTTTGAGTTGGATTGTGGATTTTGATGGAGGATATGAGATGGAAATGAATTATTCAATATTTTGGATTGTGGATCTTTTATTCTCTAAACTTGAGATGGTGGACAATGGAATGCAGATATGGAATTTTGAGTTTGTTTGGGACCAACATTTTTATACACTCTATATGTTGGTATTGAAATCTACTTTGAAGGGGGTGGAAACTTTTGATAGTTTGAAATCGTTTTCTGATGTGGCTCAATAGTTTAATTGACTATTGGATTTATATTTTCTATGCATGACCCATTTTGTTTGGGGATCCATTTTGACTGTATGTGTCCACTTTGATTTTTGTATTTATTAGCTTGAAAAGCTTAACTTTGATATTTTTCTTTGAAAGGAATTTTCATTTGTTGGTCCCAATTAGTGGGTGGAAAGATTTGGGGATGTCAATTTATGATATGGATGGTAGGAGTGTTGGCAACAACCTCATGATAAGGACCATTTATGGCTCATATTTTGATATTTGCATTAGATAAATTTGCTCCCAATATCATGGAGGTATCACTAGTATGGTTAGATTTATTGATTGATGAATAACCAAGTCCTTGATTTTTAGGATTACCAAAAATTTATAGTGTTTCTAGAATACCCTATTCATGTATGCCTAATCCTTTTCCTTTATATTTCATTCTTTGACAGATCTTATTTGCAATAGGATATGTGTTGTTCTGATAACAAGATGTGAACTCTTCTTTGTGTTGTTGGGAATCATCAATGGTGTTTATCTTGTATTCAATAAGAAATCTATGTCTAAGAAAATTGAGTGATCTTAGTTGATAGGCTACTGGTTCTTTCTCTGTATTTATGCTTGTTTCTTCGACATTATATGAGATACCTTCATAGAGTCCTATGAATTCAGCTATAAATTCATTCTTTTCAAATATGTCTAGAGATAAATATTTTTGTTCTAGACGAACAAGGGAGAGATCATATGTGTATCCAGTGGAAGCAAGTGTCTCATTTGTGGAAGTAGAGTTCATTGATATATGGATGGGATCAACTTCGATTTTGGAACATGGAAATGGATAATGGGATCTTGATCAAGGATAGGATGACATGGAAGAATTCAAATAACTTCATCTTGATTAGTTTTGGGGACTTCTAATTGATGCTTTGAATAGTGTTCTTGACATAGATTGATTTTTGATAATGTGGTATGAATAAAGGGATCTTAGATGGCTTCAATATGTTTGGATGGTGGTAATTAAATTTGGATAGGAATCACTAGCATAGGTATGATGGGTGATGGGATGGATGATGGTGCTTCATCTAATATTTCATGATTATGGATTGAATTTGTATCAAACATTGGATTATATATCGTGGATAGCCCTTGGGGAAAATATTGATACATGTTATTAGTGGATGATTCAATTGATGGGGATGTTGTGAATTGATGTTGCAAAGGTTCCAGGGATGAAGAAATGGGATGAGAGATGGAGGCTTCTTGTGGGAAATCTTTGTCCAGATGACCTATTATGAAGTCAACCAAGGTGGATGTGTTATTATCATTGCTAGACATAGGTGAACAGTCATGATCATGCTTAGGAAGCTTATCTTGATATATGCCTAATGTTTCACTATGTGTTCCACATATTATTAATGTAATTATTTTGTGATGAATTTTTGGGATGATCTTCAACAATGATGTCTCCTCGGTCTATTAAGTCCTAAATAAGATGTTTCAATTTTAAAAAATTAGGGGTCGTATATCCTTTTTCTCTATGGAAATCACAAAAATTAGTGTCTTCCCACCATGTGGTTTTGACTTGTTCAAATTGACTGATTTTTGGTAGTGTTATTAAGTTGGACCGTACTATTTTTTGAAGGACTAATTCGATGGGTTCTCCTAAAGGAGTGATTTTTTATTGTGGGAGGTTGCTAAGTATACATGATGATCGTTGGTGGTATCCTATAGATTTTTTTATGTTTGAATGTTAGGTGGCATTTGTAAGCTTAATGAGAGTTGAGCCTGTTGAGCATTTTGAGCATGAGGAGGTGGAATGTGAACTGTTTTGTTGAAAATATAGCGACATATGTCCTCTATTGTACATCTCTTTTTATGTGGCCCTCTATGGAAATTTTTCACTTGTTGTTGTAAGGTTTGAATTTTTAAAGCTAGATTGTTGAGGTTTGTTGCGAGTAGTGTCTTGATTGCCTTGTAAGTGGATACATGATGTGATGATTACTAACCTTGGAGGTATGATGTATTTCAAGTGGGATAGGCATTTTGATTATTTTGGTTTATTATATAGCTAGGATTGCAATTGGGAGCTTGTGGAGGTTATGTTATGGAGTTGGTGATGAGTGTAGAGAATGTAGGAGCCTAAGTGTATGGGTTAGATGTGGTGAATTGTTGTTGGGGTTTTATGATAGATTAATATGTGTGTTGTGATGGATGGTTTGATTAGATTGAGTCATGTTGTAGTTATGATGGAGGTAGTGTTGTGAAATATATTTTTATGGATGTTTTGGTTCAAGTTGGATTTGGAAAGAGACACACTAAGTATAGTTTTGAACCAAATTTTTTGATGTTGATATAAGGTATAAAACCTAAAGGAGATAAATAGTTACCTAGATCTCATTTTTGATTTGATTTTGATTGATAAACCTTGCTTGTACTAGACTGATGATTCCAAGTGAAGGAAGATGATAGGGAACTTATAAACTTAGGGGTAGAATGATGACCACTAAGCAAACTTGTTCACAAATTTTGATACAAGTTTAACAACTTACTTGAGAATGATAGCTTTCCAAGAAAATAGCTAAACTAGGGAATATTGATAAGAGATCTAAAAGACAATTATCTAGTTCTGGTTTGATAATAGATGATTTTATTTTTGTTGGTTCAACACTAATAGAACCTGTTTCTAAGAAGAACCAAAATGAAAGGATACCATGGGATTTTTTTTTCTTTTCTTGATATTTTTCTAGGAGGATTGATTATTCCTATAACTCTATCTGATAATTCTTTGATCCTAATTGATGACTGAATGATAGAAATTTTGGAAAATTGATTTTGGAACCTTTTTGGAAATTTTGGCTAATAGTCAAATGCATCATTTTACAAATGCATTGAACCACAGTCAAAATAATTACGTTGTCTGAGATAGAAGTGTATGAAAAAAGCATCACACTGTCACAAAAAAAAGCATTGAATCATGATAAAAGTGCTAGAAAATGAAAAAAGCATCGCTATCTAACAATCATACATGTCACTATAACTGGTTCAATTTTTTGACAATAAACTGACTCTATGAAAAACGTGTTGAGTTGCACAAAGGTTTTGAGATACAAAAAAATACACCAAGAGGTAAATCTTGGAAGTGTTGATATACAAACATAAGTGTCGAGATGTAACAAAAGCGACAAAGGATGACAACCAAATATGTTGATTTGACACAAAGATAGAACTTGCAATTTTCAGACCTGAATTGACCTAGGGTTTGATATATTTTGATTGTTCATGGACTAATTTTGTGTTTTCAGATTTGATAAGTAATATACAACAACAAAACAATAGCATAAAGGATTGACTCTTCAAATTTGTAAGGCTAGAGTCGCAAGCCAAAGCTCATTGTAAGGTGTCACTAGTATGAAACAAATTTAAAATAGTTGAAAGACAAGCACAACTTAATTAATCAAAATAGGTGTATAGACTTGATGTATGCCTACCTCATAGTTAAGTGATAAATACTCTATAATATTGGATAGAAACACCATTCTTGCAAAAGAGGATAGCTAGACGTCCAGTGGCACAGGCCCAATATAGAAATAGGCTCACCTTCTTTCTCTCCCTAGGAGGCTATTAACCAACCTAAATATTTCTATCTCTACTTAAGGGAGTACATGTTGAGTAGATTTGGGTATGATACTATACCCTGGCCTATAAACAAGCTATGGCTAAATGGCTCCTACACTTCTAATTAATAAAGGTTTTTAGTGGGGGTCTAATGTGAACATAAAGATGATCTAATAGTGCTTGAGATTGGAGAGGTCTCCTCCGCTGATGCAAACAAAAACCACCCCAATCCACAACGAACAAAAAAATAGAGATTAAAAAAAGAGAGAAACCATTTCAAATCAAATCTAAAACTTCTTTCATTCAAATTTATACAAATACAAATTGCTCAATACATTTTTAAAATCAAATCTCCATAAATGTTCTCCCTATAGCTTTTTCTTGTTGCTCCAAAGCTCTCTTGTTGTTGTTCAAACCTTTACACAACTCCAAAATCTTTGCACTTCTCACACACTAGTTCCTTGTCTTTTCTTCACTGGTGTTTCTCAAGCCTGCAACCAAAACCCCCAAGGAATACCTCTATAGAGGTATTTTTCTCCTTAATCATCTTTTCCAATACATCTACTTTAGCTTGGAGCTTTTCAAACTCTTCACGATACTTCATATTTTCTACTTCTTCCCAATAATGTTCCCAAAACAAAATTGTTATGGGCCTCCTCATGATCCATCCCATCCACTCTGGTATAGACTACCTCACGTTTGGTGATCTGTCTACATGCAAATCACACACACCACCACAAGTCCTGGTGCAAACTGCCTCACATTAGCACTTATGCCTGCACCCCCAGGAACTCACTCTGATACCACTAATGAAAGGGAATCCAATCCTCATTCAAAAACTCACAAAAACATTTTATGCAACATCAAGCATGAGGTGAAAAATTGCAACAACATAATTAATCTTCTTTATTTAAGTTGCAACACAGTTTCAGAACTTCAACAAAATCTGATTACATGAGTTTGTGCAACCACATAGGCTAAATAAAATCATTACAAAATAGACTTGATTATTCTATGATAACAGCAAACAACATCAAAGAAAAGCTGCAAGCTCCTCTTCTTCAAATCACCTTCCTACACTATGAAATTGACCCTTCAATATGCCTTCTTCCACAACCAAATTTGCTAATGTTCAATCATGTATATCATAATCCATTTTCTGTTGCAACACCTCCAAAAACTTGCAACAAAATTTCATTCATAATCCATTTTCTGTTGCAACACCTCCAAAAACCTGCAACAAAATTTCATTTTCTTCTCTTCCCAAGAGAAGCCACGCCTACCTCTCTTTTCCCCAAAAATCTAGAAGAATAATGAATTCAAAATTGTCAAATAACCTCCAATGATGCCTCCACTATCTCCATTTCTTGTAGCCTCTATTATGCCACGTTCAACCTGGTAAAAATCCTCATAAATGCATTAAATGAACATATTAAAATGTTAAAAGGCATCTTTGAACCCATTTCCATGAAATTGCCAAAATTGGTTGACAACTAGGACCCCCACTCCACTCAATAGGACCCCAAAAAGAAAAAATCAAACTCAATCTTGGGTGCCTATTTCCATTGCTAAATTTAAGGAATAATAAATGAGTTTTCATAGAGTGTATCTCCCAAAAATCCATGCTCAAATCTCCTATTTGATTTTTCAGTTTTCAAAATTTCCTCCATAATTATCTCTAACACCAAAATTTGTAACTTTAATAAAGACCAATTTATTTAAAATATTATTTTGGCCAAATATTGATAATTATTTCTCCAAAAACATAAAATACCAAACCTTAGGGAAATCAAAATAAAATGCCCTCGTTTCTATTGATGAGGATTGTCGTTCACCTGGATGCTCCTACATCATCCACTCTCCTCACCTATACGCGTCTCGGTTGATCGAGGGTCACGATTCTTGGCTCAAATGATGATATCTTTCCTTGAGGTACACATTTTTCTCTCCCCCTTTTATATATCCCTCCAATAAATGTGCTTGAGATAAAAACTTGGGGTGATGAGGCCCTCAAGAAAGTCTCTCTACTTGAAATAAATAGTTACACTGCCATTTTTGATCCCCTAGATCATTCTTAAGAGTCGTGAGGGGCGAGAATACGTGGAACAACCACACCTTAGGTAAACAACAAATTGCAAACTAAATGTCATTTTGTATTCCCAAGATCACACAAGGTGTGAGGGAAGAGCATACATGTCACTAGTCTACCAAACACAAAAAAAAAATGTTCTATTTAAGCCCAAATGAAATGTTGTTTAATCTATAAAATAAAGACACACAAGTTTCAAATTTATTCTTCAACAAGCAAACCTACATCAAACTAGTTAGTAGTTCAAAATATGTCTTTGTCAATGAGATGTAATAAAACGAAGTCAGCAGTTTCTAGAAATTTTCTCTTTTCCAAATGATTGACACAAGCTACAAATGTTAGAAATTTCAAAGAGAACAAGTGCACGTTAGGGTTAATAAAATTGTAAAATAATAAAAAAAAGAATTATAAACATAGATAAATAAAAGTGTTGATTACCGGTTAGAAGTTTCAAGTTTTCACAAATGTGTCGTAACAAAAGAAAAAATCATTGAGTTCCTACAAAAGTGTCACAGAATACTCAAAAGCATCGCCATATTGCAAAAGCGTCACACTGTAATATGCAAAAACATCCCAACAAAAGCATCATAGAATATTCAAAAGCATCACTATATTGCAAAATCATCGAAAACCTATAAAAACATCACAATGTAACATGTAAAAGCATCACGGGATCCTGTAGACGTAAAAAATCATGTTTTTTGAGCATAAAATGTTATATTGCACCTAAATAAGGGGTATAATATGTGGAAATTCATCCCTCAACCCTTCCAAACATAATCGCAATGTTTGTTTGTCTTCAAAAATGCCCTAAAAGTGTGATTTTTAAAGTTTCTTAAAAGTACCTCCAACCTTCAAGACAAAAAAACCAGAAACTTACAAACAATAGTTTGCCAAAAATGTTAGTAGTTCACATCAGGTTCACCATTTATATAACCAAAAATTAGGATTAAACAGTATGAATCAATAACAACAACAACTAACTATAAAATTCAAGCAATCCAAGTCTAATCTATCAATGAATCACAATCAAACAAAATAATTTAATAATAAATCAAAGCAATACCTTCCTTCCTATGTCAACACTGAATCGTCTCCATTGTTCCTCTTGATTTTGCATGCTAAGCTTTAATTTCTCTCATAAATTATGTGTGCACAAATTGCAATAAGTTCAAGATAGATATTGATAGAAAAATATTGAAGATTCGTAGTTCTATTTGTGGTTATGTGGTTAGACTTCAAATGGGAATGAAGGTTGATTTTATAAAAAATGGAAATTTGGGTGGACGGTTAAGATAAAAATAATAATTGAAGAGATTGATGGTAGAGAATCAATGAGAGGAATTGATTGATTAGTTAACTAACTGCAACTTGTTGCATAATTTCAATTGATTGTTTAGATGAGTTAGTTAAGGGAGTTGATTAATTTTTTAACTCAAACTAAGTGGGAGTGAACTGAATTGATTAAGGAGTGGATTAAAATTGATTAGTTGGTGGACCTCGGTCAGAGGATGAGTGGCAAATGCATGAGACAAAATAATTAATTATTAAAGGAATGTCCAAGTGGATTAAATAAATAAAATAATTAATTTTATTAATTTATGGAGAGTGGGTAATATTGAGAGATTATAGGATAATTAAATAATTAAAGTAATTATTTAATTTAGACAAGGATAATGGTTGATTAATTAAATAAATATTAATTTATTTAATTAGTTTATAAGAATAAAGATAATTTTGGATGCAATTAAATAAATAGTATTTATTTAATTCATCAAGGAAGAATAAAGTTAAAGTGAATTAATTAAATAATATTAAAATTATTTAATTAATAGTAGAATATGAAATTAGTAATAATTAAAAATTATTTAATTATATAGATAAGATGAAAATTAGTGTACAAATGTCATTTATAGGCTAGGACAATTTTGAGTGTCTACACTAATTATAACTCTAACCCTAACCCTAACCACAAACCTAAAACTAAAACTAATTCTAGCTCTAACTCTAATCATAATCTTTACACTAATATTATTTCTAACCCTAATGCTAACTCTAAATCTATCTCTAACCATAACCCTAATCATAACTTTAAATCTATCTCTAACCCTAGCCCTAATGCTAACCCTAATTTGAATTTAATTCTATCTCTAATTGTAATATAATCCCTAACACTAACCCTAATTATAACTCAAACCCTATTCCTAGCCTTAATTCTATCTCTAGTCGTAACATCAACCCTAATCCTAATTCTATCTCTAACTATAACCCTAACCCTAACTATAACCATAACCCTAATCATAATCTTAATCCTAACCCTAATCCTAACCTTAATCATAATCATAATTGTAACCCTAACGTTAATTCTATATCTAACCATAATTGTAACCCTAATCCTAACCTTAACCATAATATTAACCCTAACCTTAATCCTAATTCTAACCTTAACCTTGATCTTATCCTTAACCCTAACCCTAACCCTAATTTTATCTCTAAGTGTAAGCTTGACCCTAACCTTGATTCTATCTCTAACCCTAATCCTAATTCTATCTCTAACTATAACATAACCCTAATTATATCTCTAACCCTAACCCTAACCGTAGTCCTAGCCCTATCCCTAACCTTAACCCTAACCCTATCCCTAACCTAAACCTTAACCCTAATTATATCTCTAATTATAATCCTAACCTTATTCCTAACCCTAACCCTAATTATATCTCTAACCATAACCCTAACCTTAATCCTAACTTTATCCCCAACCCTAACTCTAATTTTTACCCTAAACATATCCCTAACCATATGTCTAACCCTAACCCTAACCCTATCCCAAACCCTAACCCTAATCCTAACCCTAAACCTAACCTTAAACCAAACCCTATCCCCAATCCTAACTTTAATCTTAACCTTAACCCTAACCCTAACATTAATCCTAACCCTGACCTTGAACCTAACCATATCCCCACCCCAACTCTAATTTTAACCCTAATCCTAATCCTAACCCTAACCCTCACCCTCACCCTAACCCTAACCTTAATTCTCTCTAACTGTAACCATAACCCTAATCCTAATCCTAACACTAATCCTAAAACTAATTCTATCTCTAACCTTAACCCTAACCCTAACCCTAATTTTAACCCTACCCCCAACCATAATTCATTTAATATCTTACATGTGTTGTAAATGCTACTAGCATATATATCTTTAATAGATCTATATAAAATATGCTAAGAGATATCCTTCTCGAGGTGCTTATTTTTAATTCAATTTCTCACTTAAAAGTGCAATAGACAACTCAAAAATAATATCTCATTGTATTTTATATAGATTTATTAAATATACATATGCTAATAAATACATCCAAAGGACCACATTAAATTTACCATTTAGGTAGTATGCATATCTTCCACGGATTGCTTTGACCAAAGTGACGAATACAAAGACTTCTCAACTATATAACTTTGTTTTGTTTCACAGTCTTCTGAAAAAATATATAGGTTTATTTTATTTTGAATTATTTTGAAAATGAGGATTTCATAAGCTTCTTGAGCATTGTGTAGGACTACTACAATGGAAACCTCCACAATCAGCATGCACGTGCATCTTCTCCATGCCATTAGAGGGTGAAGAGAAGGAAATTCAAGATATTATTGGAGAAAATCATCTATCACATGCCCATGTACATGATGGAAAGATCGTGGAATTATTTCTCTACAATGTGATGAGGATGATTGGTGAGGTCTATTGAGTTGAAGCAACAATTATCATATGTGTTTGTCCTACTCTAAGAAGTGAGGTGCTTACTACTACAAGAAAAATGAATTCTAATTTATTTATAGGTTTGGTGGGAGATGTCACATGCATTATCATTGCAAAGAAAAATGAAGACTTGAAGCAAGTCATCACCCTCTAAAGAGAAGGGTTAACCAAAAATAATATGGAGAGATATGTTTTCTACATGGCACATCAAAATGCCCCTTTATCCCTTGTCTAGATTAAAAGACTTCAAGAAATGATTTTAGGCCCATGTAATGTCTTACATTAAGGTATAATCTATGTAAAAATCGCATTATGCAAATAATATGCAATCTTTTTTGGACGGTTAATAGAAAGGATGATTAAAATTTGAATTTATAAACTATGAACCTTGAATGTATACAAGTTAATAGTGGGCAAAAATAGATGACTAAACTATAACAATTATTTGAGGAACATAGTGACATAAGTAGTTATACCTGTTAATAGTAGGAACTTGTTTAATAGTAGCATATGTGTTCCAACTGCAAATTTTATAAAGTTTCTAGAGTGCAAATGTTATTATTGAGGGAAGTGTTAGCAAGAAATATGGGACAACATAGACTAAAGTTCTGAGCCCCAAGTATTTTCTAAGTGTTATAGTTTATACCTCAAACTCGGTAATATAAAGATGAATGCCAATACAATAAGACATATACTTAACTATTTACACATCCATAGAATAACATATAACACTATATAAATAGAAATTCAATATCCATTATATTAATCAGGTCAAAATTGGTATATTATAATATCTTCCCCTATACTCTATACATCTTTTATGTCATACATTCATACATATACTTCTCTTCATACACCTATCCTTTGCATGTTCTCTTTATCTCTTTATCTTTTCTCTATTACATTACATGTCCTTATATTACATTACCTTATCTTATGTCTTTCATATCTCTCTTTATACATATATCTATGAGGTGGGACATGACCCATCTATCCTACCCCTAATATGTTATATTTATAATATTATGCTCTGGAAGTCCTTTGTGCCAAAATATGGTATGATTTCCTGATCGATGCTTTTCACTATCCTATTTTTTAGCTAACATCACCCCCCTTTCAAAATATTGACTTGTCCCTAAGTCAAACCTAATTTTCTAGAATTATATCTTTGTAGATGTCCTTGAGGCTGGAAAGTGTAATATCCCATTGGGTTTTGGCCAGGTGTACTGATGATACCAAGTATTAGCTAGTTTTCTTTTGTTTTAGTTCATGATTTTAGACATTTCCAAATGCTCATTTCATATACATTCTTGAACTTATCTATATTTTTATGTCTTTCATGCAACTCAAACCAATTTTTGATGTATGGAAATATGATTATGATATGTTGGTAATTGCATGATAAAATGTGTGAGTGTGTATGGAATGTAGTATGAATCTATGTTTAATTTATGGTTATTAGTATTCTATATATGTTAGATAAATAAACTCCTTGCAACTGAGAAGCTAGAGTAATCAGATTGTAACTCATAGCAACTAGGAAGCACAACCCACAGCCAAAGGATTTCATACAAAGATGTAGGGGAGATTCTAGAATGACAGGAATACAATAGTTGTAGAAATGGAAGCACTCACTAATGAGGATGATTGTGAATCACCAGACTATTTAATAAGAAAATTGAAGAAAGGAGTCTAGTTTGGATAGGAAGCCAATGTGACTGTTCTCATAATACATGTCTCCATTATTTCATTAGAAATAGAGTTCCAATCCTAATCATCTTCTTCCATCTTTTCAATTATGCAGACTTTTTCACTCTCTATTTTATAGGGGAGTGGTAATTTGCATTTAGTTTTTTGTTTTGAGTCCTCATTCTAATAAACCTCCCTCGAACCTATATAGTTGGCTTGGTGGTTGAGGAGTAGATATAGTGTATGGATATGTACCGATAGATACATTTTTTCCATTACATAGATAGTACTTTGCTAGTTTCATATTATGCTTTCATGAATAAGATATCTCTAAAGATTTTTGTTAGATTGTGAAATCTAGTTATATGCAATGAAGATACTTCAGTTTATCATTATGTTCAGTTGATTCAAGAAGTCTATATTTTAGTTTATTTTGTGGACATAGTAACTTGAGCAAGGGCCACTTAAGGTAACTATTCTCCACTTTAATTTCCACACTTTAATTTATATTCTTACATTAGATGCTTTCATTATTGTAGTCATCTCAATTAGATTCCTCATTTCCTGTATGTGAATGATATTGTGAATGAGATATTGTCTTATGCTTCATATTTTGTTGTGTCTCAATGCATTATCCTTCGAAGTGAGTCAAAGTTAGCAGCGTTAAGTTAATTATAGAGTTTAGGTTTTAACGGTGAAATAGTCACTATCTTAAGTTGTAAGTACTCATAGCAATAGTTTCTATAGACACTAAAAAATTCCTGATTGATACTATGTATCTGATTTTGATTAACTAACACCATTTCTTCCTAAATCACTTCAAATTCATCAATTAATTAAATAATCAACATTATTTAGTTAAATTCAACAAATTTAGCTATTAATCAAATAATTAAATTTATTGGATTAATTCACCCTTCTTCTAACTAATTTTCATTATCCCATTTTAATCCTCCTATTTGATTAAAATCAATCAAATCAAATGTCACAATCTCCTAATTCACTCCAATTAATTAATTTTGGATTAATTAATCCTAAATCAGCTTTCTAATTATCATTATTAATTCCTCCAGCTTTTAACTCCTCAAGAATTAAATCAACCCATGGTCAACTAACTAGATTGCACATGAAAATAATTTCAATTAATTATTTAATTCCTCTATTTTCCCTCACTAATGCATATTCCAAGGAATATTCCTCTCAACAACCTCTCATTCAATTTCCCTCCAAAGGTTTTCAAAAAACCTTTCACATCTGCAATAAATCCTCGTACATCCTCTCAAATCTCATTCAATTCCTCTTACAGCCTTTCAAATCTTCAACCAATTTCATTTATTTCTCCTCCATCCTCCTCCACTCACACATTTCCCAAAATGTGCTCCAACTTCCTCCAATAGAATTGTGACACTTGGCACATTCTCATTGGCTCTCATTTTATCTCACATTCACCAATTTCATCCATTCTTTAACCCTTGGTTTCTATAAATAGAGGCATTTTTTTCACAATATAGATCCACAACTTAGAGCATTATCACTATAGGCATTTCACTTTATAACTTTCACTATTTTCATCATTTTCAAGCACTTTTAGCTATATTATAGTCATTTTCACACTTAGATCATCAATAAATCATCAAGCTTATCAAAGGGATTGGGAAAGGGCTTCTTTCCACATCAAAGGAGCACCACTCCCCCTATAGGATGGAGGTTTAGCTAGTTTTATTTAGATTACATGCTATACTTTGTTAAGTTTCTTATTATTTCATGTTTTCTATTGAATTTGGCTAAAGAATTTCATTAGGAACACTAGATTGATCTTTCTAACATGTTTGACACTTGTTTGTTGATCTCTTATTAGTTTGTGTAGGTTTGGTGTTCACGGTTTTAGATTTAATCCTTTTTCCTTGTTTTGTAGTTTATGCTTTATTTCATTTTTCATATGTTTCAACCACCTATACCAGATGATATAGGCAGTATAGAATATTTGGATGCACATATATTGCCAACATCATCACAAGCTTACGTTAGCCCTACTTGATAATTAAATGGAGTCTTTACAAGGGTTTAGTAGACTGTTCAGTTAGGAATCACCTCTAAATTATGTGTCTATCACCAAGTTTGTTGAGCATTAGTTGGTGTTACATTTTTGGTAATTGTTGTTGGGGATGGTGCTACATTCAAGATTCTCCTATGTTATTTCAAGCTTCCTTAGTTTAGAGTTTTGTTTTTAGCATTAGGATAATTCTATTTTAATCCACCAACACCATAACATTTTACTAACATTGTGTAGGAGTTAGTGACACAAGAATTCATAACCTTTGTATGCAAAGGCAACAAGACGCTTTGGGAATATTTCTTCCCTCAACACACGAAGCTAGAGAGGATATTGGTGATCAAAGTGAACAAAGTAAGGGTGTTCTTGAAGAAGAACTTTCCCTAACACCAACATCCACTTGAAATACAAAGGATACCTTCCAAACCATGGCTTATGCAATGGTAGATGACCCACCAGAACATGTAACTTTTGAGTTCCCCATTTCCAACTAAGAGAGAGCAACTACCTTGAAGAGCATACCTCCTTCAGCATTGCCTGCCTTCTATGGTTTGGTTACTAAGGATCCAAATACCTTCTTCTTTGATTTTGATATGTTGTGTAGAAGATATGAATATACAACGGATGCACATAGGCTCAAATTATTTCCATCAATCTTGAAGGATGTTTCTTTAAGATGATTTATGGGTTTGGGAAGAGATGATGTTCCTAATTGGAATACTATGAAGACAAAGTTCTTGGAGAAGTACCAAGACTACTATAGAGGAATTGATAGAAGAAGATATTAAATTTTTAGGATGTCTCAAAAGGATGATTAATCTTTGGAAGACTCCATGAAAAGATTCTAGTTTTTCCTTAAGAAATCCCACCAAAATAGGCTCTCTAATGAGTCTCTAAAGCTAATATTTTTAAGAGGGATTAATGAGGACTATATGGATGTACTTAATCTCATTGGGGCAGGAAATATTTCTTAAGCACCATTTGAGGAGATTTGCAAGGCATGCAAGAACTATTCATGTTCTTTCACAAGGAAGGTCAGAGGAGATAGAACATCTCCCATCAGCAAGACATCTAATGGAGTCTCTAGAGTGGAACTAGGAAACTTGTCAAACATGAAATAAGAGATCATAAATCATTTGGCTACACAATTGGATACTCTATATGTGAATAAGAAGCAAGAAGAGATAGAGTTAATCCTTACTTAATACTACCCTAATTGTAGATAGATGAAAGCTAATTGCAAGTATAAAAGAGTGGCAAGTATTTCTAAGGACAGACTAGGGAAAAAAAAATTCAAGCACTGGAGGGTGAATATGGACAAGTGTTCTAAATTTCTCAAAGGAAACCATGGTAGCTAAGACAAGGTATTCCTCAAGATCCTTTGAATTATAATATGCCACTTTTAGTTAGCAATCAAAATTTCTCTAGTTGGAACCCTCAACATTGGAAAAATACACAAAACCAATGGCAAAACCCTCAAAAAAAATGGAACCCATTGCAACAAAACATGTGGCCACAACAAAACTATCAAGGATCAAACTATAACCCCTAATGGCCACTACAACAAAAAAAATGGCAACCTCAATGGCAAAAATTCCAACAATGGAAAAACCAAACATGAATTATCAACAGCCATAACAACCTTTGTAGTCACAACAGGAAGCCATCATGCCAAATCCAACAAATCCATCACCTTAGCCACCTAGAGCACCTCAACTTCTAGCGCAACCTATACCTAACCCAAATAATAAGCTTGTTCAATAGGCCTCTACTAACTAAGCTATTCAATACCCTACTTATGGGGTAGAGGTAAGTGATGTTTGACATACAGCAAATTCACCACCATAAATTCACCAACGAAAAATTCACCGCCAACAATTCACCACGGGAAAATTCACCGTCATGACAATTCACCGTGCAAAAAAATTAATTGCATGAATTTTTGGCAGTTAATTTTCTATGGCTGTGAATTTCTGGTGGCGGCCAATTTTCTCACAGTGAATTGTTGACGGTGAATTTTTCTTCAGTGAATTCCTGGCGGTGAATTTTCCTAGAGCCGTGATGTCCACCTCAGATCAAGGAAAACATTGGCTAGGCCTTCATCCCCTCAAATCATTGAGTCAGTAAATGAGGAACCCTCAACAAAGACCTTGGATGACCCACCTATGGAGCCTGAGTCAAATCAGGTTAGCCAAACCAATTCAATTCCAGAGCCCCTGTAGAGTCCTTCCTAATGCCTAATAAACTTGGTGGCAATCACTCAATTCAGGGGAAAACCTGGTTGAACAGTCCACTTGACATTGAAAAAACTTTCATTAGACTATCGACCACAGCTAGTAGGCTTGTGATGGTGTTGGCACTATATGTTCTTTCAAAGGCCTGAGGTTACTTAAATTATCATAGTGAAGGTATTATGCTTGCTGTCAAATCATAAAAATGCATAACAGTAAAAGAAGTGAAGTTGGTGCTTTGGCTATGGGTACCTACAGCATAGTTTACGACTAAACTACTGCTAATAGATAAAATGTTGAAACTAACTAGAAACTATGAACCTATTCTACACTCTAGAGTACTCAAAGTTAGATGAATGCAATCATAAACATGAAAAATAATTATGGATAACTTGATATGAGAATCTATCTTAACTTATATTGCAATTATGAAGTAACTACTAACAAAAATAAGAACTATAAATGTAGTGAAGGGAAATACTTGAGTGGCCCTTGCTCAAGAGGTTATCTCCACTAAACTAAACCAAATATAAATCCTTAGATGCAATTCAACCATATAAACTCAAGATAATTCATTGCATATCCAAAATATCACATGAAATCTTGCTCAAATATTGTATTCAAAAAAACCATATTTGAAAAATCAACATTTCTATGTAATAACAATTGAAACTAAAAAGTGTTTGATAACCAAATTCACAATTGAAAGATTAATCAACTCCCTATCTAAAGATTCAACCATTGGCTATATACATGCATGAGGAAGTTTATTCAAAACACAACTCTAACTTAAAATCATTAATCACAACTCTCCTAGATATCATAGTGTAATTAAGATTTAGCTATCCTAACTACAACTAAAAAGAAATAAGAATCCAACTAGGATTAGAACTTTGCAATAACAAAACTAAAATGTGGAACATAAGATCAGTTACACCAGAATCCTAATGATAATAGGGTTCTCCTTCTTCAATGCCTTTATTTTTGTCATAATGATGCATGATTGTCCTCATCAAGTGTCTCCATGTTGTAGTTATTACGTTTAATGTATTCAAGAACATCCCCCATTTCGCTATCTAGGAACTCCTTTGACTGCAGGTTACATTTAGTAGTTGTTGTGGGCTATAGTGTCTTCTCAAGCTGCAAGAGGTTAGTTCATAAAACATATACACAATACTAACTACCATGATTAAACATAGATATCAATTATAATTCATACGTATTCACATACAGATCAAGCACCATCATATCATAACTGCATTTTCATTTACTTTAACTAAGTTCAAGGTTTGTGTAAGACATAAAATATGGTATACTATAAGAATAATTGCCTTAGGAATGTCTTATTATAAGGAGCTTAAATATAACAAAAAGCTAGCTAATAAATGGGCATATCACTCCCCCCAACTACCCTTTTTTCTTGCCCTCAAGCAAATGAACTAAGGGGACATATTATAGTGTAGTGTAATCTCTCTAAGGTCCATGATAGTATTTACTCCCTTGATTTTCTTCAAGTAAAATCCCTTGTAACATGAAAGCTTCTTCATCCTATTAAGTTCAATATTCTCACATTCCTCCATCTTATCACTTGTCCAATGGGGTACTAGATAAAGAAGGATAGGTGGTTGGAATGTTAATGGAAGTCATTTAAGTGTAAGGTTACCAGTAATATCCATATACCTATGTACTCTTTCAAGCATATCCATGAAGTTGTACACTAAATGTGGCTCTTTCCTTTGTAGCTCTGGAGTCAAATTGTCCCATCTCTATTATGCATACTTATAACTATGATAAACCAATCTAACTACCAATCTTTGCATCTTGTTATAGTCCTACATCCTTAATCTCATGATTTTTCCTCCTAGTCCCTTGTGCCTCAAAAGTTGTAACCATTCATCTATGATGGAATCAAGGTCATTTAATTCCTTCCTAATTGGGAGAGCAATATATTTCTCTCTCTCTCCTCATATTCCTCCATAAGTTCACCCCTGAAACCTTCATTCTGAAAGTAGGATGCTAATACTCTAACCTATAAATTCCCCACAAATATTAAGGGGTTCCACTCTATTTCCTCAAGCACTACATAATTGTGCAGATAGTACTCACAAAATTGATCTTGTTCATCTAGTGTAGATTCAACAAAAACATTAACAAATTCATACTTCCCACTCATTCCAATTGACTGGTTACTTATTAGCCTGCTAAACTGAAAACTTAGAAACTTTTCTTGCAAAAATAATGCATAAGTTCTTGTTGGGGGTTTGCATCTAATGATTTGGGAAGCTTTATCTACCACCTCCTCCACTCTAATTACTAACTTGTTTAGCTCAATATCCTTCCCCTCCAACACTTTGGTATGCTCTGCAATTAGGGTTTCTTTTTCTTTTCTCCATTTTTCCTTCTCTTGTGAAAATTCATCAACAATTCTCCATAATTGATATCCAAGGGATAGAGTTGTGTGATGAGTTGAAGTATTTATAGGAGGGGGTCTATTATTCTTTGCTACAAGCTATGTATCCCCTATTTTAATTATGACAAGTTGTGCCAACAAGTCCAGTTTATCCTCGTGTCCATATGTCTATATTTTATCCTCCATCTCTTGAATCATCTCCCTCTCTTTATCCCTTTGTTCATAATTTTTCACTTGTTCTTCTAACTACTCAATTCTTTCTAATGCTTCCTCAAATTCTTTCCTAACATTCCTTTCTTCTAAAAATATTTATTCATCCCCTAAAGTTTGATCACAACCTCTTGTGTATTCAAAACCCTCATTGTTAAGGGTTCTCTTCTTGGTTTTATGAGCAACAAAGATATCCTATGAATCTGAGTTAGAGGTAGACACATACCATTTTCTTTTGGTAGGAACATGCACCTTCTCAGGAGAATTTTCCTTTGTTTTAGAGTTAGTATCAACCATCATAATTTTTTCCTCTTCTTTTTCCTTATCCCTCAATTCTTCTTCTAGTTTTTCTATGCTTCACCTCATAACACCTTTTTGTTTCAACCGACCTGAACACCTAGGTGTGCCAAATGTCTCTTTCTGTATTTTATTTTTCTTCTATACCCTTGAAGGTGTAGAACAGCTACTTCCCTTTTTCTTAGTTTTAGGTGTCTTAGAGGTGGATGGGGTCTTCTTTGTTGCAGGTTGCCTAGATGCTGCAAGTGATGATTCATGTACATTATGCTTCTCAGGTTCACCTTGGTTGTGGGTAGGTGAAGTAACCGATGAACCAAGAGGGGTTTCACTTATAGGCTCACTTGATGGTTCTAAGGTTTCAATAATTGTAGGTTCGTCTAGTATACTATTAATGTCCTGACATTTCACAAAGTCTTCCCAAGATACTTATGGGTAATGAATTCTAAGACTCCTTTTTGTCAATAGGGCTATTAAACAATGATGGGAAATATTTGAATCATTTTGTTTCCTTTGGTATTCAGATCCCATCCTATTTAACAAGCTATAGAAGTAATTTGGCACATTAAGAAGCCTATTATGATGAAGATGACTTAATAATTTAAAATGCACAGTGTAAAGGAGTGATAACCTACCATCACATGTGAGGTACTTGATGATGTATTAGGCACAAGAATCCCTAACCGAAGGAAGTGAAACTCTTTTAGTACCTTGGGATGATGAATCCATATTTTCTCCACTCACATAATTCTTCTCTCACTACTACTGCATCTGTTCGAGCTAGAAATTCAGCTATAGCCCAGGCAAACCAAATACTTTTTTGCAATCTCCCATTTTGAAGTATCTACCGATAATCCTTTTACAATGGATTCATCATGCTCTAATGTAGCTTCAAATCTTTTGGTTATATCATCATTAAATTCTATCAACTTTAGAAAATAATCCACCCATCCTACCCTTGTCAAAATGGGTAACACTAACTCATCTTCCAGTATCTATTTATGTGCAAGTGGCTCTCTTCTAATGATATCACCTTCCATGGTGATGTATTCCACTTCTGATCAAAACAAACTCTTTAAGAACTTTGAAAAATTTAACCCAAATTTAATCTCAACAGTCCAACAGTCCACCAACCCAAGTTTTTGTTACTCTTGCATGCACCTTTCCTTCAAAAATTTGAATTACTTTTCCCTTTTCTCCTCTATTCAGCTTCTATAAGCTTGAAAGGTTCTGAATTAGCTTGAATTTAGGCAATTTTTCATTTAGAATTGACAAGAAAAAGGTTAAAAGTGCAAAGCAAG
Organism: Sequoia sempervirens; assembly: GCA_007258455.2. Lineage (NCBI taxonomy): Eukaryota > Viridiplantae > Streptophyta > Pinopsida > Cupressales > Cupressaceae > Sequoia > Sequoia sempervirens. Next base: position 441,838,315 of record VDFB02105785.1, on the reverse strand, counting down.
ATATGGAAAAAAGGTTTGTATGTTGCTCTTTGGTTCTTTTTAGTGGCGGCGAAAACTAAAATTGACAAATATATTACCCTCCCCCCAACTTAATTCTTGAAGTGTCCTCACTTCAAAAATTATCCCCACTTCAAGTTTGAAAAATTAGGTGAAAGTAATAATGACAAAGTATGGAAATAGAAGTAATGAGTAAAATGTATGCTAGACTTAATGTAAGTACATATTGAATCATAATGAAAAGCCATGTTAATAATGGTTGTGTAGTATGTGTAATTGTCGAATATTATGAACTAAACTTCCACACATGTGAAACATAATTAAAGAGTATTTGTTGCATGATGCTAAGTTGACATGATTTAATTGCAACGAATGAATGGATGATGTGTGAAATTAATGGCATGCCGGTGCATGGTGTAAAATGAGGCGAAATGTATGGATGATAGAAGTTGATGTGATAATCCAAATTCTTGAAATTTGAAATAGACATCAAGAAATAAAATGAGTATCCTACATGTATCGATATGATAGGTTTACTTGTTACATGTATGATGAAAAAGTGAAGTGAAAAGTGATAATCTACAATTAATGTGGTGCCAAAGTTTGAATTTTTTGATAGGAAGTGTTGCGAGTTCAGTCGGTAACAGGTCCCAACTAAAGTTTGACAATTCTTGTAGAATGTGTTATAGGTCCCTACTGCATCAAGTCTTTGACTGAAATATAACAACTTTAATACATGAAGCTACAGGTCCCTATTGCAATATGAAGAATGTTGCAAAACAAATGTGCATCATTGTAATTGTCTTGTGTGTGGGTAAAAGCACAAAGTTGTGTTACACTTTCAGCCAAATAAACAGTTTCGAGCAAAATATTTTTGGTTGGAAAAGTTTCAGCCAAATAGGTTTCAACTAAAACCACATGGCACACAGGGCTTCTGTAGTACCCCTCCATTTATGCTTATATTTTTATGTTGATACTTTTTCATACTGTTAGACTTATTATGTTTGTTGGATACTTTGATCGCTGATTTTGAGCGATTGTGGACTATTCTGTGACATGATGATACTTTGTGTGATGTTTATTGTTTTTAGACATGTAATGATTTAGTGTAGATGTTTACTTTGAGTTGTTTATGGATGTGCACATGCTTATGATGGACTAACAACATTATTGAGTCAGTCTTCTGTGAGTGTATTGGTGTGGAGAACAGAATCATATCACTCGCTTGCGAGTGCCCTGCGATATCTGTGATTTTCTCCGCACAGTGTGTCTATTTTAATGCTTTATATATATATATGTATGTACATTGTTTGCTCGATTGCAGGATTTGCAGGTACATGACACCGACTCCACCTGTGTAATCAGGTTTGAGCGTGTCAAGACTCAACGGAATTGTTGAAAGGGAGATAGTACTTAGGTTTATCCTAGCCTAGTTTACAACTTTGGTCATAGTACTTAGTCAGTTTTCAGTTTTGAGTCGTAGGTTGTAATGTGTTTCTGTTGGTTAAATCATTTTTGAAAAGGTAAATTTGTTTATGTTTTAATGTTGATCATTGTGTTTTATTTATTGTTATTAATTAATATTTAAATATGATTGAAATTTATTTATTTAATAATTTAATACATTAGTTAGTTTATTTAGTTAAATAGTTGATCTTTAAAAGGATTTAACTATTTTAATTAAATTAATTAATTAATTAAATTAAATTATTAAGTGCATAAATTATATTGTATTTGAATAAATTAGAAAATTAGAAAATAAATTAAAAATAATATGCATGAAAATTATAATGGGATTGGGAATTGATTTTTTTAGTATTTTAAATTAAATAAATAAGTTATATTTGCATGCAATTGGAAAATTGAATTTTAAATTTTAAATTTAATAAAATTTAAATCTCATGCAAATTATTGAATGGCAAAACTGCCGAGAAGTGGAGAAGATATTTTCTCAACAACTTCTCGACAAGTGTGTGAGTGCCATAATTACTTTGGGGTTGTTGAAAATTTTTACGGAGGTTATTGTGGATCTCGGGAAAATTGACAGAGGCTATTCAATTTCCTCACGGGGAAATTATCAGGGCACTTGTTAAAAAAAAATATCCTTGGACTGTGAATTTTCTGGTAATATTCTTAGAGGATTTGTTATTTCCTCTGGGTTGTATATTTGTGGGAGATCTTTTGATGGAGGATCTTTCAAAGATCTTGGTGGTTGTTGATTCTGGATTTGGTTTTTTGGGAAGGATTTGGTGGTTACAGGCAATTTTCTCCTACAGGCAAATTTCAGTTACAGACAATTGTCAGGCACAGGTATTTCTCTTTGTGATTAAATTAATTTCTTTAAAAAAATTGGGTGAATGATTGAATATGAAAGCTGTAATTTCTTTTCAAGAAAATTTAGAAATTAAATTAGTGAGTTTTGATTTCTTTTCTGTGAATAATTTAGAGCAAAATAAGAATTTGTTTTATCAGTTGAAACCTACAAAAAAGTTAGAATCTGAGAAAAAATTTTGGTTAAAATTTTTTGTCTATATTTAAGAAATTTCTGGTAGAATCAACAGAGGAAAAATTTTATGGTTTGAATCAGAAAACCCTCTGTAAATTGAATATGAAACACCTTGATTGAAAACAAAAGGATTTTTATAAATTCTGGGAACATTAAAAATAAAAAATAAAACACTGGTAAATTTACCAGCAGTATTTTTGTTTATCTGTTGAAATTTCTTGAACTTCCAGTAATTTTTAGAATTTAAATCTCTTTTACATGAAATTGTAATCTGTTATTTTGAAATAGAATGTAATTGTATTTTACGAATTAAATAAATAAATAAATAACCCTGATGAAATCGCCGTACGGCGAGATTTTCATACAGGGAAATTTTATTTTAAAGTTTTCTTTATATATGTGGGGGTTGGGGCTACCGCAGCCGCCCCACAAGGGCTGCGGACTGTGGGCAGTCACTGCCCACAGCCTGCGACCCTGTGGGGAGGCTGCGTAGCAGCCAAACCCTCTTCACAGGGTCGTGCGCACAGCGCGGCAATGGCTGTGTCGTGGCTTATAATATAAGTTTTATTTGTTTTCTTTTAATGTTTTATATATAATATTAATACTTATATTATATATAATATATATTTAAAATATATATATATTGTATATAATATAAGTTATTAATATATATATATATATATTATTTGTTTATTAAAAGTTTAAAAAAATTTATTTGGTATTGTTAATATAAAATAATACAGTTGGTAAAATAAAATAATTACTTAAATAAAATATGTATATATTTAAGTGATTGTTATATTTTGGAGCAATAATAAGTTTATATAGTGAAAATTAGATTTTAATAAGTGAGTATTTTTTTTATTAATTCCAATTGATGATTATATTATTATATGAAACTGAGTTAATGAAGATTAGTTTTGAGAATACAACCTTGTTTTTCTTTGTCAAGAAAAGAATTATAATTTGTTGATTTAATTTCTTGATATTTCCTTAAAAATTTGATTAAAATTTTATATATATATATCTTAATTATGAATGTTTATTTTCCTTGATTGGCTTTTAAGTTGTTTTTTTTTCTTTAATTGAACCAATGGGGATTTTTTATGTGTTTCCAAGACTTCTAGATTAATTTTTTTACTATGGGTATTATGATTGTTAAGTTGGGTTCATATGTTGACTAAGTTGTGTGCAAGATTTTAATTTGGTACTCAATTTCCGAATTTTGTGAAAACAAGATGTTGTTGTTTGTCATATATGGTGTAGGAAATTGCTTGTTGTATCTTTGTACACTTTGTAAAACCTTAGTCAAGATAACCTAGATTCTCATGTTATGTTTAGGGGAGTGGCTAGTTGTAAGGGCCGACACACAAAGTGGTGTCAGGGTAACTTACAATTAGTTAAGTAAGTCAGTGAAAACTAAAGAACACAGTAGATAGATTTAAAATTTGTAACAAGAGGTACATGCCTCACTTATGACTCTTGAGCTTCCATAGTCTTGAGTATAAGTCGAGAAGGCCTGGAATGGCAAATCATTGTCTTGTTTCCTTAAGGGACATTCGATTCCGCGACTGCATGCAATAGGGGCCGGGTTTCGTAAGAGGTTACCAGGGTAACCCACGGATTGGGGGCCGGGACCTAGGAAGAAACACCAGGGTAACCATTGCATCGTTGTGATGACACTCCACCTAGAATAACAGTTAAACCTTGTGATTGTGATTCAAATCAATTGTCCAATCTGGAAGCAATGTAACCAATAGTGTGCTTGTACTAGTGTCTAGGGTTAGTAGATTTGGTCTAGGTAGCCTTATTACTATCTCCTAGCACGGGGGGTGGACCTACGGGTACCACATGGTTGGGTGGAACGTGCACCTTACTCCGTTGGGTCCCCAGTTTGTTCGATGCATTGAGCGCTTCATGGATGGAGAGCTCGCACATGGATTCCTTCTATACTTTCCTCATTGTATTTTGTAAACAAGTATTTGAAAACATCCCTCAATTGTATAAGAGGTGATCAATGTAATTGTAAATTGTATCTATCATTTGAACTACCTCATCAGATGGATGAGTAATGTAATATCATATCATTGCAATGTATGGAAATGTATTTGTACTTTATTATATCTTGAATGGGAATTTAAATTGTTATGCAATGTTTATTTTATGTAATGAATTATTAAGTGCAATGCGAAATACTTAAGTCGCTTATGGAGAACTTAAAGTAGTGTAACATCGTTTAACCTAAGAATGTATGCAACTAATTAACATAATATTAATACTTAAAAAAAAATTATTACACTTTTATATCACTTTTGCAACATTCTTAGGTTATTAAGACGGGGCATTACAGCTTCGATTGAATAAGTTTCACCCAAATCCTTAAAAAAAATAAAATATTGCTTTGAAATTGGCTTTGAAATTGGATTTTTTAATGTGAGGTTTCTATAGAAAGGGTTTCAGTTACCGAAACTATCTATGTGGCATCCTAATTGGTAGCCAACTCAGCTTTTTCAAAAAAAATTGAAACTTTCAAATTCAACTAAGTATTTTTTCAATAAGAATATTTTTTCTATAATAAAGAAAAATACCCTTTTGTAGAGCTCAGAGTGGTGAATCCAAATATGTATTTTTTTTAATATTTTGATTAGTTTTAATATATTTTATTTTTAAAATAATTCAAGTAGGTTGTTAAAGTTAAAAAAGAGGTTGATTAGAAATTTAAAAAAAATAGTAAAACATATTAATTTTTTAAAAAATATATGGGGCACAAGAGGATAGACTCTTCTTTAAAAGGGTATATTTTTTTTTTAAAATGATAAAAAAAATAAACAATAGTTGACAACCCATGAAAACTATCGAGTTTTGACAAGTTTGACTTTAAAACGTTATTACGAGAAAATATACATAAAAATTTGAAAAAAATTTCCATGCACAAGATATTGAAGTTACCTATTTGGAGAAAAAAAAATAGGGAGAAATAAAGTTTTTTTCCTATTTATTTCTTGATAGCCCGTGAAGTCACTTTTTTCTGAAATTTTCAAGATTCCAAAATTTGTTCTTAAATTGATAAAAAAATAATGAAAACATTTTTATAAAATCTAAAAAATTATAGGAATAAACTTCATCAAAAGTTTTACATTTCATTAATTTACATCATTTTGAAATTCAAAACATAAAGACCACTTTTATTTGGTCAAAGTTCAGAATTTGTTTTGTTATTGGTTGATTCCTTTATAAAGTGTGACACAGGTTTGTATTTTTACCTGTGTGCATGTGAAGTGGATCAGTAAATTAATCTTGTGTGACCTCAGGAGGTGAGTTGTTGATTCAGAGGGAAGGATTAGTGGGTTTCAACATTTCAAGATAAGGTTTGTAGTTTCCATGTTCAAGGTTACTCTTAAGAGGACATTAGGCCACAACTCCATACGAGGCACAAAACACAACAACCACCCTTTCCAACACTAGGAGGACCCTACCTAGGATGGAAACAACAATTACAATGCAATTAAGCTTCCCAATAAATTGGGAACTTCAAACTTCAATGCTTTCTTTACTAGACTACCCCTAGACCTAGTAGTCTTCCAAACTATCATTTTCTATCATAACTTATGGATTAGATCTCATATTCAAAACTTGAAGGAATATTTGAGTACCCATTTTTCCATTATTGAACATATCAATAATTGGGGTAGGGTTGTTTTGGAACACAGGGCTCAAGTTTTGACTATCCCACCTTGAACTAGGCCTAAAAGGGCTAATTTAAGCTTGTTTTCACTAGGGCTTTCACACAAGAAGATCTCCAGAAGGTTTCCAACACTCTCTCACTCTAATAGGTTCCTCACACATCCAATAACCTATTCCACTCACCAACCATGTATTTCTCAATGCTTCCAATTCAATTTGTAACTTCTTTCATGGTTTCTTGGTCTAATACATGACGATATTAGACCTTTAGTCCACCCTAGCATGTGTTAACCTTCTTCTCTGCTCCAGAAACTTTAGGAAAACAAAATATATCCTATTCAATGAAATTATACCAATTTTGAGCATTTTTCACTAGTGGAATGGGGAGAAAACCATTTTATTCACTCAGGGCTCACCCTACCTAGGGTTTCAGGCGGTTTGTGGTAAAAATGCTCCAATTTGCTTCAAACTTATTTAAATCAAGTGCTACAAAAATTAGAATTTAGAGGATTCACAAATTCACAATCTCCAACAAGTCACATGCCATGAAATGACTGTACACAACCATACTATTCACCAGTTCAACAAGGAAAACGTTGAAAATGTAGAAAAACAAAGCTTTCTATTAATTATTCTCCAAAGAAACTTCAACAACACTTTGGGTCAGTGTCACAAGGTTTAAAAGACATTACCATTCACCTCCCAACATTTCACAACTAACTTTCAAGTTTAAAACTCAATAAAACACCATTTTACCTGTCAAAGACAAAAAATGCAAAAGTTGCTTTGACAACCTTTGCAACTTTTGCAATATTTACAAACTCTTAACACTTTCACCCCTAGGACCCTACCAAGACTCTTACAAACATAAAATGGTCTAATAATACCTTATTGCATCAAGAAAACTCAACATAAAACAAAAGTTTCCACTTGAGGTATGAAAACACACATGGGTGCTCCTACACCAGCTGTGTAGCTCAACCACTGAGTCACTTGAAGAACTTGGTACATCTAATGTTGAGTCATCATTCTGTGTTTCTAAACTGGTATCTCAATTATTGATAGGACCATACTATTGAATGAGAGAAAGAATGAAATCTTCCTTCTATACTATTTTTTTATAAAGTTTCAACCTATGGCCATTGACCAACAGTGAGAACCTTATTGCATTAAAGGTCTCCAACTTTACTACCTCATTAGGAAAAACTTTGCTTATCTCATATGGTCCCAACCATCTATATTGAATTTTTCCCTTAAAAATTTTATGTCTTGAATCTTACAATAATGTCTAGTCTACTACATTGAATTCCTTTGTCTTCATATATTGGTCATGCCATTTTGTCCTTTATTTTTGTACTATCTTTGTATGATGCGTTACTTCCATCCTATTTTCATCCAACCCATTTAAGTTATGCAATCTCTCCTTTTGTGTTGTTGTAAGGTCCATGTCCAATTCCACTACTTTTCTAAGTATTTTATACTCAAATTTTATTGGGAGAACTATTGTTTTTCCATATACTAGTTCATAGGGAGTGAAACTAGTTGTTGTTTTCCATGTAGTTTTGTATGCCCATACTACCTCTAGTAGTCTAGCAACCTAATCTTTCCTATGTAACTAAACTACCTTTTTTAGAATGCTCTTAATTTCCCTATTTGAAACGTCCACCTAGCCATTGGCTTGTGGGTGATATGGTGTTGACTTTTTGTGCCTTATTTCATATTCTTCAACCAATTTTGCAATGACCTCTGAAGTAAATTGTGGACCCTGATCAGTGACTATTTCCCTAAGTACTCCATACTTAGTAAAAAGTATCTTCATACAAGAATTTAGCAACATTAACATCTCTGGAAAACTATAATACCTTCACTTACACCCACTTGGTGAGATAATAAGTGAAACCATAATGTACTCCTTGTTGTTAGATGTAGGTGAAATTGGCCCAATGAAATCTAGACCCCATTTGTCAAAGGGTGCTAATTTCAATTGTGGTTGTATGGAATTTTATTAGTTTTGGTTGGATTACCCACTCTTTGGCATCTATCACAGCTTCTTGTGTACTTGATAGAATCCTTGTGTAAAGTGGGCCAGTAGTAACCTATTGTGAGGATTTTGAATGTTGTCCTTTTACCTGCAAAATGACCCCCATAGGGATCATCATGGAAAGCCTTCATTATATCAAAGATTTCATCTTCCCTTATACACCTTTTCATGATATTGTCTAGGCCTGTGTAAAAGAGATAACTAGATACCCAAGAATATGGAAAATACTTGTGCACTAGTTGTCTCTTTTCCCTTAGAGAGAAGTGTGTTGATATCTTCCCTGTCACCAAATAATTTTCAATGTCAGCATACTAGGGTGTATATACATTAAGAGAAAACAAATTCTCATCTAAAAATGAGTCATCTACTACCCCTTCTACTAATTGTGTTGACAACCTTAACAGAAAATTTTCTACTACATTAGCCTTCCCAAGCTTTTCCACTATTGTAATATCAAATTCCTATGGAAGGAGAAGCCATCTAACTAGCCTTCCCCCTACCATAGGTTTTTTCATTAAGTGCCTTATGGCTATATGATATGTGTGGATAAAAACTACATATCCAGTAATGTAATGCATGAATTTGTCGATGGCATAAACTACTACTAGCATTTCCTTCTTTGTAACAGTGTAATTTAGCTCTGCTCCCTACAATTTTTTCCTAATGTAGTAAATAGCATATTCTTTAGTACCTTCTTTTTGACCCAAAACTGCTCCACTAGCAAAATTTGAAGCATCAGTGTGTATACGAAAGGGTAATGTCCAATTTTCCCCCTCAAAATAGGTGCTTTGATTAAGGCTACTTTAATTTCTTCAAAATAATGTTGGCACTCTGATGTCCAATTGAATTATATATCTTTAGTCAGCAGAACAAATAATGGTGTTGTAATCTTATTGAAATCCTTAATGAACCTCTTATAATAGCCTACATGGCCTAGGAAGTTTCTAACATATATTTGCCTCTGTGGAATAGGTAATGTGGAAATGATCTCTTTCTTATGTGGATCAACTTGAATCCCTTCACTAGATATGAAATATCCTAGAAGAATTCCTTGAGTCATCATCATAAAACACTTTTCATTACTTAGGGACAAGCTATGTTCTTTACATATTTTCAATACCTTTTCTAGATTGGTAAGGGCTTATTCATAAGTTTCCCCATATGTGGTAAAGTCATCCATATATATCTCCATAGATTCGTGAGCATAATCAAAGAAGATGTTAAGCATTACCCTCTAAAAAGTAGTTAGAACATTGCATAACCCAAAGGGTAGGATAGAATAGGCATAAGTACCCCAAGGACATGTGAATTTTGTTTTGTCTCAATCCTCTAGAGCAATCTTTATCTAATTGTAGCCACTAAAACCATCTAGGAATGAAAAGTACTTCTTTCCTACTAAAGAGTCAAGTGCTTGATCAATGAAGGGTAATGGAAAGTTGTCTTTCTTAGTGGTTGCATTAGGCTCCCTATAATCTACACATACCCTCAATTTTCCACCTTTTTAAATGACAATAACTAAGGGTGATACCCATTCACTATCAAATATAAGATAGATGAAGCCTGCACCAAGCAATTTTTGGATTTCAGCTTTAACTATTTCTCTCAAAGCAGGGTTCATCCTTTGTTGAGGTTGTCTAATGGGTCTAAAACCATCATTTATATAGATCATGTGCATACACAAGTCAGGATATATTCCCTTCATGTCATGGTAGTCCCATGCAAAGGATACTACATGTGCCTACATCATTGTAGTAAAGGAATTTTGCTGCTCATCAATTAATGTATTGTTTATGTTCAATGTTTTTCCTTAAAAAAAATCTATTATTTTGGATGAGGCTTGGATAGATGATAGATCAAGTCTAGGAATATTGGGTATACATTATTGTGGCAATAAGGAATGGAAAATCTGAGATATTTCCTCAGATGAATTAGCAATTATAATGTTTTGCAAAGGATCTTGTAGGCATGAAATACAATCCTATTGCTACAGGATCCTACTATAATCATTCTATATTATGTGAGCAATCAGATCATCTTCATCTTGATCATCCAACAAAGGGTTACATTATATTTTCATTAAATTCTGTAGAGAATAGTGGTCATCCTCATCTAAGGTGGGCCATATGGTTTTCTCAAGATCAGCATAAGGTTGGGCTAGAGGATAGAGGACCAATTTCTTGGTCATGATCCCATTAGATATTATCATATTTTAAGACCTATAGCCTATGAATGCATCAGCTCTAGCTAACCATGGTCTACCTAGAATAAGTGGATATCCTGCAAGGTTGACCTTTCGTTGTAAAACTATGAAATCAACAAGACGTTCCCAAGAATCTAATGCTATTACTAAATCCTCAATGATTCCCCTAGGCTTGACTGTTGACCTATCTGCCAACTATAAAATAGTAGGTGTAGGTCTAAGGTTGGCTAACTAAAAGAGTTGCATTGTTTCCTTAGTCATAACGTTGATTTTTTCCCCTAGGTCAATCAAAGTGTTCTTGATAAAGGTCTCATTAATCTTAACATCCAAGACTAGACTACTAGGATATGTGTATTTAGGTTTAGTTATGTTCCCTATTGTTGATAATCAAGGTGAAGAAAGCTTGCTGATAGAGACAGGGTTGGATTGAGTCAATCACTGGCTCAATGCTCTGGGTCTCCAATTAATAACCCCTTGGTGTTTCTCTCCACCACTCAACCTATAGGTCCTAAAGGCTATTAGGCACCCCTGGTCCTCCCTGCCAACCCTGCTATCAAGTTTCAAATCATTCACCAAGCCTAACTTGCTACTCTTCCTCTCATTCACTACCTAGCCCTTAATCACCTTAAAGACTAACCATTCTCAAATGTTTCCTAACTTTTTTACAGGGGTGTGTGATACCTTCCAAGGCTTCCAAATTCATCTTCTACAGGTGGTTGAACAATCACCAGGCTCCAACTCTCCATCATTTTCATAAAATCCTTGTTTTAGGGTTTGGGTAGGGCTACAAGCCTTGAGCCCCTTTTAGCCCTCTCAACACAAGAAACAGTTCAAAACTTCTCTCTTTCAACAATTTGTGCCAAACTTCCTTCTGACACCTTGGCTCGTTTTCCAAGCTCTAAAGGATTTTTGGGGTTTGGGACCTTGTCTGTCCGTACACAGGTGCAAATCTGACTTTGGCAAGAACTAGGGTTTCTTTAGACCATTTCTTGGTTTGTTCAGCATATTCTAACCTAAAATGCATTGATGAAACTTATGTCTTCTTTCCCACACCTTCTCAAAGCTCCCTGCATTCACCATACATCTTTGAATGTCAATTAAGTCACACCCCTGCTACGTTAGGGTTTAATCTTTTACTGTCTTTCCTTGTTGGGCTTTCAAGCTCGCCTAGGAAAAACTTTTTAGCATGCTTCCTCGCCCACTAAAAACTCCTACTCCTAAAATATGTAAAATTAAGGATCTTAACCTTACTTCCAAAAAATACATACTTCTTGGTACGGCGTGGAAGCAGGCTAAAACTCCATTTTTTTCCAAATTACCAGTCAGGGCAGCAAGCTAAGAAAACACAGAAATTTGTCTAACTCTTGAAAGAGATAGAAACCACAAACTAAATTAACCAAAGAAAGCTTAAAAAGGAACTCAACTACATCCTACTCTATCCAAGATATTGTTTTTCTCAGTCCATTGTATTGCTGTCACAGGAAAAAGAAGGAAACACAGAAAAATGCACACTAAATTCACTATTTTCTAATTTTTACATTCAACTCTAATTCTCCAAAACATCCAACCTCTGGAAAAGGTCGAGATGTTCCTTTTACAATGACAAGAAGCAGTTAGGTTTCCTCTTTCAAGCCTAGGAGCAGCCAAACATTGAGTGTTGGAAAACACAATGTGTTTTGCAACCTAGGTCTATTTTAGGAAAACAACCCAAACTTAAACTTGCAACTTATTCAACTTCTACCTAAGAACCAAAAGGTCCTAAACCATAATCTAGATGGTATTTAAGACCTTACCAAAACAACAAAAAGGATTTTAAAACAAAAACCTTCAAAATAAGTTTGCACTTAGGCACTTTGGCAGGTACTCCTACACCATTCTCCCCCTCTCTGCACAAAGGTCAAGGAACTTGAGGTGATATCAATGATAGATCAATGCCTAGCTTCTTAAAATCAGCTTCCTCAACCTAAGTAGCCTCAGATTCATGTTTGTTCCTCCACTTGACAAGGTGCTCCATGTACACTTTGTGTTTGGTAGCCTTCTTCACCCTAGACTCCAAGATATTCTTTGCTTGAGGCTTCTCTTGATTAGGAAGGGGTATATTACTGATATCCTTAAATATTTCATGACTATTCTAAACCTCATCATTGACTTTTCCCTTATACTTGATTAAATCAGCAACGTTGAACACTGGAGATATGCCCAAATCTGATGGTAATTCCACCTTGTAGGCATTCTTGCCATATTTGGCTAACACCTTGCATGGTCCCACTCTTTTCATCTGCATTTTGGTTGAAATTCCCTTCTGTAACCTAGATTTGTTAAGATGGACCATAACATAATCACCTACTACAAATTGCACATCTCTCCTTGACACATCAACCTTATCTTTCAATTTTTGTGTTGTTGATGTGATTGTCTTCTTAACCTGCTCATGAATATCCTTCATGGTCTGACTGAAGTCTTCTGCATTTCCACTCCTATCCTCGTGAGATCCAAGGTCTCTGAGCTCACAAATGCCTCTAAGGTGCATCCCATACACCACTTCAAATGGACTTTTCCCTGTAGTTTTGTTTACACTGTCATTATAAGCATACTCAGCTTGAGAAATCACCATATCCCAGGTCTGTCCATATTCCTTTGTCAAGCACCTCAATAGGTTACCTAGCACTCTGTTAACCACCTCTGTTTGACCATCAGTCTAAGGATGGTAAGCTGATCCAAAAGACAAATTTGTTCCCAATCTGCTCCAGAGAGTCTTCCAAAAGTGACTCATAAACTTCACATCCCTATCTGATACAATGCTCAATGGCAATCCATGAATTCTTACTATCTCCCTGAAGAAAAGATGGGCTATGTAACTTGCATCATGTGTAGTCTTGCAAGGGATAAAGTGACTCATCTTGCTAAATTTGTCCACAACTACATAAATACTATCAAACCCTGCCTTCATCTTGGCGAGTCCTACCACAAAATCCATACTCACACACTCCCATGGTCTATTGGGAATGGGTAAAGGTTGATACAAACCTGCATTGTTGGCTCCCCCTTTGGCTTTCATGCAAACTACACACTGCTCCACATATTTCCTAACATCTCTTGCCAACTTAGGCCAGTAATAGAACCTTTGTACCAGCTCTAAAGTTTCATTTATTCCAAAATGCCCACTAAGGCTGCCATTATGTTTCTCTTGAATCAGATTTTCCCTCATTGATCCTCTTGGGACACATAACAGATTATCCTTAAATAACAGTCCATTTTGCAGTGTATACTCAACATATTGACTATGAAAATGATTTTCAAAATCAGAGCATACCTTGTAGGCTTCTGAAAAGTCTTCATCCTCACCATAGAGGTCTTTGAAACTCTCTAATCCAATGCTCTTCAGCTGTATTTCCTACACTGTCAACATTCTCCTGCTTAATGCATCTGCCACCTTATTCATTTGTCCCTTCTTGTGCTTAATTGTAAAAGTGAAAGCTTGGATGTATTCCATCCATTTCAAGTGTCTATTACTCAGCTTCTCTTGGGTGTTGATATAACTGAGTGCCTGGTTATTTGTGAAGACCACAAACTCTTTGGGTAACAAATAATGCCTCCACTTCCTAAGGGACTGCACTAAAGCATATAATTCTAAATCATAGGTGGAGTATTTTTTCTTGGCTTCATTGAGCTTTTCACTGAAAAAGGCTACAGGGCTACCTTCTTGACTAAGGACTCCTCCTATTGCTACTCCACTTGCATCACACTCAACTGTGAATAACTTATCAAAACTAGGCAATAACAGGATAGGTTGTGTTGTCACTTCTTGTTTCAGCTTCTCAAACCCTTTATCAGCCTCTTGAGTCCACTTAAACTTTTTTTTTAGACCACCCTTAATAGTATCTAATACTGGTGCACAGATGCCACTAAAATTCCTGATGAATTTCCTATAAAACTGAGCTAAACCATGAAAGCTCCTTACCTTTGTTGTTGTGGTTGGTGTAGGCCAGTTTAGGATGGCTTCCACCTTGCTTGGATCCATCTTTAATGTTCCTTGGGATACCACAAATCCTAGATACACAAGTTCTTGCTTGAAGAACTCACACTTATCAAGGTTGATTGCCAACTGCTCTTCTTGCAGCCTTTTAAGAACCATCTCCACATGCTTCAAATGTTCTTCTCTGTCTTACTGAAAATCAGTATGTCATCAAGATATACTACCACAAAAATCCCTGTGAAATCCTTAAGCACCTCATTCATTAGTCTCATGAACATGCTAGGGGCATTTGAGAGGCCAAATGGCATCACTTTCCACTCATACAAGCCATCATTTGTCTTAAAAGTTGTCTTCCATTCATCACCCTCCTTGATTCTGATTTGATGATACCCGCTCTTAAGATCCAACTTGGTGAAGAATTTTGCACCTCCAAGACAATCCATCAAGTCTTCAATTCTAGGAATAGGAAACCTATACCTAATTGTGATTCTATTAATTGCTCTAGAATCAGTGCATAATCTCCACTTACCACCTTTTTTTGTTGCCAAAACCACTGGGACTGCACATGGGCTAATGCTCTTTTGAATTAGACCTTGATTCAACAATTCTTCCACTTGTATAGCCACCTCTTGGTTCTGCTCAGGGGTAAGTTTGTATGCTGCTTTTTTAGGCAATGAGGCTCTAGGTATGAATTCAATTTGATGACTTATTGCTCTCTTTGGTGGTAGAGTTGCAGGTGTTCCATCACTCACTATGCTCTTGTATTTATCAAGTAACTTTTGGACTGCTTTTGCTAAGACTGTCCTTTCATCCTTTCCTTCCTCTTTAGACTGCATTACAACCACATAACCTTCACCTCCTTGATGTAGATTGTTGATAAACTCTTTACCACTGCTCAACATGATGTTTGGTACCTTGGACTGCCCCTCATCATCCTCAGTCAATGACTGCAGCTTGAAGGTTCTTCCATCCTTCTTGAATTCAATGGTGTTCTCCTTCCCATGATATATAGCACCTCTGTCATATTGCCATGGCCTGCCAAGTAGAAGATGGCATGCATCCATGGGTAGTACATCACAAACCAACTTGTCTTTATAGCCTCCAATTGAAAATTCCATTGTGACCTGCTCATTCACCAAAACACTCTGCCCTTTATTCAGCCATGTGACCTTGTAGGGGTTGGTATGAGGTACCTTCTACAATTTCAGTTTAGTTACTACCTCCTCTGAGATTATATTATCTGTAGAACTAGAATCTACAATGACCTTGCATACTTTACCAAGTATTTTGCACCTTACTCTAAACAAAGCTCTCCTTTGCTTGGGTTCTTCTTTGACCGGTTGTCTGATCAGCACTCTATTAAACATCAAACTCTCTCCAATTTCAGATTCTATATGATTGATATCAGGTGATTTGACACTCATGGTATCCTCTTGTGCATATGCCACTCTTTTTTCATTGCTTGAAGAGGATGCTTTCTCCGGGCATCTATAAGCAGGGTGACCTAGCTGGTTGCAATGGTAACACTTCATGGTGGAAAAGAGTTACTTTTTCTTGCTCCTCTTCCTCTATTTGAACCTCCTTGAGGTCCTCTTCCTCTGTTAAATCCTCCTATTGAAGATGTTTCACCTCCATGCTCAGTGAGTTTAGATTCACCTTGGTTTCTTTGTTCACTACCTCTTCCTTGGTAACCACCACGCTGTCCTCTTTGGTCTCTTTGATCTCTGCCTTTGCCTCTGCCCCTAGAGGACTGATCATGCTTTCTTTTGTTCCTCTCTTCAATCTTTATAGCCAGCTAATAACATTGGTGGACTGTTTTAGGACTTAGTAAAGCCATTTCCTCTTGGATATTCCACTTCAAACCATTGAGATACCTAGCCACTTTGAGGCTCTCATCCTTTGTCACATTTGATCTCAAGCAAAGCTTCTGAAACTCTTCAGTATAGGTGCTAACATCTTGATCTTTCTACCTTAAACTCTGCCTCTTCTTGTGAAGTTGGATCTCATAATCATCTGGCATATATGCTTCCTTTACCTTAGCAACCATTCCTTTCCAGGTTGATATGGGTTGCTTGCCTTCTTTCTCCCTCTCAATCTGAACAAATTTCCACCATGTCAAAGTTGATCCTCTCAATCTTGACTTAGCAACCTTCACCTTCTGAGCTTCCGTGACTCCATCACACTCAAAGTGATTCTCCATGCCTTCTATCCAGTCCATGACTAGGTCAGGTTCCATCTTTCCACTAAAAAGTGGTATACCTTCAAGAGCTTTTCCACTCAAAGCTTTTAATTCCTTCAAGAAAGGCTCCTCCTTCAAAATAGGGTCAAGTTCAAGGGTCTTATCTTCCTCTACAACCTCTTCTTCTTTTGGAATTCTTCCCTCAAACTATGCACTCCTCACTGCTGCCTCAAGTCGGGCTATTCTTTCCCTCAACTGCTTATTGTCCTCTTCTTGCTCTTCAACCATCTTAGCCAATTCTGCATTGGTCACCATGGTAGAAGAATCACTTGAATCAATGTCTGACATGCAAGATTCCTTTCCCAAATCTTTAACTAGCTCTGATACCAATCTGATAGAGACAGGGTTGGATTGAGTCAATCACTGGCTCAATGCTCTGGGTCTCCAATTGATAACCCCTTGGTGTTTCTCTCCACCACTCAACCTATAGGTCCTAAAGGCTATTAGGCACCCTTGGTCCTCTGTTCCAACCCTGCTATCAAGTTTCAAATCATTCACCAAGCCTAACTTGCTGCTCTTCCTCTCATTCACTACCTAGCCCTTAATCACCTTAAAGACTAACCATTCTCAAATGTTTCCTAACTCTGTTACAAGGGTGTGTGATACCTTCCAAGGCTTCCAAATTCATCTTCTATAGGTGCTTGAACATTCACCAGGCTCCAACTCTCCATCGTTTTCATAAAATCCTTGTTTTAGGGTTTGGGTAGGGCTACAAGCCTTGAGCCCCTTTTAGCCCTCTCAACACAAGAAACAGTTCAAAACTTCTCTCTTTCAACAATTTGTGCCAAACTTCCTTCTGACACCTTGGCTCATTTTCCAAGCTCTAAAGGATTTTTGGGGTTTGGGACCTTGTCTATCCGTACACAGGTGCAAATCTGACTTTGGCAAGAACTAGGGTTTCTTTAGACCATTTCTTGGTTTGTTCAGCATATTCTAACCTAAAATGCACTGATGAAACTTTTTTCTTCTTTCCCACACCTTCTCAAAGCTCCCTGTATTCACCATACATCTTTGAATGTCAATTAAGTCACACCCCTGCTACGTTAGGGTTTAATCTTTTACTATCTTTCCTTGCCGGGCTTTCAAGCTCGCCTAGAAAAAACTTTTTAGCATGCTTCCTCACCCACTACAAACTCCTACTCCTACAATATGTATAGTTAAGGAGCTAAACCTTACTTCCAAAAAATCCATACTTCTTGGTACGGCGTGGAAGCAAGCTAAAACTCCATTTTTTTCCAAATTACCAGTCAAGGCAGCAAGCTAAGAAAACACAGAAATTTGTCTAACTCTTGAAAGTGATAGAAACCAAAAACTAAATTAACCAAAGAAAGCTTAAAAAGGAACTCAACTACATCCTACTCTATCCAGGATATTTTTTTTCTCAGTCCATTGTATTGTTGTCACAGGAAAAAGAAGGAAACACACAGAAAAATGCACACTAAATTCACTATTTTCTTATTTTTACATTCAACTCTAATTCTCCAAAACATCCAACCTCTGGAAAAGGTCGAGAGGTTCCTTTTACAATGCCAAGAAGCAGTTAGGTTTCCTCTTTCGAGCCTAGGAGCAGCCAAACATTGAGTGTTGGAAAACACAATGTGTTTTGCAACCTAGGTCTATTTTAGGAAAACAACCCAAACTTAAACTTGCAACTTATTCAACTTCTACCTAAGAACCAAAAGGTCCTAAACCACAATATAGATGGTATTTAAGACCTTACCAAAACAACAAAAAGGATTTTAAAACAAAAACCTTCAAAATAAGTTTGCACTTAGGCACTTTGGCAGGTGCTCCTGCACCACTTGCAATATGAACTTAAATGAGTGAATGAAAATATGAAATATGTAGATTAACCTTAGCCTTAGTGTGAAGAAAGAATGAGAGAGAGAGATAGAATAATCATAACACATGCAACAACATATTTACGTGGAGAAACCCCAAAGGGAAAAAACTCCACCACCGAAAGAGAGGCAAGTATATTACTAATAATCTCAAATATTACATGCAGCAATAAAATTCTCTTATCATTCCCTATAAATCCAACAGCACCCTATTACCCTACAAAACTGAATTGAATAACTCTAGCTCAAGGCCCCAATTTATAGAGATTTGTAAGGATGAAAACCACCATGGTTTCACCAAACAATAGGCAGCAATACGACCTAGAAAAATCCATGCCTTCCTCTTTGAAATGGTCAAAAAATACCAAAAATAGCCTCTTGCAGATGCTCTTACAGCTGTCATAAGGCATCTTTCATGCATGGGCGCCTGGGGTCCAAAAATAGAATATTCTGTCATAGGAATTTGTCATACTGTCATAGCATCTTATGACAACTATCATGCATGTCATAGATGCTCTTACAACACCCTATTTTGACCCAACAACCTTATTTTAGAAGATTCCAAGGTGGGATGCCTAGCTATTTTTTCCTTTTCCAAAAGGACAAATGGTAACAGTAACACTGCATTTACATTGTCTCTTTCACCACTGTTGGTCAAACAGTTTCACCTCTTATGGGTAAATGTACAAAACACTTTAGGACAATAATAAATTAAAGGATTTACAAGGTTGATGACACCTAAATCCTAACACCTAGCATAATATCAGCAAGGTTTCCTAAGACATGAATTGTCTGAGGATCCTTCTTTTTCCTTCCTAGTTTCTTAAGACATAGGTCCCTCATAGTCTTGGTATAAATTGGGATGTCCTTAATAGCTTGGGTGAGAGGAATCTTGATACTTACATCCTTTAGTTTACCTAATAGGTTTATCTCAGCTTGACTTTGATGTCTTTGTATGGCTAAGCACTCAATAAATGGAGGCTTTGGACTTTAGATAGTCTAGTTTACCTAATTTGACTCAAGTGCTAGGGTTGGATTGTCTAGAGCTTCAACTATAGGTTCCTCATCTTCCATTTCAGTAATTTGTGGGGATGAAGGACCAGCTAATATTTTTCCTGATGTAAGGTGGACATCACTCACCTCTACCCCATAGGTGGGGTATTGCATAGCCTCATTAGGATAAGTCTATTGGACAGGCTTGTTGTTAGGGTTAGGTGCAGGTTGGGCAAGTAACTGTGGTGCTCTTGGTGGCTAATATGTTGGATTGCATGGATTAGGCATGATGGCTTGTTGTTGTGGCTGAGGAGGGAGAAAAGGCTACTGGTAATTCATGTTTTGTTGCTGCCACTACTAGCCTTTTTTCCATTGTGGTTGTCATTGGTTTTGTTGTAATGTCCACTGAGAATTATAACTAGAACCTTGGAAATTTTGTTGTGACCATGCATTTGGTTACTATTGGTTCCAGTTTTGTTGAGGTTGTTTCCATTATTGAGGGTTTTTCCATTGATTTTGGTTATTTGGCGAGGGATAGGAATTCCAAGAAGAAAAAATTTGATTTCCAATTGGAATTGAAATTTAGAGGGTCTTGTGGCATACCTTGTATTTGTTACCATGGCCTTCTTTGAGCTATGTAAAATAATTTTCCATCCTCTCCTCCAAGTGGCTAGAAATAAGGCTTCTCTTTTTTTTCTTATTTAATGCTAGCTATCCTCTTGCATTTATAGTGTGCTTTCCTTTATCTACAACTAGGGCAGTATTCAGTGAGCATTGCTTTAGCCTCCTCTTGCTTCTTTATATGGAGAGTGTCCAACTAAGTTGTTAGGTGACTTAAAATTTCCTCCTTCATGTTGGATAGAAAATTACTAAACTCTATCTTTGAAACCCTAGTAGATGATTTTCCAGTGGTGGATGTCTTCTCTCCCCTTGGCTTCTTATGAAGGTTTTGGAGAAATTTCTATAAACCCAACATATTTCTTAAAATGGTAGTTGAGAAACATCCCCTTTCCCAATAAGATTGAGGGAATCCATGCAGTCCTCATTGAATCCCCTCAAAAATGCTAACTTGAGGTATTCTTTAGATAACTTGTTTTGTGGGTTTTTCTTTAAAGAGAATTGGAATCTCTCCACATAATCCTCTAATAGCTCATCCTCCTTTTGTGACATTCTGAAAATGTCATCTCTCATTCTATCAAGTCCTCTACAATAATCTTGGTATTTTTCCAAGAATAATATTTTCATGGTATCCCAATCTAGAATAACATACTTTCCTAATCCCATAAACCTTCTCAGTGCAACATCTTTTATAGTGGCAGGGAAGAGCTTGAGCCTATGAGTATCAGAGGTATAGTCATAGCTCCTGCATAGGACATCAAACTCAAACAAAAATGTGTTTGGATCTTCAGTCACCAAACCATGAAAGATTGGTAATGGTGAAGGAGGGATATTGTTTAGCATATTATCCCTTTCTTGGTTGGTGATTGGGAACTCAAAGGTCACATTTTTAGGTGGATCATCCACTGCATAACCCATGGTTTGGTATGTCCCCTCTGTGGGTGTAGTAGATATTGGTGAGAAGGAATATTATTCTTTAGTAGTATCCTTGCTCTGATTACCATAGTCACCAATATCTTCTTTAGCTTGCTATCTTGTTGAGGGGAGGAACCTTCCCAATCTGTCTCTCTTCCTCTGCATACAAGAGATAAAATTTGTATAGCAACAACTCCTACCCAATGTTAGTAGACTATTCTGGTATTTTGATAAAATTAAACCTAACAGTCCTAATTCTGAAAACAAAGTATAAACTATAAAAACTTGGAAAAACAAGTCTATGAAGTAGCACCATTCCTGTCAAAGGTGCCAAAAATGTAGATTCCTTCCTAATACCTAATAAACTTGGTGACAATCACTCAATTCAAGAAAAAACCTAGTTGAATAGTCCACTTGACATTGAAAATACTTCCATTAGATTATTGACCAAGGCTAGTAGGCTTGTGATGGTGTTGGCACTATATGTGCTTTCAAAGACTTGAGGTTACCTAAATTATCCTAGTGAAGGTATTATGCTTGTTGGAAAATCATAAAAACCCATAACAGTAAAAGAAGTGAAGTTGGTGCTTTAGCTATGGGTACCTATAGCATAGTCTATGACTAAACTACTACTAATAGATAAAATTTTGAAACTAACTGGAAACTATGAACCTATTCTACACTCTCAAGTACTCTAAGTTAGACAAATACAATCATAAACATGAACAAAAATTATGGATAACTTAATATGAGAATCAATCTTGACTAATATCGCAATAATGAAGTACCTACTAACATCTAAATAAGAACTATAAATATAGTGAAGGGTAGTACCTAAGTGGCCCTTGCTCAGGTGGTTGTCTCCACTAAACTAAATCAAATCTAAATCCTCATATTCAACTCAACCGTATAAACTCAAGATCATTCATTGCATATTCCACAATATCACATAAAATTTTGCTCAAATATGTATTCAAAAAACCATATTTGAACAATCAACATGTTTGTGTAATAACAACTGAAACTAAAAAGTGTTTGATAACCAAATCCACAATAGAAATATTAATCAACTCCCTATCTAAAGACTCAACCATTTTTTATATACATGCACAAGGGAGTTTATTTAAAACACAACTCTAAACTGAAACGATTAACCACAACTCTCCTAGATATCAAAGTATAATTAAGATTTAGCTATCCTAACTACAACTAAAAATAAATAAGAATCTAAATAGGATTAGAACTCTATAATAACAAAACTAAAACATGGAACATAATATTAGTTACACCAAAATCCTAATGATAACAGGGTTCTCCTTTAATTCCTTTATTGTTGTCATAATAATGCACAATTGTCCTCATCAGGTGTCTCCATGTTGTAGTTATTGCATTCAGTGTATTCAGGAACATCCCTTGTTTCACTGTCCAGGAACTCCTTTGGTTGTGGGTTACATTTAGTAGTTGTTGCAGGCTAGAGTGTCTTCTCATGTTGCAAGGGGTTAGTTCATAAAACACATACACAATACTAACTACCATGATTAAGCATAAATATTAATTATAATTCATACATATTCACATACAAATCAAGCAACACCATCATATCATAACTGCTTTTGACCAAGTTCAAGGTTTGCATAATAGACATAAAAGATGGTATACTATAGGAATAATTATCTTAGGAATGTCTTATAAGCAGCATAAAGATAACAAAAAGCTAACTAATAAATGGGATCATTAGCCTCCATTCGTTGAATTATTAGTTGTTTAAAGACAACAAACAAACCTGAAACTAACCTATTGGGACAACTTAAGGATGTGTGTATAAAGATACCCCTAATCCAAACCATCAAGGAGATTACTATCTACAATAAAATAGTGAGAGAAATTTTCCTTAAAAAGCTAGGAAGGAAGAGAAAATACTCTCAAAATATACATCTCTTAGGGAAACTTGTAGACATTATGTTAGGAAACATAATTGTCCCTAAGTATGCAGATCATGGGATTCTTGTAGTAGATTTCAAGATAAATGGCACTCTCATAAAGAACACCTTGATTGAATTAGGAGTAGCTATTAATGTGATGACCAAGGAAACAATGCAACGATTACAGTTAGTAGACCTTCGACCTACACCCACTATCCTACAATTAGTAGATAGGTCAACAGTTAAACCTGAGGGCATCATTGAAGACTTGGTCATAAAACTAGATTTGTTGGAGTGCCATGTAGATTTTATGGTATTGCAACCAAAGGCTAACCTTGTAGGCCATCCTCTCATTCTAGGAAGACCATGGTTAGCAACATCAGATGCATTTATAGGTTGTAGGTCTAAAAATATGATTATCTCAAATGAAAATGCGACCAAGAAGTTAGTCCTTTATCCACCAGCCCAGCCTTATGCAGACTTAGAGCAAACCATTTGGCCTACCCTAGATGAGGAAGACTAGTACTCCTTGAAAACCCTCATGACTATTGAGTGCAACCATTTGTTAAGCAACTAAGATGATGATTTAAGAACACACATCATACAAAATAATTGTGGTAGAACCGCAGCAATAGGATTGTCTGACATGTCTACAAGATCCTCTGTAGAATGTTATCCCTACTAGTTCATTTGAGCCAATATCCCAACTTTTCATAATTTTATACCACAATAATGTCTCAAATATAGTAGGACTTGACCTTTCATCCATTCAAATAGCATCCAAGACTTTGGAAATCATGCCTTCTAAAATGTTGAATGTTAGCAGTGAATTAACTATTGAGCAACAAACCTCCTTAACCACTGTGTTGAAGGAACACACAACAGTCTTTGCATGGGATTACCATGACATGAAGGGAATTGACCCAGACTTGTGTATGAATAGGTTTTACATTAATGATGGTTTCAAACCAATAAGGAAACCCCAAAGGATAATGAAGCCTACACTAAGAGACATAATCAAAACAAAGTTATAGAAATTGTTTGATGCAAGCTTCATTTATCCTATTTTTAACAATTAATGGGTGTCACCTCTAGTAATTGTCCCAAATAAAGGAGGGAAGTAGAGAGTGTGTGTGGATTATAGAGGTAAATTAAATGAAACCACTAGAAAATACCACTTTCCACTACCATTCATTGATCAAGTGCTTGACTTCCTAGCAGGTAAAAAGTACTTCTCCTTCCTAGATGGATTCAATGGCTATGACCAAATTAGAATAGCTCTAGAGAACCAAGATAAATAAACCTTCACATTCCATTGAAGCACATATGCTTATTTTTTCCTTCCATTTGGGTTATGTAATGCTCCAACCACTTTTCAAAGGGCGGTGATGAGTATATTCTCAGATTTTACATATGAATCCCTTGGAAATCTACATGGATGATTTCACAACTTATGGGGACACATACGATGAATCACTTAATATCCTAGAGGTCTTAAAATGGTGTCAAGAACACAATTTATCCCTGAGTCATGAGAAATGTTTCATGATGATGACCCAAGGAATTATATTAGGAAATTTTGTGTCAAAGGATGGCATTCAAGTTGATCCCAATAAAATTTAAGTAATCTCAACACTCTTTGTGCCCCAAAAACAAAAAGATGTTAGGATTTTTCTAGGACATGTTGGGTACTATAGGAGATTCATACAAGACTTTAGAAAACTTGTAGCCTCATTATTTTTTTACTCACAAAAGATGTAGAATTTGAGTGGACAGTTGCTTGTCAACACTCTTTTGAAACACTCAAGACAACATTAACCAAAGCACCTGTCTTGAGAGGACCAAATTGGACCTTGTCTTTCCACATACATGCATATGCTTTTCATATTGCTATAAGAGCAATGCTTGGACAAAAGGAAGGTAATAAAGAGTATGCCATTTATTACATTAGCAAGAACCTACAAGGGGAAAAACTCAATTACATAGTAACAAAAAAGAGATGTTGGGAGTTCTCTATGCAATCAACAAGTTTAGACACTACATCACATGGTATCTAGTATTTATCTACATTGATCATGTAGCAATAAGGTATCTAATGAATAAACAATTGGTTGGTGGTATGCTTGTTAGATGGTTGTTATTACTTCAAGAATTTGGCATCACCATAGTGGATAAGCGAGGTAAAGCAAGTGTAGTGGTAGATTTTATGTCTAGAATACCAACTCAATTAGCAAAATATGTTGTTGATGGTTATTTTCTAGATGAGCATTTATTTTATTTATCTCTACACACATCTTGGTTTGCTGATATTTCCAACTATCTAGTAGCAGGACATATACCACCTCATTTCTCCCCTAGAGAAAACAGAAAATTGGTACACAAAATTTTTCCCTACCTTAGGATAGCTAGTTATTTATTCTACACAAACCTAGATAACATTATGAGAAGATGCATCAGAGAATATGAGATCTATGATATCCTCAAAGCCTGCCATGATGAACCTTATGGGAGACACTTTGTAGAAAAGAGGACTGTACTCAAGATTCTCACCATTGGCTATTACTAGCCTACTCTCCATAAGGATGTAGTGAAATATACTAGGAGTTGTGATGGGTTTCGGAGAATGAGAAAGACAAATAAAATATATGAGATTCCTTTGCAACCATAGTTAGCACTGGCACCATTTGATAAATGGGGGCTAGACTTTATTGGCCCAATATCACCAGTACGAGACAACAAAGAGTATATATTAGTCTCCACAAATTATCTAACAACGTGGGTAGAAGTTAAAGGACTACAATTTGCAAGAGATGGAAATGTGGAAAAAATTCTATATGAAGATAGATTTACAAGGTATGGAGTACCAAGAGAAGTTGTCACAGATCAAGGTCCTAGTTTACATCAAAGTTGGTCAATAAATTGGTGAAAGAATATGAGATCATACATAGGAATTCAACACCCTACCACCCTCAACCTAATGGGTAGGTGAAAGTAACAAATAGGAAGATCAAAAACATTCTAACCAAAATAGTGCAAATTCACAAGAAGGATTGAGCAGTTAGGTTGTTTGAGGTAGTATGGGCCTATAGGAAAACTTGGAAGACTACAACAAGGTTTACACCATATGAGTTGTTGTATGCAAAAATAGTAGTGCTTCCTATTGAATTTGAATCAAAACACTAAGGATAGTACTCAAACTGGGACTCGACTTAACAACAGCACAAAAAGATGTATTACACAATTTGAATGCATTAGATGAAATAAGGATGGAAGCTATGTGGCACACTGAGGTTGTTCAAAAAAAAAGAATTAGATGGCATGATTAGTTCATCAAAACTAAGGAATCCAGTGTAGGTGATTGGGATTTTCACTATGACTCAAGGTATAAAAACTAAAAAGGGAAGTTACAAACAAGATGGTTAGGTCCCTATGAGATACAAATATTCCCAAATGGTGCAGTATAGTTGTAGAGAATTGATGCAGTAAAATTCTCACAACTATTTAATGGACATATATTGAAACTTTATAAGAATCCAATGCAAAAGGATGACTTTATTCTTTCCTTAATGCACCAATATGGACCAGAGAGTGGATCCAACAAAGACATTATACTAAACATTGAAGATTTAACAACATATACAACAAGTTCCCCACATGACTCTGTAGATGAGCTACATAGCTCACCTACTGAGGTCACTTAGGTATAATTTCCTACCACCTATTCTTCCATACATATAGCCTCATAACTATCATTTCACTACATGCAGCTTCATCCACCTCATCCCACATACCATTCATGTCAACTTTCTTGATTTCCATATGCTATGCAATTTATTTTGCATCACATCACCATACATCCCACACCTTTCAAAAACATCATTTTGTTAAAATGACCAAGACAATTGAGAGGGGAGATGAATCAATTGTAGCAAATTAAACCTTCAAAACCCTCAACAATAAACAGATCCACAAGCATTCATTAAACCCTTATTCTATTGAATTGATTAAACATGAAATACAGCTAACAAAAACTAAAATCACAACACCATACACATGAGAACAATAGATTTACGTGGAAAACCCAATCAGGGAAAAACCACCATGAGGATTAGCTCACAATATAAGTAATAGAAAAACTGGTATAAAGGGGATCACTACCATAATAGGTCACACTATCCAAAAAGGCTCACAGTCAGGGCTCATTTTCATAGAAAGAAAACAAGATAGAAGAAGAAAGTTACATAGAGAAAACACTTCTCAATGCAACAAGGAGCCCACCACAATTGCTCACACACTTTCGCAGTCTCACTAGAAAGATTTCATATGCCTTCAACTAACTACCTTCAAGAACCCTAACATGAATTTTGCACTGCTCCGCTCAATTTCACATCACACACATCACTTGCAAAAATCTCACATCTATCTTGCTTCTTACTCTTTCCACACCCTCTTGCATCAACACAATACATATAATTTATATCAAGTTCTACCTCAAAAACTTTCTCCAATATCAGCCACTAGTCGTTATACATTCAAATTCAAAATAGGTCTACACCTAAACATTCCTATGGTGGATAGAAATGAAAGGCAACCAACATAAATCCTTAATTAGTACCCAAATAGATCCCAACACACTTCCACAAGCCTTGCATGTAGTGTTAAACACAAGGTCAGCCAACACCCATGCAAAACACCATAGACATTAATTACATGCTTCCTTAGATCAAGCCAAAAGTTTTGGACAACATAATTCACTTGAAATCAGTCCAGAATAATCCATAAACTACATACGATTCATCAAACACTTCATTCAAGCTTGCATCAACAAATACTTCAACACAAGACAACTAATAACCCTTAAATGCATACTGATAAATGAAAATCTCACTGTACTACATCAAATCAAGTAAAACCTTGAATACAAAAAGGTAAAAACATTATAAGCAACTTCCCAAATCTGCAAAACCTAAAGCCAAATAGTGGAGAAACGCGAACCAAATACATTTCTCCTAGACCACAAAAAATATCACTGAACAACTAGTTCACACACCGATGAAAATATATTGCATTGTTCAACGATCCAGAAACCCAAATTCTAAATATAGCAACCTCTATCACCCTTGAATAACTTGTAATATTTTCACAGGCATAGCATCAACATAGAAGAAATGTGGAGCACAATATCGGAGCACACTATGAAAATTTGCACAACATAATTTACTATGTTTATTAAATTTTCTCAAGAGCACTTGGAAACAAAGTATCAGAGACATCATCTCAGCTCGTTACTTCATTCCAACTCATCTTCAGACTCTACAATAAAATAATAGCTCCATGTACTTACAACACTTCCTCAAGGTCTTGACTACACATGTACAACCTATTTTCCTCTTTCCCACAATTTTCTCAGTGTCCTCAACATATTCATCCCATTATTGGCATCAATGACAATAGTAGTTAGTAGACTTCCTGTTGAAACCAATGACAACACCATCATTCTTAAAACAATCTCCTCCTTTGTTATTTATGGAAACACAAGATGTGAAAATCTACCAAAGACCACACAACAGCTCTGTATACTCTCTCCCTTTTTTTCAAATTAGATAGCCTACACAACATTCCTAAACCTCTCCCCCTTACAGGTGTCTCTTTCATTTTGACAACTTTCTCTCTTTTGCACATGATTCTCTATCCCTGAGTAGATAAGTTCTTTCTTTTTTTTCACGTGATTCTCTCTCCCCCTTTGACATCAATGGCAAAGGATACAATATTTTTCATTATTCTCCTTGTTTGACACTGAACCAAAATTACCTATTATGAATACTCCCCCTTAGGAGTACATCCAACTCAATTAGCAACACAATGGTCCAACTCATAACACTATCTACTCCCCTTGAGAGGTAGCCACCAACATCAGTCCAGAAAAGAGATAGATCCATACATCTATTGGACTGATGCATCTCCATATGCATCTAGTTCAAGATGGGAGGGGAAATAACCCCCAACTTCTCCCAAAGATACTCAAAAGTATCCTTAGGAAGAGCCTTAGTAAATATGTCAGCAATTTTTTCCTTTGTAGGAACATACTCAAGATTCACTTCATTCTCCATAAGCTTCTCTCTCAAAAAGTGATACCTAATAGATGCATGCTTTGTCCTTGAATTCATCACTGGATTCTTTGAAATATTTATTACACTTGTATTATCATAGAAGATAGATATAGCTTCATCATATACAACTCTAATATCCTTCAATGTTTGACTCATCCATAATACCTATGTACAGCATGATGTTGCTACAATATACTCAACCTCTATAGTGGATAAAGAAACGAAATCCCATTTCTTACTTAGCCATGACACCAATCTACAACCAAGAAAGAATGCACCACCACTTGTACTTTTCCTGATGTCAAAAAAACCACCCCAATCTGCATCTGTATAATCATTTAATGTGAAATCAATATCCTTAGAATATGAAAAACCATAATCTAGTGTGCCTCATCTAAATATTCTCTTCACTATTGCAACATCTATTTCTTTAGGATCTTCTTGAGATCTAGCCACAAGAAAAACTGCATGCATGATATCTGGTCTAGTAGCAGTCAAATATAGTGGTCCACCAATCATAGATCTATACTTTCTTTGATCAACCTTAGGTGAATCATCATCTTTGCTCAATTTACAACTAGTCACCATAGGAGTACATACCAGTTTGGAGTCATCTATTCCAAACTTATTCAACATCTCTTTGACATACTTAGACTGTGAAATGAAAATCCCTTTGTCTATTTGATTGATCTGTAGCCCAAGAAATAAATTCATCTCCCCAAACATTAACATCTCAAATTCTTTTTGCATTTCTTTAGCAAATTTCTTACACAGCCTCATTTCCACTAAATATAATATCATCCACATATACAACTACTATCAAGATTTTATCTTCCTCAATTTTAAAGTAAAGATTACTATCTATGAAGCCCTTATTAAATCCTTGTTATATCAAATACCTATCCAATATTGCATAGCAAGATTTGGGAGCTTGCTTCAAACCATATAATGCCTTCTTCAACTTACATATCATGTTCATTTGATCTGACAACTAAAACCTTCCAGTTGTTCCATGTAAACCTCTTCTTCCAATTCTCCATTCAAAAAAGTAGACTTCACATCCATCTGATAGACCTTAAAATATTTATGTGTTACAAATGCCAAAAACATTCTAATAGCTTCCATTCTAGCCACAAGATCAAAAGTCTCCTCAAAATCTATACCTTCTACTTGTGAGTAACCCTTACACACAAGTCTTGCCTTGTTTTTGACTACTCCATTCTCATCCAGCTTGTTCCTGAATACCCATTTGGTTATAATTATGTTTTGTTTGTCAGTCTAGGGACCAATTCCCAAGTCTAATTTTTCTCTATTTGCATCAGCTCCTCTTCCATTTCCTTCATCCAATGATCATCATTACATGTTTCACTTACTGATTTAGGTTCAAATTCATAAGGTAAACATAAATTTACCTCAACTTCAACAACTTTGCTTCTTTTCAATACACCTTTGCTTTTTTTTCCAATGATCTGATCTTCAGAATGATTCTTTTCCACATACTTAGGGGTTTTAGGGGTCTTCTTGAGAGCTTCTTCCTCTTCATTCTACACTTCTTATTCATTAGCTTTTTCTTCTACTTCTCTGCAATCAAGTTCATTTGACACATATCCATCTATTACAATAGAATTCAACAAGTTTTCATCAACTTTAACATTTGCACTTTCAACTATCTTTCTCAACCTTTTGTTGTAACATCTGTAAGCTTTGCTTCTAATAGAATATCCAAGGAAGATACCTTCATCAAACCTTGCATCAAACTTTCCTAAGTTTTCTTCTTCTCTTTTGATGTAGCATTTGCTTCCAAATACTCTAAATTACTTCACAGTAGGAATCCTTCCATACCATATCTCATAAGGAGTCTTTATGTTGTTAGATTTAGCTTGAACTATGTTAAGTATGTAAGCAATAGTATGAATAACTTCTCTCTAGTAGACTTCTAGTAGATTTGCCTCTTTCATCATAGTCCTTGCAACTTCCTGAATAATTATGGTTTTCCTTTCAACAACTCCATTCTGCTGAGGATTTCTAGGGGTGGACATATACCTCTTTATTCCATGAACTTCACAAAACATGTTAAACTCATTGGAGGTGAATTCGCCACCTTTGTCAGACCTCAATCATTTTATTTTCAATTCCATTTCATTCTCAACCATAGATTTGAATGCCTTGAATTTATCTAATGCATTTGGCTTTTCTCTAAGAAATGTAACCCATGTCATTCTAGAGTAATCATCAATCAAAATCATAAAGTACATGTCACCTTGTAGACTTCTCACCCTTGTAGAACCATAAAAAAAATTATGCACTAAATCCAACAGTCTGGTAGTAGATTGTTCCTTTCCCTTAAAGCTACTCCTTATTTGTTTTCAAAATTGACAACTTTCACAAACAACATTGAAAGGTTTTGTGATTCTAGGTAAATCTCTCACAGCATGAACTGAACCAATTCTTGCCAAATTGTCAAACTTCATATGGAACATCCTCTGGTGCCATAACCAACTATCATTCATTTGTAACAAAAGCAATGACCATCAACACACTTAATCTCATAGATGTTTCCATTTGTTATGTTATAATAGAAATCACAGTTTTGGACCCTTTCTGGATCTCGCATGCTTCATCCTTAAACACAAGATTATACCCTTTTCTACACATTTTTCCAACACTCAATAGATTATTTCTTAAGCCCTTAACATATTAAACATTGTCAGTATTATTTTTACCATCAAAAATTGATTGAACCTGTGAATGCTTGGTCTAGACCTGCTCAAACATGATCAAACAATCCAATGTTAGTCAATAAACAAATCTAAAATAAACATTCCCCATCCAATTCATTCAAACACAATGAAAAAGAAACAAAGCAAAGTTAATCAAGTGAAAGCTAATAAATCTTATTCAAAACATTCAAACCAGCATCCCATTGGGGAATTGGTGCTTCTTTGATGTGGAAAGAAGCCCTTTCCCGATTCCTTGCAAAGCTTTGATGAACTTGATGATGATTGTGTGCTCCTTGATGAAAATTATCAATAACCTATCTAATATTGATGAAAACTATGAGAACTTGGATGAACTTGCTGAAAATCTGTAGATAGTAACCTTGCATGAAGTTGTGGATCCCCAATCAATAGAGAAGTCATCTATTTATAGGAAAGAAGGATGGAGAAATGAGAAATATGAAGGATGTGGGATTAAAATTGAACCAATGGCATTGTGCCACTTGTAAACATGCTATTGAAGAGAGGTGGAGCACATTTTGATCAATCTACAAATTAATGCATATAGGTGGAGTTTGAAATTCAAAAGATGGCTTGCGGAGGAAGAGTTGTAAGATGAGTTAATGCCAAGTTGTCTCAAGAAAAAAGACATGTAAGAGCTATAAATGCCATGTTGGAGGACAAGTCCTTTTGGGAGGGAGATTTCAAATTGATGGAATATTCCAAAGAAATGTCATATTTGAATGGAAATAGAAGAATTAATAAATAAAATAAATTGATTTATATGTGCAAGTTGCAAAAGCTAGGGGATTTGAGGATTAGAGTTAGAGTTAATTAGGATTTAACTAACTTTAGAAGGAATTGGTTGATATGACATTTGATTTAGATTTTTAGATTTATTTAAATCAAATGAGAGGAATATTTGGGAATTAGTGATTTAATTAAATAAGGTTTGATTTATTCAATTAAATGAAGAGCATTAGATTTAAATCAAATAAAGGTTAATTTATTCAATTTAAAGGAGATGAGTTTAGGATTTAATTAAATAAAATGATTTATTTAATCAAAAGAGGGATGTTAGGATTTAATTAAATAAAATTGATTTATTTAATCAAAGAGGAATTATGATTTAATCAAATAAAGTTGATTTATTTAATTAAAAGAGGAATCTTACTAAATTAATTAAATAAGGATTATTCAATTAATTGGTTAGTAAAGAAGTGATTAAGGAAGAATTGGTGTTAGTGAACCAAAATTGAGTGCACGATATCAATCAGGATAATTTGAACCTCTACATAACCTATTCCACAAATCTTTGCTCCTAAATCATCTCCAAATTTAACTAATCCTCCATCATACTTTTCAAGTTTAACAAACTTACTTTTGTCTCTGGTCATATGATTAGAACAGCCACTGTCAACAACCCAATAATTATTATCCTCTTTGACATGAAAATTAGATACCAAAGTACCTTCAACCTTATCCTTCATCTCAAGAACATTTTCCTTCACACAACTTTCAAGGTTAATAAAACCAAATTCTTATTTTATATCCAAAAATAGACATTCATTATCATCAAAATATCCATAATCAGATTCATCATTAGAAATACCAACATCTTCTTTCACATAGTAAGCTTTCTTAATCATCTTTCCTATATTTTCCTTGTTCTTATTAGTTAGAGCTCTTTTTGGACATCTAGAAGCATAATGGCCTATACCACCATAGCTAAAACATTTGAAAGGTAATTTACCTTGATACTTACTGGTGCCCTTTTTCATCATTCTCATAAAGTTAGCTTCCAAATCATCAAGATCTTCATCGCCTAAATCTTCAACCCTCTTTGATTTACTAGCCTTGAAAGTAGTCTCTACTTTTGTACTTTTCTCTAGTTTTCTCATTTCAAATGCAGTTAGAATATTAATCAACTGGTCTTTGGAATAATTGTTAAAATCAATTGTTTCCTAAATAGCAAATACCTTTTCACTATAGCAATATGGAAGAGATCTGATAACTTTCTTCACCACTTTAGATTCTTAATTAACCATTGCACCAAGGTCTCTCATGTTACTTACCAATTCATCAACTCTCTGTATGTAGCCTTTTGTTGTTTCATCATCAGACATATGCATCATTTCAAACTATTCCTTCAAGTTCTATAACTTTGCTTGCTTGACCTTCAGATCTCCTTCATAAATGCTTTCTAACTTATCCCAAACTTCTTTAGCAGTCTTCAAACTCATAACTTTGACTAATTCAGTATTTGAAAGACTATTCACAATAATGTACCTTGCTCTAGCATTGATCTCATGTGCCTTGATTTTTACACTTGTACTCAAACCATTTAGAGATGGAGTGTATATATTATGATAAGCCTTCTCAATCTCATATACCTAAGCACACAAATATCCTTCCATCTTTGTTTTCCAAAATGCATATTCTGAGCCATCGAATCTAGGATATTCCAAAGGAATCTTGTTTGCCATCTCAGACCTACCTCAAGTGGTTAATCTCTTCTTCAAGGAACCTTGCTCTAATAAAAATTATTGAAATGAACAAGAAAACTAAGAGGGGGGTGAATCAATTGTAGAAAATTAAACCTTTAAAACCCCTCAACAGTAAATAGATCCATAAGCATTCATTAAAGCCTTATTCTATTAAATTGATTAAACATGAAATGTAGATAACATAATCACAACACCATACACATAAGAACACTAGATTTATGTGGAAAACCCAATGATAAAAACCCATACAAAGGGGCTCATTGTCAGAATATGACACACTATCCAAAAAAGGCTCATAGCCAAGGCTCAATTCCATAGAAAGAAAACAAGAAGATAGAAGAATAAAGTTACATAGAGAAAACACTTCTCAATAAAACAAGAAGTCTACCACAATTGCTCGCACACTTTCATAGTCTCACATGAAAGATTTTGGATGCCTTCAACTCATTGCCTTTAGGAACCCTAACATGAAGTTCGCATTGCTCTTCTCAATTTTGCATCACACAAATCACTTGCAACAATCTCTCATCTATCTTACTTCTTACTCTTTCCACACCCTCTTGCATCAACACAATACATATTTATATTAAATTCTACCTCAAAAACTTTCTCCAATGTCAGCCACTAGTCGTTATACATTCAAATTCAAAATAAGTTGGCAACTAAACATTTTCGTGATGGATAGGAATGAAAGGAAACCTACATAAATCCTTAATTAGGACCCAAATAGATCCCAACACACTTCAACACGCTTTCACAAGCCTCACATGTAGTGTTAAACATAAGGTTGACCAACACCCATGCAAAAACCATAGACATTAAGTACACGCTTCCTTAGATCAAGCTGAAAGTTTTAGACAACATAATTCACTTGAAACTTGTCCAGAATAATCCACAAACTACATAAGATTCATCAAACACTTCATTCAAGCTCGCATCAACAAATGCTTCAACTCATAACAATTGATAACCCTTAAATGCATATTGATAAATGAAACTCTCACTGTACTACATTAAATCAAGTAAAACCTTGAATACAAAAATATAAAAAATTATAAGAAACTTCCCAAATCTACACAACCTGAAGCTAAACAATGGAGAAACACAAAGAAAATATATTTCTCCTAGACCATACAAAACATCACTGAACAAATGGTTCACACTGGTGAAAATATCTCACACTGTACAACGCTCTAAAAATCTAAATTCTAAATATAGTAACTTCTATCACCCTTGAATAACTTGTAAGTTCCACATAGGCATAGCATCAACATAGAAGAAATGAGGATAATAATATTGGAGCACACTATGAACATTTGCACAACACAGTTTACTTTGTTTATTAAATTTTATCAAAAGCACTTGGAAACCAAGTACTAGAGACATCATCTCAACTCATTACTTCATTCCAACTCATCTTCAGACTCTATAATAAAAGAATAGCTACATGTACCCACAACACTTCCTCAAGGTCTCAACTACAAATGCACAACTTGTTTTCCTCTTTTCCATAATTTTCTCAGTATCCTTAACATCTTCATCCCATAGTTGACATCAATGAAAACACTAGTCAGTAAACTTCCTATTGACATCAATGACAACACCATCATTATTGCAACACATTTACCACACACCATTCAGTTATATCATTTATCACCAATTACAAGCATGAATGATCACATCAAATCTCATTACGGGCAGTTCAAATCAATTTCACATGAGCTAACGTTTAGTTCACTACACTTCTATAGGTACACATATTAATTTACCATAATTATTATAGATGGAAAAAAAATTCTTACATGTTTACATATTAAATTTTGCATGCTTCGTATCATTTTTAATATTTACACTGCATCATTTCACCCTTCACCAAGTACAATGCAATTAAGTGAGGACACTTAATACCTTTAGTTGGGGGGAAGAAGTAGTCTTCATTTTCATTTTCTTGATTTTTAAATCTCAAATACTTTCTGCAAATATTTTTCCATTCTATTTTTCCCCATTCTATATACAATCCAAGCTACAATTCAAGCACAAAGGGAAAGAAGAAGGGGTAGTGTGCGAACCCTTTTCCTAGTACCTGCAAAACAACATGAATAAACGAGTTAGACAAGGAATTACAAGCTAAAACAAGGATTCCCCATGAAATCCATTTACAAACTCAAATTAGGAAGAAAACATTGAAGAACACAATGCAAATGACAAAAACAAGATAAAATCCTAATTAGATATGCAAACTCATGATCCCATGGGGGAATTGGTGCCAATTTGATGTGAAAATTGGCCCTTTCCCAATTCCTATGATGCAAGCTTCAAATGTTGAAGATGATGTTGATCCACTTTGATGAAAAGATGAGACTCCAAGCCAAAAATCTGCAAAAACCTAGCTATGACTCAATGATAATGGATGGAATTCAAGAGATATTTGAGCATGGTAACTTTGATTGGATTGTGGATGATGAAATGAGGATATGAGATCTTTATTTATAGAATTCTTAGATGGATGAATGCCCAAATTTGAGCAATTTGGGACTAACATTCATCCAATGATATGGTGCCACTTGTCAAGCTATGAATGGATGATGGGTGTGCAAGATTTTGGGTTTGTGCCAATAAATGCCAATATTTGAAATTCAAATTTGTTGAAATGACATGCAAGAGGGAAGGGAAAATGCAATAAATGCCACATGGCTCAAGGCAAAGGACATGTAAGAGATTTTAAATGCCTTGTTGGATGTACATGTTGACTTGGAATTTTTGAATTCAAATTGAGAGAATATTCCAAAAGATGCCTTATGAGGAAAATAGAGATTTAATAAATGAATTAAATCTATTTTCATGTGCAACTTGCATTATCTAGAGGATGTGACATGAGATGAGATTAAATTAATCAAGGGTTAATTAATTTAACAGGAGATTAGATGGTGTGACTTATTTGACTTAGATTTATGGATTTATTTAAATCAAATAAGAGAGGAATATGATAAGAGGCTAATTAAATAAGGATTTTGATTTATTTAATTAAAAGGGATGGTGTTAGATTAAATCAAATAAGGTTTTAATTTATTTAATTTAATGGATAGACTTTAGAGATTTAATCAAATAAATTGATTATTTAATTAAATAGGGATAATTAGATCAGATGGATTGATTTAATTAACAAGAGAGATGACTTGATTAGATAAAATGATTTATTTAATTAAAAGATGAATATTGATGAATTTAATCAGATAGGGGAATTTGATTAAATGGTTAGACCGAGGGATGATTCAGGGAGAAATGATGTTAGTAAGTCAAGATCGAATGCACGATGTCAATCAGTATATTTTTAATGTCTACAGGTAGAACAACTACATTTGGAAAACACAAGCATGCAGGTAAAAAGGGATCGGTGCAGTTAAAGTGATATAATATGAAGTGAACCATCTGCACACAATTGAAGTTGTTGGAAGACATATTGGTGTTTCCAATTTTTAGCATGTCGATTGGATGGACTACTTGAAAATAATAGAGTTCAACGAAGTTATGACCCAATAATTTGTTGCTACTTTACAAAATGATGAGGTGACTATAAGAGGTTTGAAAGTAGATTCTTCAGAGTCTACCATTATTAAGGTTTCAGGATTTCCAAGAGAAGGGGAATAGTTTCCAGTTAGGGCAGGTGTTGTTACTGCTAGGAATGAATTTAGAGAACATGGAGAGAACTTGGACTCATCCTCCCAAGGTACTAAAATATTTTCCTTGTCATTGGTTTGGGATTTTGTTGCTTCATATATAATTAAGTATCTCACATGTGATGGTAGGTAGTCTCTATTGTACACAGTCCATTTTAAAATTTTAAGGCATCTTTGTCATGATAGGCATGTACATTTTCCAAATTTTCTTTATAATCAATTCTAAATACAAAAGGAAGAGAAACAACACTGTATGTCACGTTACTGCTCGATTACCCTGTTGATAAAAAAAGTTTGAGGATTCAATTTCCACATGTTTCATGGGAGAGTTTCTTAAATTGCAATCATATTAATAGCATTCTTAAGGAACCTACTATTCCAGAAAATGTGGAATCACCTACTATATCAAGAAGGGAAATTTCCTTTGGCTCCCCTGCTATTTCACCTACCCTTAGCAGAGGAAAGCTAGAGGAGTAGAGCCTACAAGACTCACAACTTGCAGCCTCTAAACAACCCACAACACGAGATACCCAAGAAACCCCTACTTCTGTCAAAACACCAAAAACTGGGAAAAGGAAAGGTGAATCTTCTTTTGCTCCTACAAGAGAGAAAAATAAATCCACATAGCTTAGGCGTTCACACTGCTTGAAGAAGAAACGTGTTATGAGGGGATCAATTAAGAAGTAGGAAAAAGAAGATGTTGTGACAGTGGAAACAAATTCAAAATTAAAAGAAGATGCTACTGGCAATGTGCATACACCAGTCAAATAGCACTGGTATTTCAAAAGCACCTCTAAATCTGAATCAGAAGATGTATTTGTTGCTAAAAGGATGAGAAATAAAACCCCACAAAGCTCTGATAGTGAGGATTATGAATATGTCATGGGAGATGATAATTAGTTTGTAGAAAAAGATGAAGATTTGTTTATTGAGGAAAGAAATGTTAGAAAGGAATTGTAGGAGGCACTTGAAAAAATAAAGCAATTTGAGGATTTTTTGAAAATTTATTAGTCAAGGGACAATGAGAGGGACATGAAAATTAAAGATTGGAGGAAAAATTACACAAATTTAAATATGGGTCCAAGCTAGATGTTCTTGCATAGCTTGCTCTTGTGGAAATAGGGGATAAAGAACCTGTGGCTAAAGGTAGAACTCCAATTGGCCCCACTATAGTGTCCCTAGGATATGATATGTGGAAAAGAACTAATGAATTCTCTTAGCAGAAGGAAGCATGGGAGAAGGAAAGAGAAAAAATGACAACCATACTAGTGTTCTTGAGCAGAAGGAAACTGAATTGAAGAAGCTAACAGTCAGAGTTGAGGAAATTACAGATAAAGTTGCACAAATCCTCAATGTTGGCCACCTGCTAGGGTGTATGCTTTATTTTTACAAGAAAATTTGATGTTTTTTCAATTAAGCTAGCTAATTAGTAACTTACCAATTTCCTTTAGCAAAAAAATGATTTTTTAAATACTTTTGCTTATTCTACACCAAATATGCAAGATCAATTGTGTGAGTTTTACTTGCACAATCTTGCTTTTCTAGATGAGACAAAATGGAACCCACTAATGTTTGTGGGAGATTTATAGGTTAGAGAACTAGCTTCTTTCTTCAAGAATGAACAACAAAGGGGTGAAATAATGCAAGAGTATGTTGAGAGAGAGAAATCTATTGCTCTCCAGATCAAGAAAGAGTCAAAGGACCCTAGTACAGTCATAGAGGAATGGACAACTCTCCTGAAGCATAAGGGTGCAGGTAGAAGAATTATAAATATTAGACAGAATGATTATGCCAGGATGCAACAACTAGTTGTAGGTCTCATCCATCATTCTTTTAAGTTTGTTCAAGGAAGATGGGAAGAATTGACTCCTGAATTACAAATGAAGGAACCATACTCTTTATATAACTTTGTAGTCATGCTTGAAATATATTGCAGGTGCATAGTGATTGCTAGAGACAATGGACTCAAATGGGTACCTCTTACCTTTCATCCACCCATGCTCCTTTATCTAGTACCACATTGGATAGGGGAGAAGCATGCAAAACAGGAAGGGGAAGAAAATTTCAAATGGGAAATACTTTCATGTTATGGAGGCTACTACTTGAAATAGGGAAAAGGAGTGAATGTGGTTACAAATTTTAGGGAAATGACCTTACAATGCAACCTCCGATCTTAACTTTTTTCTTGAGGACAAACAAATATATTAGTTGGGGGGAATGATGAGACCAAGTATTAGCTATTTTTCCTTTGTTTAATTTCATGCTTTTAGACATTTCCAAATGCTCATTTCATATACATTCCTAAACTTATCTATTTTTTTGTCTTTCATGCAACTTGAACCAAGTTTTGATGTATGGAAATATGATTATGATATGTTGGTGATTTCATGATTAAATGTGTGCGTGTGTATGGATCTATGTTTAATTTATGGTGATTAGTATTGTGTATATGTTAGATGAATTAACCCTTACAACCGAGAAGCCAAAGTAAGCAAATTGTAACTCGTGATAACTAGGAAGCATAGCCTGCAACCAAAGGATTTGAAATAGAGATGCAAGGGAAATTCCAGAATGATAGGAACACAAAAGTTACAAAAATTGAAGTGCTCATTAATGAGGATGATTGTAAATCACCAGACCATTTAATAAGACAGTCGAAGAAAGGAGGAGTCTACTTTGGATAGGAAGCCAACATGACTATTCTCATAGTACACGTCTCTGCTATGCCATTGAAAATAGAGTTCTAGTCCTAATCATCTTCTTCCATCTTTTCGGTTACAATTTTAGTTATACAGACTTCGCCAGTCTCTATTTTATAGGGGAGTGGTCATTTGCATTTAGTTTTCTATTTTGATTCCTCATTCTAATAAACCTCCCTCAAACCTATATATTTGGCTTGATGTTTGAGGAGTAGATATAGCGTATGGATATGTTTAGATAGATATAGTTTTCCATTACATAGATAGTACTTTGTTAGTTTCCTTGTATGCTTTCATGAATAAGATATCTTTGAAGATTCTTGTCAGATTGTGAAATCTAGTTATATGCCATGAAAATGCTTTAGTTTATCATTATATTCAGTTGATTCAAGAAGTTTAGATTTGAATTTATTTAGTGGATACAATAACTTGAGCAAGGGCCACTCAAGGTAATTGTTCTCCACTTTAATTTTTGCACTTTAATTTATGTTGTTACATTAGATTCTTTCATTATTGTAGTCATCTAAATTAGATTCCTCATTTTTTGTATGTGAATGAGATTGCACGAATGAGATCTTGTCTTATGCTTCATGTTTTATTGTGTCTCAATGCATTATGCTCTAGAGAGAGTCAAAATCAGTAGTGTTAAGTTAATTACAAATTTTAGGTTTTAACAATGAAATAGTCATAGTCTTAAGTTGTAAATACCCATAGCAATAGTTCTAGATTTAATCATTTTTCCTTGTTTTATAGTTTATGATTTATTTCCTTTTTCATATATATGTTTCAACCACCTACACTAGATGATATAAGCATTATAAAGTCTCTGGATGCACATATAGTGCCAACATCATCACATGTTTATGTTAGCCCTTGTTGATAATTACATGGAGTATTTACAAGGGTTTAGTA
Source organism: Sequoia sempervirens (assembly GCA_007258455.2). Lineage (NCBI taxonomy): Eukaryota > Viridiplantae > Streptophyta > Pinopsida > Cupressales > Cupressaceae > Sequoia > Sequoia sempervirens. The sequence goes on along the minus strand of VDFB02105785.1, from coordinate 441,796,761 downwards.
GACTGTTCAGTTAGGAACCACCTCTGAATTGTGTGTCTATCACCAAGTTTACTGGGCATTAGTTGGGCCTTACATGTAGCTATTGTGTTTATAATTGGATTTGTAATAGGATTTTCTCTACCTTTGGTAGTGTTTGTGGAATTTGTATCTTTTATGTCAGTTGTTGAGCTTCCTAAAGGATTCTAGTAATATGTGCCAATCGTAAGCTAACTACCTCTTGGAGTTGGTGGAATTGATTTTGGACCTTATTTATTTTTTCTTGCAATTGATGGAATTGGCCATGCATCGCTTCTATATTTACCCTTGATTGACCATTTGTGTCCTGTAATGCATCATAGGTTGTCACTCATTGGAGAATTTGGACTTCTAGTTGATTCATATGGGCCTTAGTGGCTATTGTTATTATGGGCCATTGTATAAAAAACCAATAGAGGGAATTCAAATCCCCCTATATTTTCTTTATGCTCCAGATCTATGACTCCAAAGTGGAGTGTGTTGTAGCACATTTTTTCTTTCCTTATCCATCCTAGCCTTTTGCAACTCTATCTTAAGTTATTGTCAGAGTGTCTGCTTCTATGATTGGGTGTCTTGGATTACCCTATCTATCAAATTTATTAATTGTGTTGTCAATGGTTGTGAAGAGTCCCTTGAGATGTGAGAGAAATTGCCTTATATTTCCTTCACTAGCTCCTCTAACATGTCGGAGCTCTCCACATGATGCTACAAAATTTCTTCTCTTGTTTTCTGGTGGAGGATGTTGTTGAACACCTAGAATACTGAGAGGAGGGGTGAATTAGTATTCTCTAAAACCATTTAACCATTTAAAAATTCATTCCACACATCATATTTAAATTGGAGTAAGGAAAGAAACCATCAAAGCATATAACACATGAACACCAGATTTTTACGTGGAAAACCCAAAAAGGGAAAAACCACAATAAGGATTAGGTCATAATATATTATAATCATTTATGAGATATTATAGAAAGGCTTACTACTAGGTGGACTCACTATCTAGTAGAATAATTATCTAGAGAATGAGAGAAATAGAAGAGAGGGGTGGCTCACTGCCAAGATTTGAACTACTACAAATGCATCTATAATATGTAGGGAATATAGTTCCATTGAAACTCAAAATACTAAATCAACACACTTCATATTACTATGCTATGATCTACATTCATATACTCTTCATAGGAATTTTTACTTTTGACTTAATCATCGCACTTCAACACCAAAAATGATCTTATATTTATACCCATTATATTCACAAACACCTACAACATCAATTAGATTGGCCTAAATCAGATTTACCATTCAAAACAATAACTTTTCAGTGCAAGATTAATCATACACACTTCAAACCTTAATTCAAACCTTGTCATGCATCAAATAGGCCGGCATGGACCTATAATAGCTCCCACATAATGGATCAGTACTTATTTAAACTCTGCACAACCTCAAACAAGTTAGGTCAACACCGTTGGTGACTTAACACCAAAATACACCAACTGAACTTTTGTAAAGATCAAAAGATTTCCAATTCCATACAAAGTACTTTCATGAATCACACACGTTTCAAGTAAAGTGAAATAAATACATCCATAAATACTCAAAGCAATTTCATTAATGAATTATTAGTTTACATACACCAACAAGGTGTTACAAATCATTTATTTCAATGATACATAAACAAGTTTACATAAATGTTATACTAATGAAATAAAGATACAATGTACAAATAGGCTATGCAAGCCATTTAGAAATAATACAAGAGATATATCCAGACATATGAATCTTTGATCCTCATCCACCTTGACTCCACTGGTCTTCTTGTGCTGAGGCCAAGAGTGCGATTAAGGTGCCTTTTCCACCCAACCATGAAGACATGACTTCCTTGGGTTTCTTCCTATCTCAAAGAAATCCTCGACGCTGCATGAGGAGCCTAGCAACCTGGAACAACATAGCAATAGGGAACTCTCGATGCAAGCCTGATGTCTATATGCATTCCTATACATAGAATAACATATTTCTTGCAAATAGGAGGTGGCAAAGACCTATATAACATTTAAATCTAGGCTTTTAATCCATATATTTCAATGGTACATTGCTTGGCCAAGCATAAACAAAAATAATTGATAGTTTTAGAAAAGGTAAAACTATCATCTATGTGGGTCCACCTTCGGCATACTATCTCGGAAGTCTACTCATAAAGGAAACAAATAGTGCATTTTCCACATAAAATTTCATTCGGTTTAACGTCATTTACTCGTACAAGCATTTTATCATAAAACACATCTCATTGACAAGTTCTTAAATCGATTTGCATAAGTACAATAATCTATAATATGAAGCCTACAATTGATCCTATAATTTCTCTAAGCATTTAATTATAAAAGCACATTTTAATTCCAAGCTCTCAAATTGATTTGCATAAGAACTATAATTCAAAAGGAATGCATTTCGCAGTAGGTTTTACAATTCACTATGAATTTCTTTCCTTTCATTCTATTACATTTCAATGAAATAAAACAATTATAAACTTATGTATTTATTTCTACATGCATGTTGATTAACCAACATTCTATCGGTGTTTGATATATTTTTAGTCTAAATAACTGATTTATGTACATTTGAAAGAGTCACTTCTCCATTCAGCATTGTATACATTTCAAAAAACATAGCTTACCCATACTTTTATTACATGTATGCTTATATGTATATATATATAGATACATCACACAGGAATTCCATAATGAATCAAATCTCTCATAGATATTTACTAGCTTCAACTGAAGTATTGATCATTCTCAAATAAAAATAAAATTAAATATATATTCATATCTAATTTTGTAGACAGATGATTATATATATATTACATATGTATATATATATATAAATACTCATAAATTATCAAGATTAAGAACAAGAATTTTATTTCAGATTGTTTAATATTTTGAATTAGAAATTTTTTTGTAGGTATTAACCATATATAAATATATATCCATGTAAAACAAATTTTGAATACAATTATTTATCTATGCTACTGTAGTTGTATATATAGATATATGCATATACATACATATATATATATATATATATATATATATATATATAGATTTGAAATTTAGAAAGTCTAAAGGTTTGAAATTTTAGCAGACATAATATATAGATTTGAAGTTTTAACAGTGACAAAATACATATGAAAAAAATGTAAAATTTATGCAGCTCATAGAAAATACGCACTCGGTGTATTTGACAAAGCAATTTAAATATTTGTATTTGGCATTTGTATGAATGCATATTTACCAATCCCCCATATGCATTGTCTTAACAAAGCAAACTAGCTATTCAAAAAATCTTTATAAGATTAAGGGAGAAAGGCTGACACCCCCCATTGGGGAGGTACTGCCTGTGGTGGGCAGTGCCCCCTCCATAGGTTGCAACCTATGGAGGGCATTGTCGTCCACAGAATAGCCCCTCCCAAATGGGGAGTGACATGGCTTGAGAGGGGAGGCTCTACGACGGGTTTTACTCTACAATTTTGAGAACTGAAAACAATCAAACTTTTAATAATTACGACTGTAATTTAACATATGAATAAGTTTCAATATCCATATCTATATTTATTTATATATATATATAAATATAAATATATATACCGTTTAACATATATATATATATATAACTTACACAATCTTAACCAAGTTTTAATCAATGAATTATATAGGAAGACTCCAATCGAGGCACCAAATATTCAAAATAGAGAGGTTGCACAAATTATACACATATATATATATACACATAAAGGATTGGAAAGATTGCGTAAATTTCACAGCTATACAAGTAAAGTTTACACAACAAGCACTTCAACTACAGAGATATTATCCAGTAGTTTTCATAAAAGAAATTCAATCTTTCAACGATACAACTATCTTTCACACACTTTGAACAATTAAATGCATTGGAAGAGATTAAAAACCTAGAAAAATTGCTTCCAGTTGAGACTCCTTTCCCTTTCTTCTTCTCCTATCCTTTTTCCTTCGAATTTGATTTCTGAAGAAACTTCCTCCTATTTTCTTTTCTCCTGTACTCTTCTTAATTTCACTATTTCCATTTTATTGAAATCTAAAACATCTATTGGCAGCCCTTTCCATTATAATTGCAAAGCAATTCAAGAATATTACCCCCAAACGGTTGTGTGTGTTCTCGATAATCCTTTTTCTCCTTTAAAGTTTTATTTTCAGTTTTCAAAACCTAATCTTGAAAAGATTAAAAATTAAAGAAAATAAAATTTCTTTCTTTTGATTATTAATAAAAGAAATTTCATTGCAACCAAGTACTTATCTCCCATAAACATTTAGAAAATGCTACTTCTAACTTGCAAAAAGAAATATTTACTCATAATGAGGAATAAATAAATATTTAATTGTAAAATAAAGACTTATTCCAAAGAAGTAACATTCGATTTGAAAATAGAATAATTATTTAATTACTCAAGCATAATCTTATAAAACAAAATCTATAATTAAATTATAATTAAAATCAATTCTTTTATTTTATATGCTTTTTATTTTATTACTTAATTAATTTAATTAAACTATATAAAATTTTCCAAACAATAAAACAGTCAACTAAATTTAATCCTAAATGCATCTACATGATTCTAGGTGCTTGTGTGTGATCAAGAGAACCATTCCTGATGTACCCTTCTAGGAAGCTAACCTTCTCTCCTTAGCCACACCCTTGGTCTTCAACGACTTGCAACTCAATACCCTCAAGCACACATCAATAGATTAGTATCCACATAAAGATATAAATCAAAACATTAATACTCATGAATTCAAATAACATTTTCCATTTTTCATCATGTTCAAAGTAAAACTGCATATTATGCATTCAAATTTTCTAAAATCAAAGTAACATTTCATATTTCATAGTTCAAATATACCATATTATTACTGCATAGTCTACCACACACACACATTCAATTATCTATCATGTCCATGTAAAGCAAAGTAAATCAAGAATAAAAAGTCTATCATGTCCATGTAAAGAAAAGTAAAGCAGGAATAAACAGTCTATCATGTCCATGTAAAGCAGGAATAAATAGTATCAAAATCTGGGATGTGTCATCCTTCCCCACTTGGAAGAGGCACCATCCCGATGTCTTATCACAAACACACAATAGATTCTGGAATATCCATTATACCAAGAGTCATAATATGCATGAAATATAAAGTAACTAGAATCTCAAATGAGGAAGTAATCTGTCAATGTCCTCTGCATTCTCCTAGGTGGCATTATCCACCGAATATTGGTCCCACTGGACCCTATACTGCATAATATCTTGATTCTGCAACTTAACATTGTGCTCTTCCAGTATCCTAGTTTGCTCCACCTGCATCACTCCTGTGTCTTGTACCTGAATGGCATGCCAGTCAAGGATATGAGCTACATCTAGATGATAGGGCTTAAGCACTGAGACATGAAAGACATTGTGGATCCGAGATAGAGCTAGTGGCAGAGCAAGCCTATATGCAACTGGATTAACAACCTTCAAGACATCAAAGGGCCCAACAAATCTAGGGGCTAGTTTTGAGTTCTTACTGAAAGAGATTAAACTCTTTTGCGGCCAAACTCTCAAAAAGACCTTGTCTCCCACATAAAATTGTCTGAAATTCATGTTCTTATCTGCAAGACTCTTCTGTCAATCTAAATCTTGCTTCAACTTTTATTTGATGAGCTTCATCTAATCTTCCATCTCTCTCAACATTTTAGGTCCAATCACAATCATGTCTTCCACCCTATCCCAACTGATGGGTGTACGACATTTATGGCCATACAAAGCCTTGAAAGGTGCCATACCCAAAGAAGCGTGATAGGAGTTATTGTAGGAAAACTCCACTAAAGGAAAATACTCCTCCCACTTATGTTGTTGTTCCATACAATACATTCGGAGGAGATCCTCCACAACTTGATTCACCCTTTTTGACTAACCATCGATCTGAAGATGATATGCAGAGCTGAAATTTAGTTTGGTTCCCAAGGAAGAGTTCAGTATATTCAAAATCTAGAAGTCATTTGAGTGTCACAATTTGAAATGATCATCTCTGGCACTTCGTGCAGTCAAAAAATCTCCTACACAAACTTTCTTGCCAAAACCAACGAACCATCCTTGAGATTCCTAGGAATGAAATGAGCTACTTTTGTCAATTTGTCCACCACAACTAAGATAGTATCATGTTGGTTCCTATTCATAGGCAACCCTTGAATAAAGTCCATATTTATCACCTGCCACTTATATTTTGGCACCCTATGTGGGTATAGAAGTCTCGTTGGATGCACATACTCAACCTTAACTCACTGGTGTTCCAAGCATCAGGTCACAAATGCAGTTACATCTCTCTTGAGTCCTAGCTAGAAGTATAATGGCCTAAGTCCCTCTATCATTTTAGTCACACCTAGGTGCCTTGAATATGGTGCATTATGGAATTCCTCTAACACCAACTCTCTCAATCCTGTAGAATTAGGAATATACATACGACCCTAGAACCTCAAGAGTCCATTAGTCTCAAACACATAATGCACATATTTGTGATCCGAAGGATCCTGCGCTAGGGCTTGTTTCAACCTTTCATAATGCTCATCCCCTAGTAAGGCTTGAATCACCTGTTGCCTGAAATTGGATTTTATAGTAACCATGGCTACAAGATGTCTTCTCCTACTCAAGGAATTTGCTACCCTATTTTCCTTTCCCTTAATATACTTGATGCCAAAGTCATACTCACTCAGAAATTTCAACCATCGCCTCTAACAATCATTCAAGTTGGGTCGAGTAAAAATATACTGCAATCCAGCATGATCTATTTTTAACTCAAAGGACTTCCCCAAGAGGTAGTTCCTCCACATCTGAAGAGCATGTACTATGGTTTCTAACTCTAAATCATGTGGTGCATAATTTAATTCATGTTGTTTCAATTTTCTGGATTCATATGCCACAACTTGTCCTTCTTGCATGAGAACTACTTCTACATCTTCATCTGATGCATCTATAATTACTGTGAAATGCCCATTCGAATCAGGCACAACTAGAATAGGTGTAGAAGTAAGTTTCTCTTTTAGCAAATGAAAATATTTTTCACATTTATCACTCCACTCGAATTTCTTTCCCTTTCTTTGGAGTGTGGTAATGGTGGTTGCAATTGTTGAGAACCCTTAGACAAACCTCCTGTAATAACCATAAAGCCCTATAAAGCTTCAGACTTCATAAAAATTTTGTGGTGTTGGACATTCCAAGATTGCCTTGATCTTATCTGGGTCCACTGCTATCCCCTCAGCTGAAATAACGTGCCCCAAATAGTGCACCTCATATTGATAAAAGGTACATTTAGACATTTTTCCATATAACTTATGATCTCTCAGTCATTACAAGACTATCCTCAAGTGCTTTTCATGCTCTTCCTCTGATTTAGAATATATTGAGATATCATCAAGGAAGATTAAGACAAAATTATCTAGGCAGTCCTGAAAGACGTTGTTCATCAAATTCATGAAGGTTGTTGGGGCATTTGTTAGCCCAAATGGTAGCACCATAAATTCATAATGTCCATATCTCATCCTAAAAGCAGTCTTGTGAATATCTTCATCTTTTATCCTCAACTAATGGTATCCCGATCTCAGATCAATTTTTGAGAATACCTTAGCCCCTTTTAACTGGTCGAATAGATCATCAATCCTAGGGAGCATATATTTATTCTTAATGGTAACCTTGTTGAGAATCTTGTAATCAATGCACAACCTCAAGGTCCCATCCTTATTTTTCACAAATATAATAGGAGCTCCCCATGGTGACACACTTGGCCTTATAAAACCTTGATTCAACAATTCCTCCAACTGGGCCTTCAGTTCATATAATTTTGTGGTGTTCATCCTGTATGGTGCCTTAGGTTGAGGCTCAGCTCTAGGTAGAAAGTCTATTGAGAAGTTAACTACTCGCTTAGGTGGTAGCTTAGTCAGCTCATCAGGAAAAATATCCTGGAATTCTTTTAAAATGGGATGGTCATTGATTGATGACTCTGTCTCTTCAAGGTCCTTGACCTTTATTACATAAATAGTGCATCCCTTTTGGCTTTCCTTCTTTAACTACATGGCAGAGACCTTCCTAAGCTCCAAAGGCCTTTTTACACCACAAATTTCAACATGATTTCCCTGATCATCAAGACACCTCACTGTTTTTTCTTCGCAATCAACAAGGGCCTTATGTTCGGGAAGCCAATTTATCCCCAAAATTACATCATAAGACCCCAAAGGTGCTACATATAAATTGACTTGTGTTCTGAAACTAGGGAGTTCAAGTTCACTACAAGCTAGGCATTTCTCCACCTTCCTCTCTACCCAGTTTCCATATTGAACTTTAAATGAATTTTCCATATAACCCGGATTAACAGATAATCTAGATACAACATGAGGATCCACAAAACTATTAGTGGCACCAATATCAATCAAAATAGAAACAAGGAATCCAAAAAGTTTACTCGATAGCTAGATAGGTGTAGCCTGGTAATCGGCTTGGCGATTATCAACTACTGCATGAATATGATGTTGATTCATGTTATTCTGCCTATTCACCCTCTAAGGGAACACGCTAGCATAATGCTCACCACCACAAGTATAACAACCTCCATGGGATGCTTTAGGCCTATCAGATAAATCCCTCTTGTTATTGTTATTTTTATTGTAATTAGCCCTCTTATTGTTGCCCTGATTCCCATCATTTTGATCTTGAGAACTATTACCCCTTTTTAGATTTTTGATCTTCCTACTACTATTTCCTTGATTTCCTTGATTACTCTGATTGCCCTGGTTACTCTGATTACCCTGATTACTGTTACCCTGGCGATTTCATTGGGATTTCTTATTGCCATACTTTGCATCTCTGGTTTTCCTATAGTTTGCAACCTGTTGCATTTTATGTTCTTTCTTAAGTGCCAATTCAAAGGCCTCATCCATGGTGGCAAGATTATGCATGTCCACCTCATTTCCAATTTGAGGCCTAAGCCCCAAAATGAATTTTCGGACCTAAAACCTCTCATCATGCTAGTATTGGGGTACATAATTAAGCAAGTGAGAGAATTTCTCCCAATATTGTGTCACTATCATTCCTCCTTGAATGAGAGTCAGGAATTATGTCATCTTTTTGTCAAAATAGGATTGCAGTAGCCACCTCTTTATGAACAACTGTAAGAATTGATCCCAAGTTACCTTTCCATGTAAATTTTTTATATTAGCCCTTTCATTCTCCCACCAAGTGGCAGCTTCATCGGTGAGCTAGTATGACCCCCATTCAGCCTTAGTTTCATCAAACAAGTTCTGCAAGGAAAAATACCTCTCCATTTCAATTACCCAAGCTTCTGCTCCATCCCCAAAATATTTTCCATCAAACTTTGGTGGAATGACCTTCTTGAGGTCCTTACCCAATTCTTCAGCTACCTTCCCTAGCTTACTTTTATTTCTTTCAGTCTCAGGGTTTTCTCCATTTGTTTCATTCCTGTTATTTTCACTTTCACCAAGATTTGGCCCTGATGGCCCTGTCTATCTTCCCTATTCTAGGTTGTTAATCCTGGCCTCTTATCTACTCAGAATGGCCAAAATCTTATCCAACTTATTATTGGGATCACCATGAGATCCTCCTCCCTATTGATAGTATCTAACATCCATTAGGAGTTACCTTGGAAAAACATAACATCAAGTGTAATTAGGCATAGGTCCTAGAGTTGAACCTTGTTACTCTGATACCAAAATGTAAAGATCAAAAGATTTCCAATTCCATACAAAGTACTTTCATGAATTACACATGTTTCAAGTAAAGTGAAATAAATGCATCCATAACATGATTTATCCATAAATGCTCAAAGCAATTTCATTAATGAATTACCAGTTTACATACACCAACAAGGTGTTACAAATCATCTATTTCAATGATACATAAACAATTTTACATAAATGTTATATTCATGAAATAAAGATACAATGTACAAATAGGCTATGCGAGCCATTTAGAAATAATACAAGAGATATATCCATGACATATGAATCTCTAATCCTCATCTACCTTGAATCCACTAGTCTTCTTGCACTGAGGCCAAGAGTGTGGTTAAGGCACCTTTTCCATGTGATGTCCCCTAAATGGGAATGCCCTAAATTTTCCCTAATTCCTTAAATCAAGAATAAATTAGAAAAATTTAAGATTGAACATTTTAGGAGTAAGGTAAATGCATTATTATCTAGTGCATAAAACACATCATAATCTGATATGACTTATTACTCTTGATCAGAATAGGTCTTCGGCTTGTTTCCTCTTTCCTAGCCTCATTGGACGATGATTTACTGTGTAAAGGGCACATGAACGCATCTCAAAGTGAACTCCCTCAAGGTGTTCCACCCGTCTTGGGACCATCCATCAGTGGAGCGATTTACCAGCCTTTCCCTCCACAAATGCCCTATCCTTATTGAGCGCTAACAAAAGGGAATTTTGGCCCGAAATCTATTCCCATAGTAGTAAAGTCATAATAGCTTATGATATACAATAATTGTTGCAAGCATCATTATTGGGCCCTTGTAAATAATATCCCTTAATATCTATTTGGGGTGTTTGTCAATCACTTATGTTGTATATATGATGTTTATTATATGGACATATACATCGATCAATATTGTTAGATTGCTCTATGCATTCATTCATCATTAGTTATATTAAATTGTATTCACAAATCATCACAAAATGAAATATTTATGAATCCAACTGGTATTTAATCTAGTAAGATTTAGGTTAGTCATCATATTGAAAATCCTTCACTATGGTAGCAATTTGAATCTCCAGAATACATGACCTTTAATGTTATTCAAACGGCTGATGATACCTACCTCTGATTTGTTGCTCTAAGATGTGTTGTAATGCCCCCTTTCTAGAGGAGGTGATTAAACCTTCATCTTACATTCCAAGTGTTTCTCAAAGAGATGTTAGAGATCAATTCCTTTCAATGATAGTATCTAATAAGGTCTAAGAGGATATAAATGTTTCCTAAATACCTCAGAGTAGTTATTAATCAACCTTCAAGATACTATAGATGGAATCCTATTATAATGCATGAATAAAGACATTTATATCACAAATCGGGATTACCTTGATATGGCCCCCTTATCTTTATAATTATTCATAATTGTGAGATATTAGGCATGCATATATTAGTTGAATCATGAATAGAGGAGATGTCTCATCAGGAATTATAACATGATATGCTAATAATACAATCTGTATATGGCGTTGCTACTGTATATGACGGAGTGAGCTAGGGCGTTCGTGCCCTAGCTCCTTTCTGATTCTTTCTTGCTGCTACGAAGTGGGGGTTTTTGACTACATTTCGGGGGCCTGTTTCTTCTCTGTTCTTCTTCCTTGTCTAGCCCATTCGTTGGCCTTGCGTGGCCGTTGGTGCTGCGTGGGGGTGGTGTGAGGGTGGGGTTGCATTTAGCCTTGGTGTGGCGTGGGAGTGTGTTGTGCTTGTGCAGTGGTTTTGGTGTGGGGTGGGGTGTGGATTGTCATTTTTTGGTGGAGCCTTGGGCTTTGTCTGGTGTTTGATTATGTGGGTTGCGGTTGTAGCAGGTGGGGTTTGTTGTGTCCTTTGAGTGGGGTCTTGTCTTTTCCTCTAGCTTTTTGGCGTGCATGTCCATATAGGGGCTTCCTTCATGGCTATGTTTCATGGGGAACCTTCTGGGGTTGGCCACAAATTATACTTTTGTTCGGCTTTCAGATCGAAGTCGCCGTCACAGGAGGCACGAATCTTTGAAAATAACCTTTTTGCGTTGGATCAAGAGATGTGTGGTTTTGGTTCGTCTGGTGGGTCCAAGATCGTGAAGATCAATGGGTGCTTGGAAAGATGTAAAGAGAGGCCGAAATTGGTTATCCCAGTGGAGATGTTGGCCGATGACATTGATTATTATTCGAAGCACTCTTTTTATTGTAAATTCTTGGGCCTCAAAGTGTCGTTGCAGCTTTTGGAATCATGGGCTCAGAGGACTTGGATGCCAGAAGGAGAAATGGAGATTAGGCTCCTAGCGAATAATTATTTTATGGTTTCCTTTGACTGCATGGCTGACTGGAATAGGATTTTTGAGGGGGGACCTTATTTCTTGAATCAAGTGGGTTTGTTTCTGAAGCCGTGGCATGCCAGATTCAATCCAATGGAGGAAATTCCAAATAGGGTTCCTGTGTGGGTGCGATTGTTGTGGTTTCCAGTTGAATGCTGGTGAGAGGATATTTTGCAGTTGGTGGCTTCCATGCTTGGCAAGCCGGTTGGATCATCTCAACAAACATAGTTTAAAAAGGTAATGACTTTTGCCCGCATATGTGTGGAAATTGATTTAAGTAAACCATTGCCAGACTATGTGGAAGTGAGTGCAGGAGATCATACATGGGTGCAATAGTTAGACTATGAAACTCTTCCTTTTCGGTGTCATCTCTATCATGAGTATGGACATTTGCAGCACAAATGCCCTCGATCTAAGCCTACTGGTTCTCAGCTTTCACATGCTCCTCATAATCAGCCCAGTTTTGAAAAGGGGAAGGAACCTATTCAAAGTGAGAGTCCTAGTGGGGATGGTTTTATTCCGGTTAGGACCCACAATAAGAACCGTGGGCTGAAGCATTCCTTGATGGAAAGGCAAGAAGATGAGACCTTTAACAGGTTTGAGGTGTTGGATGAGCTCAACCATTAGGAAGTTAATCTGGGGTTGATGAGTTGTGATTAGGACAATATAGATGCTAGGAAGGAGGTAGCTCCTTTGACAGTTGTGCAGGTTATGCAAGAGTCAGGTGGTGGGTAGATGGATATGGACCAACAGTTGACTGCTTAGGTTGAACCGGCTATTGTTACTGGTATGGTGAAGAATGGAGGGGGTGGATCTCCTTTGGCTCAAACTGGTGGTGAGGAGGCTGGAAAGATTTCTTTGTCTTCTTCTAGGATAGGGATTTAGCAAAAGGAACCTAAGAAGGGGGTTGGTGAGAGAAACATCAAGGTGGGAAGGAAAAAGGATATGGAGAAGATCAAGTCAATTGGGGAGACTTTGGTGGAATCGGGGGCTGTCAAGACCCTGGATACACATTTCTCGTGTCTCCATAAATGATAGTTCTTTCATGGAATGTAAGGGGCTTGAATAGTGGCCCTTGACAAAAAGTTGTTCGAGATTTGGTCAGGAGTCACTCTCTGGATATTTATTTTCTTCAGGAGACTGAGTTATCTGTGGAAATTATGTTGAATTTGGTGCCTAAGTTGTGGAAGATTGGTGAGGGTCAGTGTGTTGGAGCTCATGGTGCGTCCGGGGGAGTGGCTTGCATTTGGAACCCCCGTAGGGTTTGTCCGCTCTAGTGGATATCCTCTAGATCTTCTATCTCCATGATGGCTTCCTGTTTTGTAACTGGGGAATGTATTCTTCTCTCTAATGTGTATGCTCCTATCAATCTACATGGTAAACAGTAGCTTTGGTCTCATATTCGATATGTTCACAGCATAGCCCCTTTTCAGCCTTGGGTTCTGGCTAGGGACTTTAATGCTATTGTGGACTTGTCAAAGAAAAGAGGTGGAATTGCTAGGTTGGATCCTTCAGCTTTTCTTTTCAGGGATAATATCTCTAGTTTAAATCTGGTGGATGTTCATCCTGGTAATGGTTGTTTTACTTGGAATAATAAGAGAATGGGTGAGGATTGTGTGGCTAAAAGGTTGGATAGGTTCTTAGTATCGTGTTATTGGGTTGTTGGTGTGTGGTCTACGTCCTCAAAAATTTTGGATTGGAGGGGTTCTGACCATTGGTCTATCAAGCTTAGCATCATTTCGGCTCAGAGGTTTTGTCCTCCCTCTTTCAAGTTTCAGCTTATGTGGCTTCGTGACCCTACTCTCTATGAGCAGGTGGCTATTTGGTGGAGGGATGGTAGACTAGCTTTTGGTACTGTAATGTACTCCTTGGTCAAGCTTCTCCAGTTCATCAAGTATCAACTCAAGAGGTGGAATCGATGATGTTTTGGTAATATTTTCCATGATAGGGTTGTTGCTCAGGATAAATTGAATATTATTACGTGGGAGATTCGGGAGAAGGGGGTTACTGAGGTTCTTTTGAAAGAGGAGGCTAGTGCTTTGAAGGTAGTGGAGGAGTGTGAGCTTTGGGAGGAGATTTTTTGGAAGCAAAAGGCTCGGGTGGATTGGTTGAAAGAAGGGGATAAAAATACAACATTTTTCTTTAATTCGGTGAAGGCTAGGAGGAATGGTAATTCCATCTCTGTCCTAGTGAATGATAGGGGGGACCGACTTGTTTCTTTTCAAAAGATTGCAACTAAAGCTTCTCGATATTTTGAGAATCTATTTAGGGAGGAGGTGCACGAGGATTCAGCTCATGAAGAGCATGTTCTTTCTTGCATTCCTCAGTTGGTTTTCAGGGAGGCAAATGGGGATTTGATGAGAGAGATCTCTCTAGTTGAATTAGAGGAGATTGTGTTTAAGATGAAGAAAGGCAAAGCTCTGGGCCCTGATGGTTTCCCTATTGATTTTTTTTAGGAATTCTAGGAGATCATTAAGATGGATCTTTTGGTGGTTGTGCAAGAGTCCCAAAAGAATAAACAGATGTTGTGTGCCCTTAATTCTACCTTCATTTCTCTAATTCCCAAATGTGAGGGGGCAGATAGGCTTACTCAGTTCTGATCAATCTCCCTTTGCAATGTTTCTTATAGGATCATTTCGAAGTTAATGGCTGAGAGGTTAAAGAAATGGCTATCGGTTTTGATCTCGGAGGAGCAAAGTGGCTTCATAGTTGGGCGGCATATTTTGGACGGGGTTGTTATTGCGATTGAGACCATTCACTCCATGGATGCCTCTCGGGCCAAGGCGATGTTTATTAAGTTAGATATGGCTAAGGCTTATGACAGAGTCAGGTGGTCCTTCCTCAGAAAGATTATGGGTGCCTATGGGTTTTGTGTTGATTGGATTCAGTGGGTCTTGAGTTGTGTTACTTATGTGTCTTTCTCTGTGTTGATTAATGGGGATCATTTTGATTTGTTTGGGGCCTCCAGGGGTCTATGCCAAGGGGACCCCCTTTCTCCATATCTTTTTCTGCTGGTTGTCGAAGGCCTTGGATGCTTGTTCAAAAGAAATGTGGAATCTGGTAACATTCAGGGATGGCATTGGGGTGGAGATTTGCCCCTACAGACTCATTTGCAGTTTTTTGATGATACTGCCCTGATGGGGGTGGCTACTATTAGGGAGGCTACTTATTTGAGATAGTTCTTAGATGTGTACCTTGCGGCTTCGGGGAAATTCATTAATGAAGATAATTCATCCATTTTTTTCTTTAATACGCATGTCTCCATTAAGAGAAGAATTGCTAATATTTTGAGATTTTAGATTGGGGTTCTTCCCTTTGCGTATCTTGGTTTTCCTATCTCTGTTGGGCGTCTTCCTAAGAGTTCATGGCAGAATATTCTGGATAAATTCCAGGTTAAAGTTAATCATTGGACTCATAGATGGTTATCTTTTGCAGGTCGGTTTCAGCTTATAAAATCTATGGTTTAGGCCCTCCCTATTTACTGATGTATGTTGCAGGTTGCACCAGTGGGGTTTCTTAAGGAGTTGGACTCTCTTGAGAGACAATTTTTTTTGGGTTGGTTGCTTGTCGTCCTCCAAGTGGAGCTTGGTCAGTTGGGAGGATGTTTGTTGTCCTAAGCAGTTTGGTGGTTTGGGCCTTCGGCAATCTTCTTTATTCAATGAGGCAGTGGTTGCTAAGTTATTCTGGAGATGGTGTGTGGAGCAAGATCAGCTATGGGCCAAGATTCTTTCTCATAAGTATTTTTTGGATGCTCTTCGACAAAACCTCCCTAGGTACCCAGTTGAAGGGAAAGGTTAAGTGATTTGGTGTACTCTTAAGAAAGGTACAAAGTTCATTAAGGAGGGTTTGTTCTAGATATGTAGACAGGGTTCAAATGCTCTTTTTTGGTTGGATTATTGGGATGGATTCCCTCCTCTCCTCTCACAATTTCCTCACTTGCTTCCCATGAGCCAGAGGTTCATTGAGGCTGGTTGGTCTAGGGTGAGTGACTTCAAGTCTGTTTCTTCTCTGGGTCAAGTTGAAAAGGCTTGTTGGAAGGACCCCTCAGAGTGGCCGGTTATGGGCTTGGAGGATGAGTGTGCTGAGATTTTCTCTATTCTTAGTAGGAGGCAGTGTAGCTCTCTTTTGGATGGTGATATTCTTGCCTGGTCCCGTAATCCTAGGGGGACTTATTCTGTTGCTTGTGGCTATCAGGTGCTTTCAGCTCAGACGGTGGCTTGGGGGGAGGTTCTTTGGTGGAAGAAGGTGTGGAATAAGATTTCTTGGCCAAAATGCAATTGCTTTGTTTGGACTGTAGTGAGGAATAGATGTTTGACTTGGGATAACATTCATAAGCGGGGTTTTCATGGGCCTTTTGTTTGTGTTCTTTGTGGGATGGTTGAGGAGGATTCCTTGCATCTATTTTTTAGATGCCCCTTTGTTGTAAGGATTTGGCACTGGTGGTGGGAGGTCTGGAAGCAACCTTGTGTTCATGCTTCCTCTTTGTTGGAGTTCTGGAGTAGCTTGGGAAGACCCCCCTCGTTGGTTTCTTTTTTGTAGGATGTGTGGTATGTGGGTCCTACCTTCCTTCTCTAGCAGATTTGGCTGGAGAGGAATCATCGCAATTTTTGTGGGGAGAAGCTGGTGGGTCAGCAAGTTTGGTTGCGCATGTTAGGGAGGATTCATGAAACTGTGGAGGCTAAGTGTGAGGTGGGATTTCCCTTGGGAAGAGATGATGCGGAGTGGGTGGATAGGTTGGGTCTTTAGGGGATCTACTCCTCTTCAGCAGAGCTCAGACGTATTAGGAAGGGGAATTCGAGAGTTAAGTGGTTGGGTAGGTGGCTGCCTCCTCTGGTTGACATTTTGAAGATAAATACAGATGGGTCTTCTTGTGGTAATCCTGGGTCTGCTGGGATTGGTGGGGTTGGTAGAGATTCAAGGGGTGCTAAGATCTTTATGTTCTCCATTCATGAGGGGGAGCAGACGGTTAATCTCATGGAGGGTTTGGCGATTCTTTATGTTGTGGAGCGGGCCCTTGCTCTTGGATGGAAAAAGGTGATTTGTGAAGCTAATTCACTGATTTTGATTAATTTGCTAAATGAGAAAAAGATGTCAAGCATCAATTGACAGTTGGTGGTGGTGGTCTAGCAGATCCTCCAGGTTAGCTCCTAGATGGAGATGGTTTCTTTTGTTCATATTCCGCATGAATGGAATCAGGTGGCTGACTGTTTGGCTAAGTGGGCTTCTGAGCATGATGGAGGCTGGAAGATTGAGGATTGGATGCAGGTTTCTCCTGAGTTACGTCAAGATCTGGAGTGGTTTCTTGAGGAGGATAGGAATATTTTAGAAGATAATTGAGCTTCTGGGGCTTGGCCCTTGGTTTTGATTGTATTGCTTCTCTTGATTTTTTAATAAAGTTTTTATCCCTTTTTTTAAAAAAAAAAAAAAACCAATTTGTATACTACATTAACCATTATCTAAGTATTTGAAATGCATACTAAGCTAGCACATACCTGCTTGGCAATGGGTCTGTAGACCTATATGAGTATTATATATATTCTTCTTAATTCTATGTTACCTATCTTCCTTATTGTTATGTTCTTATATATCTATACGTTGAATTCAAGTGACTTCCATTCAGATTTTCCCCTTTATTAATTATTCTTTATGTTAGATGCTATATTCAGGAATATGTATTCTCCTCCTTGTGTGATCCGCAAATATATTCTCATGGCAGAAGGTTGAACATTACTCAAGATGGATGGGTCATCAACTACTAATGGGAGTTTAGCATTTGACCTCAAGGAATTTCTCGTGGCATCCATTCACATTAATGTCATACACCTTCTGAGCGTTTGTTGCCTTAACCGGCTCTAAGACCCTGATGTCGGTGTGAACATTATCTTTTATGTCATTACGGGCGTATTGGTTGTGGGAGGGGATGTTGTTGGCAGCATCACCTGGTGTTCAAGCATTATGCATACTTATTCATTGCTAAATGAGTCTCGTATTGGCATAAGGCTTGATACAATGTCTCTTTGCTCCAACCGAGTATCTGTGGGTGACGGGAGAATAGTAGATGGCATTGTATATGATTCTTAGGTAAGATACAATTGTCACTTGACTCCTATATAGTACATCTTCATAGTTAGACCAGAATATCCCAAACAAAATGCCCTTTCCTTTTGAATATTCGCCGACAATCTATGTGGTAATAGTCTATATCACCCTGAGCCCTTAGCCAACAATCCATCTAAATAACTTGTGATTCTAATCAACCAACACCTTGGAGAGGCGTAGCATGGAGCGTCAATACCTTTCTCCATCCAACTTGCTTAAGCATGAATGATACCCTTATACCAATTGTTGGGTTTGCTTATTATTTAATACGGTGGCCATTATATTTGCAATTTAGATTACTTTACTACTCTATTACATTTTATATTTTGATTTATGAATCAGGCCTTCATTTATTTACAAAATGATAACATTATCTAATTGTAATGATTGTAATGCTTATTTTTAGTATTTAATATTTATAATATTATACTTAATAATTATAATTTTATCTTTGATGATTATATATATATTATTTGTTTCTCGATATTTATTTGGGGTTTGATATTTTTTTGGTGCTGCAATTTCGAGGGACATGACATTCCACCCAACCATGAAGCACATGACTTCCCTAGGTTTTCTCCTATCTCGAAGAAATCCTCGACCCTGCACAAGGAGCCTAGCAACCTGAAACAACACATTAAGAGGGAACTCTCGATGCAAGCCTAATGCCTATATGCATTCCTATACTTAGAATAACATATTTCTTGCAAACAAGAGGTGGCAAAGACCTATATAACATTCAAATCTAGGCTTTTAATCCATATATTTCAATGGTACATTGCTTGGCCAAGCATAAACAAAAATAATTGATAGTTTTAGAAAAGGTAAAACTATCATCTCTGTGGGTCCACCTTCGGCATCCTATCTCGAAAGTCTACTCATAAAGGAAACAAATAGTGCATTTTCCACATAAAATTTCATTCGGTTTAACAACATTTACTCATACAAGCATTTTATCATAAAACACATCTCATTGACAAGTTCTTAAATCAATTTGCATAAGTACAATAATCTATAATATGCAGCCTACAATTGGTCCTACAATTTCTCTAAGCATTTCATTATAAAATCACATTTTAATTCCAAGCTCTCAAATTGATTTGCATAAGAACTATAATTCAAAAGGAATGAATTTTGCAATAATATATATATATATATATATATAGATATAGATACATCAGACAAGAATTTTGTAATGAATCAAATCTCTCACAAATATTTACTAGCTTCAACCGAAGTATTGATCATTCTCAAATAAAAAGAAAATTAAATATATATTCATATCTAATTTTGTATACAGATGGTTATATATATATATATATATACTCATAAATTATCAAGATTAAGAACAAGAGTTTTATTTCAGATTGTTTAACATTTTGAATTAGAAAATTTTGTATAGGTATTAACCATATATAAATATATATCCATGTAAAAAAAAAATTGCATACAATTATTTATCTATGCTACTAGAGTTGTATATATAGATATACATATATATATATATAGATATACATATATATATATATATACATATATATGTATATATATATACATATATATATACATATATATGTATGTATATATAGATATATATGTATATATATATAATAACATTACATTATATGTAATTGTTATTATATATATATACATATATATCTATATATATCATATATATATATATATATATATATATATGTACATATATATATATATATATATATATATATATATATATATATATATATATATATATATATATGTATATATATAA
Source organism: Sequoia sempervirens (assembly GCA_007258455.2). Classification (NCBI taxonomy): domain Eukaryota; kingdom Viridiplantae; phylum Streptophyta; class Pinopsida; order Cupressales; family Cupressaceae; genus Sequoia; species Sequoia sempervirens. The sequence goes on along the minus strand of VDFB02105785.1, from coordinate 441,776,741 downwards.
ATTATTTATATATATATATATGTATATATATATATATATATATGTATATATATATGTATATATATATATATATGTATATATATATATATATATATATATATATATGTATATATATATATATGTATATATATGTAAATTATTTATATATATATATATATATGTACATATATATATATATACATATATATATATAAATAATTTACATATATATACATATATATATACATACGAATATATATATATATATATATATATATGTATATATATATATACCTATATACATATTAGTTCATCCTCACATATGTTTGCATATTGTGAATATCATCAAAGTAATTCTTGCAATTTAGAAAGTCTGAAGGTTTAAAATTTTAGCAGACATAATATACAGATTTGAAGTTTTAGCAGTGACAAAATACATATGAAAAAAAATGTAAAATTTATACAGCTCATAGAAAATATGCACTCAGTGTATTTGAAAAAGCAATTTAAATATTTGTATTTGGCATTTGTATGAATTCATATTTACCCAGCCCCCATACGCACTGTCTTAACAAAGCAAACTAGCTATTCAAAAATTCTTTATAAGATTAAGGGAGAAAGGTCGACGCCCCCCATTGGGGAGGGGCTGCCTGTGGTGGGCAATGCCCCCTCCACAGGTCACAGCCTATGGAGGGAACTACCCCCATAGAGCAGCCCCTCCCAAATGGGGAGGGATGTGGCTAGAGAGGGGAGGCTCTATGATGAGTTTTACTCTGCAATTTTTAGAACTGAAAACAATCAAACTTTTAACAATTAGGACTATAATTTAACATATGAATAAGTTTTGATATCCATGTATATATGTATATGTATATATATATATACATATATATATATATATATGTATATATATATATACATATACATATATACATGTATATACATATATACATATATATATATATAAATGGTATATATGTATATATACATATATATATATATAAATGATATATATATACCTATATATACATATATATATATATATATGTAAAAATGGTATATATATATATACATATATATACCATATATATATACATATATGGTATATGTAAAAATGGTATATATATAGATATGAAAATGGAGCTCTGCAACGGTCATGGAGGAAAACAACGTTCGGAAAAACTCAGGCATGGTGGTAGAGGTCACGAGGGACCCAGAGGGAACAGGAGTGGGAACCTCGAACATGTCTGGAAGAAAGAGAGATGGGCCCGCCCTCAGAAAAATCCTTAGAATGGTCATTTTCACGAGGACCAGGCTCACGGGAATCTTCACATGAATAGAGGTGTAGGCTCTTCTCGAGGTTGGACCAAGAACGGACAGTACAGAAATGAAGCATTTTGTAGACCTCGGCAACAGAATGAAGGAAAAAGAGGGCATAATGATATTCCATGGCTGGGTAGACAGGGCCCCAGAAGAAACCCTAAAGGTATAAATTGGAAAGGAGGAGTGGCTTGGCAAAAGAAGTCAGCTGATAAGGAATGGGAGGAAGAACGGAAAGAAATCCTAGAGGGAGAAAGGGGACACCACGGTCCATTCTTGTCCAAAGAATTAAAAGGAGGAAGAACCAAAATAGTAATCAGCTCTTTGAAATTGCAAGCAGAAGTCTTGAGGTTAGAGCAATTAGGCTTGCTTGGGAAATGGTTCGGAAAGGATCTCAATTGGGATTATTTGGTGAAATGGTGGAAAGAATGTTGGGGTTCTGAGCTGCAATTTAAAATGCTCCATAATGACTTCTTCCTGGTAGTATGCCCATCCAGAAAAATCAGAGACCAAATAGTGAAAGGTGTCTACGTTTTAGATGGGTGTGCTTTTTATTTAAGGCAATGGACAGTGGGTTTCGACCCGATGACTCGCGTGATGGAAACCCAACAAGACTGGTACAGTTTACCCAATCTTCCTCAGGAATATTGGGCTCCACCCATTCTGGAGGAAATAGGCAATCAACTGGGCACATTTGTTTGCGTAGAAAAAAGGAAACTGGCAAAGAAGAACCAAACCTATGTGCGCATATGTGTGGAGAATAAAGCAGACAGGAAGATATGGAGTGAGATTGAACTTCTAACGGACTATGGAAACTGGGTTCAAAAATTGGAGTGGGATTCTCTAATGCATAATAATCTGGTGCGTTCTTTGGGATGTAGAACACCCAACGAAGAGGTAGGGAAATCTTGCCTTTTGGATGTCCCAACAGAGACTCCCAGAGTGTTAGTCTGAATTACCATTGAAACTACAAGTCTTTCCTCTCCTAAGGTAGGGCTCGAGAAGCCTTTTCCCAAGAAGAGTAGGGTTTCTACAAAAGAGGATAGGGACAATGTGCAACCTTTGGTGGATGCCTCCCATATTGGCTCTCCAAGATCATCTTCAGTGGATAAAACAGAGGGGAGGAAGGAGCTATAGGAGGAACATGAGGAGAAGGAGGATCAGCTTGTGGATTTAAAAGAGAAAATCTCTGAGACTCTAGAACTTTTGGGGGACAGTTTCCGGAATGTGGAATTGGATTCTTTGATAGAAGTGGGGAAGGAATAAGTGGAATTAGCGGTGGTGGCTAAAGCAAAGTCAGGAATATCGAAGGCAAGGCTTAACTTTGAAGGTATAGAGGAAATCTAGGAGTTAGAAGGGCAAGAAATGATGGAGCTGTTAAGTCCACAATCAGGTAAGAAGAGAAAGATGACAGAGGAATTGCAGGCAGCCAAATCTCGATTAGGAATTCACAGAATGGATCTACTCAAACTCACGCCAGACTGTGGGGAACAGAAAAAGAGGGGTAGAATTCCTAATCAAGAAAAGAGAAAAATTAGATGGGGAAGCTACCGGACAACAGAAAATTGATTCAATGATTAAAGTAGGGAAGGGTGGAGCCCTTCCTAAATAGCAATGAAAATCTTAACTTGGAATGTTAGGGGCTTACATGCCCCTAACAAGTGGAGCCTCATCAGGCGCCACATAGAAGTGAGTCAAGCAGAAATCTGTCTTCTTCAAGAAACAAAATTAGGTGGTTCAGATCTGGAGAAATTTGGCAGAAAATTGAGGTCGTGGAAATGGATAGGGGCGGAAGCGGAAGGTGCTTCAGGAGGCTTAATGATTATATGGAAACCGCAAACAGTCCTAATAGAGGCCTTGAATTCGAGTCGACACTGGATGGTGTGCAAGGTAAGAAGTCTAATCTTGAATCTTCATTTTAATCTCATAAATGTGTATGGCCCCTTGATGAGGGTTCAAAAAAGGTTGGTCTAGTTAGAATTGGAAGAAATTATGAGTGGTATGCAATAGGGTTTCAGCATAATAGGAGGGGAATTTAATGCAATTCTTAGGCAGGAAGACAAGAAAGGTGGCTCAGGAAAAGTCCTACAGTCCCAAACGGATTTTTGTAGCTTTGTGGATAGAAACTCTTTATTGGAAATTCCCATAGGCAATGGACACTTCACTTGGACAAATCGTAGGAAAGGGTTTGGTAGTATAGCGGAAAAATTAGATAGACTCTTCTTCAAAGGAAATCTGTGTCTTTTTCCTTTCTCTCTAGAGAGCAAGATAAACTCTGGGACCGATTTCGACCATTTTCCAGTTCAACTTCAAATAGATGGGGAGAAGGGGCCGATTCGATGCCCATTCAAATTTGAAATGATGTGGTTTAAGCACCCTAGCATGATGGTATTATTAGAACAATGGTGGAAGGAATGCTCCCTAGTGGGCTCAAGCTTATTCAACGTGATCACAAAGCTAAAATACTTGAAGCAGTGACTTAAACAATGGAACAAAGAGAGCTTCAAGAACATCTTCAAAGAGAAAGAGCAAACAGAGCAAGAACTGGACAACCTAGCTGATGAAATTATTAATAAAGGGATGGACAAAGCCTGCTATGTGAAAGAACATGTATTAACTAACAAGCTCAATGATATCCTGGCCAAAGAGGAAGTTTTTTGGAGACAAAAATCCAGAGAGGTATGGTTGAAGACAGGAGATAGAAATTCGAAATTCTTTCACAACTCTACAAAAGCGAGGGAATTTAACAAAATATCTTGCTTGAAAGATGGGGATGGAAGATTGATGGAAGATCTGAAGAAAATCAAAGATTCAACAATTACATATTTTAAGAACTTGCTCAATGATTGGGAAGGTTCAAATTTGGATGCCCAGAATGCCTCCTTGCAATCCATACCGAAATTGATTTCTCAAACTCAAATGAGAGCTTTGAATGACAAATTCTCTGAAGATGAAGTGAAAGAGGTAGTCTTTGGGATGCAACCAAAAAAGGCACCTGGACCGGATGGATTTCTGGCAGTTTTCTTCCAGAAATGTTGGCACTTCTTGGGTAAGGATGTTTGGGAAGCTATAGAAGACTCTAGGATTAACAGAAGAGTTTTAAAGGAAGCAAATAACACTTTAATTTCCCTCATCCCAAAGAAAGAAAATCCAGACTCTTGGGAAGACTTTCGCCCAATATCATTGTGTAACACGCTTTACAAGATATTGGCCAAAGTATTAGCCAATAGATTGAAGAAGATTCTCCCCACAATAATATCTGAGGAACAAACAGGTTTTGTCCTAGGACGATCAATTCTAGATGGGGTGATCATTGCTCAAGAAGTCATTCATTCAATCCAAAAACTTAATAAACCGACAATGCTTCTAAAACTGGACATCAGAAAAGCTTATGATAGAGTGAATTGGAGATTCCTCTTCAAGGTAATGGAAGCCTTCGACTTTCAAAAGGAATGGTTAGATTGGCTCTTCGGATGGGTGGCTAGCCCACGTTTCTCAGTGCTGGTTAATGGTTCTCTGGAGGGACACTTTACTGCTTCAAGAGGTCTTAGACAAGGGGACCCTCTATCCCCTTTCATGTTCACAATAATGGCTGAAGCCCTCAGGAGATCGATTGAAAATGCAAGGAGGTCTAGATGGATTGAAGGATTGCAAGTAACTAGAAGTCTACCTAATATCATGCATCAACAATTTGCGAATGACACAATGTTGTTTGGTGAGGCTTCAGCAAAAGAGGCACAAAGATATAAAAAAATGTTAGAAGACTACTTTAAGGCTTCTGGGCAGGAAGTAAGTAAGGCTAAATCTGAGATATTCTTCTTCAACTCAAATTTCCCCAGTGAACTTCAAATCTTGCCAATCTTAGGATTTAAGATGGGACAACTGCCATGAAAATTTATGGGACTACCATTGGACAAAGGCATCAAAAGTACCAGTGCCTGGAGTTCTATAGTGACTCGTTGTAAGGATCGAATATCCTCATGGAAAAACAAGTGGTTGTCCTAGGCAGGGAGGTTAACTTTGTTGAAATCAGTCCTTTCAACACTTCCCATCTATATGATGTCCTGTCTGCAGCTCTCAATTGGTGCAAGCAAAGATCTAAATCGGGTAATGAAGGACTTCTTCTGGAAAGGTAATTCAGAACAAAAGAAAATTCCTCTTATAAAATGGCAGAAGGTTTGTGAGAAGAGGGAGAAAGATGGGACAGGTTTGAGAAATGTTCTTTGTCAAAATAAGGCATTGGGGGAAAAATTAGCTTGGAGTATTCATTCTTGCCCCGACCTCAAATGGGTGAAGATTGTCAGAGCAAAATATTTGGAAGCAGACCCTTACTGCTTTCTAGTAGCAAAATCCTTGCCATCTAGGTCCCAAATTTGGAATTTCATTAAAAACTCTAGAGATCTTATAACAGATTCTCTTACTTGGGAAGTGAAGGATGGAAAGGAGGCTATGTTCTGGGAAGACTCTTGGGAAGGCCATCCAACACTAGCCGACAACCCAGAACTTTCAAGAGTAAAGGAGAAGACTAAACAAATTTGGGGTTCGAAAGTCAAAGATTACATAGATCATTTGGAAGACTCAGCTGAAGGTTACATGAAGTGGAAATTGGTGAGAAGTCTGGAACTGGGTGCCCAGGAAATTGAAGCCTTTGAGAAAGCATTGTCAAAACGTAGGATTTGGGGTAGACAGGGGAGTGATCGCTTACGCTGGGATGTTGCATCAAACGGGATCTACTCGGCCAAGATAGGATACAATATCCTATCATCCTCAACTGAAGAAAATTCAGAGATCCCTCGAAGTCTTTGTTGGAATAAGGTATGTCTCCCAAAAGCAGGGATATTCACATGGGCTGCAGCACAAGGCAGAATTCTTACAGGAGATAGGTTTACCAAATTGGGCTACCATGGTCCGACTAGATGCTCCTTGTGTCAAGAGGCTGGGGAAATAGTGGATCACTTACTTATTAATTGTAAGTTTACTTATCAAATGTGGTGTTGATTGTGCACAAAGCTACATTGGACAACTGTTTTTCCCAACACCTTACTAGAATGCTTAAACTCTTGGCTAAGTAATGATCATAACACCATCTTCAGGGATCTCTAGAAGATGAGCCCTTCAATCCTAATCTAGGAAGTGTGGAAGGAGAGAAATAAACGTCTTTTTTAGGATAAAGAGATGTCAATCCCAAGACTACAATGAAAGATAGAGGTGAGCATAGTAGAACTTTTCAATGCACAGCTGATGGTCAAACAAAAAAAAAACATTTTTTTCTAAATGGGATGCTTGGATTATGAAACAATGGTTTGGAATCAAAACCCCCCCGTTGGGCGGTTCAGGAAATGCAGCTTCCACTGAACAGCGTAATAAGACACAGTGGATTCCCCCTTAGCAGGGATGGACCAAACTGAATTTTGAAGGAGCCTCCAAAGGGAATCCGGGGTCATCTGGGGCAGGATGCATAATTAGAACTTCTACAGGCTTGACTCTGGGGAGACTAGCTCAACCCCTAGTAGAAGGAACGAACAATGCAGTTGAATTCCAAGCTCTCTTGCTCAGATTAAAACTA
>VDFB02105785.1:441495209-441769776 GCA_007258455.2 Sequoia sempervirens | reverse complement strand
ATAAACCCCCCCCTCTCACTCTCTCATTTTCATAAGAGGATATAGAGGATTAGAGGATTAGAAGAGATTGTAGAGAATAAGAGAGAGTTCTTTGAAATTGTTGCTGAAAAAACTATTTTGATAATAAAGTTCATAATGCATGAGATGCTTTGAATCCTTTCATTGTCAAATGGTTGCATGGTTGCATATTTCTCTTCCTTGTAAAGCAGATTTGAATTAGAATTCTATTTAAATGTATGTTAAGGGAATGATAGATTGATAGTAAAGATTACTAAAACTTAGCTCATACTTTCTTTGAGTGGATGCTTTTCATTCAATGCGTGAAGTTAGACTAAGCTTTTGATGTGGATGCTTCAATGTTTACTTCGAATAATGTTGTTCTATTGATGGTATTGTTCATAGTAAAGAAATCTTAAGCACAAATCCCAAAAGATTGCACTTGCTTTGTGTAGTTGCCGTTTAGCGTGGCGAAACAAAGTATTGTTTATTTAGTTTCACTCAATCCTTGTCGTCTCTTGATTTCGTAGGAATAGCATAGGACTTCTAAACCCTTACTCTTTTTTTCACTTTTTTATCTAAAGTCAGAAAAATTCCAAAATGATACTGCATTCACGCCTTTGCTTTTCTGAGTAACTTCCCAAAGTAAATCCCTTTGTGTTCCCGGCAAATCACAACGACCACAGAGCTTATCCACACCTAACTGAAACATTGGAATTGCCATATGATCTTTCTTGCAATCTTAGCATATGAGGTAGTTTCTCAAGAGGGGATAGAGCGTCTTTGGACACTTTATTCTAGAGTGTTTGGTGTGTCATAAAACACGCATCAACAGTACCTTTGCTCAATGGATGTAAACTCATTGGGTGCAAATGGGTGTTCAAAAATAATTTGGTTTGAATGACACTGTTGAGAAGTACAATGTGAGATTGGTTATGAAGGGATATTCCTAGGTTTAGGGAATTGATTATGGTGAAATTCTCTCCCCAATTGCTAAGCTAACATCCACTTGTTTTCTACTATATATTTTTACAATATTTGATCTTGAGGTTGAGCGGATGGATGTAAAAATGACTTTCCTTCAAGGTGATTTCAAACAAGAGATTTATATGTCATAACCAATGCACTATATTGAAAAAGATAAAGAAATTTGGTATGTAAGTATAAGAAATATTTGTATAGTCTAAAGCAATCTCCTAGGATATGGTAGCAAAAGTTTGATTCTTTTGTGTTGAGATTATGATTTTTGAGATCTAAATCAAACCATTGCATCTATTATAAGATGGATGTTGATCATTTTTTATTATTGCATTATTTGGTGAAGATATGTTGTTTTTTGGGAATGGAAAAAGTTTGATTTGTGAATTGAAGTCTCAACTTTTAGCACAGTTTAAGATGGACTTAAGGAAAACCAAATTCATCTTGGGGATGGAGATAAGAAGAAATAGAGCTAACAAAAAGCTTCAGTTGGGAAAAAGTATGTGAACTTAGCATTGGAGAGATTCAACACGTCATCTTGCAAACCATTGTGTGTTCCTATTTCAATGGATGCTAAGTTATCAATCAAGTAGTATCCGACTTCTGCTAGTGAGATGGAGGGTATAAGCATAGTACCTTATGCTATGTGTCGTTGGGAGTTTGATTTATGCTCTGGTTTGCACAAAAAAAGACATTTCCCAAGAAATGGTAGTCCTTAGCCAATTTATGGGTAATCCTAGATGAGTATATTAAGATATTGCGAAGAGATGTCTTCAAGCATTTGCAAGGTGCCTCCAAGTACTCTATTTGTTATCATGCTAATTCTACAAGGAATCAACACTTGGTGACTCTTCCAGGACTCAAATTGGGATGGAAATGTTGGCAACAAGAGATCCACCAGTGGATATCTTTTCACTATGTTTGGTAGTGCTATAAATTGGACAAGTAAGCAATAAGCTATGGCCACTTTGTCCACTATTAAAGCAACATCAATGGCAGCTACTCATGCTTGTAAGGAAGCCATCTAGCTTAAGAGATTGTGTTCAAATGTTAAGCTAGTTCAAGAGCTATTATAGTTCTATGTGTTAATCAGAGTTCCATAAATATGGCAAAGAACCCGGCCTTTCCTACAAAGATGAAACACATCAATGTCTAGTAAAATTTTGTTTGTGACACAGTAAAGGATGGGAGGGTTATTAAAGTATTATTGTAATATTTAATGGTCATCTTAGTTGTTAGTTAGTCATTAGTTAGCTTTCAATGCTTCAGTTAGTTTTTAGTAACTTTCTATTTTTTGCTTTAGTTTATGATTGTTTCTTTTTAGAAGCATCATCTTATATTTTATTATTTGAGTATTCCTCTACTTGTTTTACTAACGAATAACGAATTATCATTTCATGGTATCAAAGCATAGGCTCTTTTTTGGCGAATTTTTTGAGCAATAAAAATTCATGTTTTCCTAAGAAATTTCTTAGATGCTTTTGTTCGTTTTTTTGATAAAAATCGAAGGTTATCTTGGCTATTAGAAAATCGCAAGGATTCTTTTCTAAGCACTGAAGGCCTTTTGGCGGATTTTTTAATAAAAGTTGTGGTTCTACCCAAAAAAAATTGGAAAAAAAATTCAGAAGTTTTTTTGTCCAATTTTTTTAATAAGAAAAAAATTCGTGGGGTTTTTTTTTTCCTGTAAAATTGCAGATGATTATCTAAAAAATTCATGGGTAAATTGTTGTGTGTCGCAGGTCTGCAACTCGCCACTTCTGGTCACAATTTTCGACGCAAGTTTCTTTGTGTGCTTGCAAATCGCGATTTCCTAGTGCAGATTCATGGGTTTTTAAAAAGCGAAATCGTGGGTTTCTAAAGAAAAATCACATAACGGATCAGATTCACAAATTTTTTGGCATGTTTTCTTGTGCAGGTTTTTTTCTTAAATTTTTCTCTAGTTTCGAAGCTCACACGACTTCTTTGTGCGATGGGATTTTCTGAGGGTTTTGGCACGTCGGCTCTGAGAAAAATCGCACCGGGAGTCAAGTTTCTTTTTGCACCTCGTGTCTGCATTTCGAGGGTTTCTGCAAGTCTTTTGAAAGTTTTTTTATCAAAAAAAAAATTGTTAGAAAACGTGACGATTTTTTTGTGTTTGCGACCTACATTTTGCGACCTACATGAGTTTGCAATGTTTCTAGTGAAGACAATTTTGTATGCTACGACCTGATATAATGGTGAAGAGTTTTTGAATTTTTTTCTAAAAACAATTTGTTGTTCTGTTGGCTAGGTTTTTTGATTGATTTTTTCCTAAAATTTTTGTGTTGTTTCTACTACCTAGGGTTTTTGGGCGAAGTCTGCAATTTTTTGACAATCATGTGCCTCTTTTTCTCGATTTTTGGACAAAATCGTGGGTTGCCAAGCCTCTGTTTGTTTGACGATTTTTTTAAAAACGTGGGAGTTGTGCCAATCGATTGCCTTGGGATCTGTGCTAGTTTATCACCAATTTTTACCTCATTTTTTGTGCTTTTGGAAAACGGGAGGGTGGCATCTTTGACCAACGTCATATTGGAAAGTACCCAGAGGTTCAATGGGAAAAACTACAACACATGGAAGCAAAGGATGCTTACCATCTTCGAGTACTGGTGTTTGGACTCACTTGTTCTGGGTACAAAAGCTTGTCTCACGATTGTGGGAGAGGACCGGGACAAGTATGATGGAAATAATTGGGGGGAGGTTATGCTTCTCAAGTTGAATGTCACCGATGAGATGTTACCAGAAATACCATTTGGAAAGTCTGTTGCGGAGATCTAGAAACATTTGAAAGATCTTCATGAGACCTCAAACAAGGGCAGGGCGTTCTTCCTGAAGAATATGTTGTTTTTCATTATGATGGATGACAAAGTGCCTTTGTAGGATCACCTGATGAAGATCAAAGACATTCGCGATCAACTGGAGGCCATTGGTTGCAAGATGGAAGAGGAGGATATGGTGGTGATCACGTTGAAAAGCTTGACACGATCCTACGAGCACTTCATCGAAATTCTCAACATTACCTCCACCAATGTTGACCTAAAGTTTGATGGGTTGTGCAACAAGCTCTTGCAGCAGGATAGGTGGAAGAAGCAGTTTGAGAGCAACAATGAGTCTCTCAGTGTTGAACAAGAGTTTACTGCCAAAGATGGCAAAGGCAAGTCCACTCAGTAGAAAGGACAAGGAAAATCGGAGGAGACCTCCAAGAAGTCTTTCGCATGCCATTATTGTGGTAAGATTGGTCATATGTAGAAGCACTGCAGTAAGCGATTGGCTGATCAGAAGTCCAACCAGGAAGGGTCTCAGCAGAAGGTTCAAGTTGCAGAGCATACTGAGCAGAAGGAGTTTGCCTATTATGCATTCATGGCCAGAAGACCATCAAATTATGGGTAGACTTGGTTTAAGTTAGTAGAATGACCATTAAGGGAGGGTATTAAAGTATTATTGTAGTATTTAATGGTCATCTTAATTCTTAGTTAGTCATTAGTTAGCTTTCGATTAACTTAGTTTGCTTCAATTAGTTTTTAGTAACTCTTTGTTTTCTGCTTCAGTTTACAATTGTTTCTTTCTGGAAAAATCATCTTGTATTTTATTATTTAAGGAGTATTCCTCTCCTTGTTTTAATAACCAATAACGAATTATCATTTCAAGGGTGATGCTAGAGAAGGTTGATACTGTAATGAATGTTGCAAATTCTTTGAATAAGCCTCTGAGCACAAAGAAGTTCAAGTGGTGCAGTGAGTGTAGGGATCTCTTAGACTTCAAGTGGTGCATTGAGTCTATGAGCCTCTCGACCCCTAGCAACTAGATTTCATTATTTGTAAATCTCCCCTTTGCTCTTGCAAAGTGTTTAACAAATGAGAGAATGTTGGGAAAAGATATCTCAACCTTGCATTCCTAACATTCCATTTTAATACTTTTGCGTGCATTCACTATTTTGTTTTTTGTGTATTTATCTTCATGTGGGAGAGTTGACGTCCCATTTGGAGGTGACATGAAATTTGTCTTTAGTGGATTTTATTCTCACATGAGAATGTACACATCCCACATTTGTTTGAGTTAGTATTACATCTTTTATTTTAGTAGTTAGGTTAGTTGAGAGGATACATTCCTATAAATAAGTTAGCACGGGAATACATTGGCTTTATAAATCATTGCAATGTAAATGTGAAATCATTCTGAATAAATCAAATATTTTATTTTATGATTTTAATATTGTTGTGCAACAATGGTATGATTTGGTTTTATCTGTGTTGGCTCTACCATTTTCAATATGGTATCAGAGCATTTATGGATTCTGGTATTGTGATTTGATTTCTCTTTTGCAGAATCTGTGACGTGATGATTTTAACCAAAGGAAAATCCATGGATGAAGAGCTGCATTGAAATTAAAAGGTGTTTTGTATACCAGTGTAAAGAAGTCTTAGTAAAACTGAGATAAATTTATCATTTCTCAACGAAATTTAAAAAATCTAACTATTCTCGAAAGCTGGTGAAGAGAAGAACAAAACCCAGAAATGGTTTGAAGATATTCTCAGTATTTGGTGAGCAGTTTGAAGCAGAAGTTTGACATGGTTGATGAATTATTTCTCATGGACCTCTTGATTGTGAAAATGAATGCCACAAAAGTATGCAGATTGGGACAGACTGCATGAGAAGACATTTCTTTTAGTGCTGGCACAATTTCAAGTATGTTGGGCAAGCCAAGTATTGCATTACTATACACAAATTACAATAAATTTTATTTACATGTATGTCAAGTGCGATGGAAGTCTGCTAACTGTTTGAAGCATAAGAAAATTGTTGTCAGAAAAGCTTCCCAATCGTTGTCAAGGCACTAGAGAAAACAATTTGTAGTTGTGTAATATGTGAAATTGAAGATTTTAATAAATCAGGGGGATTGGATGGTTATGCTTTGTGACCCATGTGAGAAGAAATTTCATGTTGATTGTTTAAGAGACAGAATTGAAGAAGTTTTGCCTTCTTATTTTTAAAGGTTACCTGCAATAAAAATATATGAAAGGCATTCAATCTACATTTGAAAGAGCACATGGAGTTGTAGATTTGTTTCAGAAAGTTGCAGTGTTTGTATCAGAGTCCCATACAACAGATATTTGAATTAGTTTTAGTGATTCCCAATCATTTTCATTCCAACGTGGGAGAGGCATCCAGTGCAAAATTGCAGCATAAAGAAAGAGGTTTGCAAAATAAAACCTAAATTTTAATCAAAAGTCTCTGGTGCAAATTATTTTTGCTAGAGGTTAGAACTTCAAATATTTGCAAAAGTTGGTTATTCATGGCAGTTTGTCCATTAAATCTTTTATTGTTTCAGTAATTTTGAATAAGGTTTATTAGCTTTGGTTATCATATGAGTAAGTTTGTGGAGAAACCAAAATTTATATAAACAGTTATAAAGGATTTCATTGTGAGGGTGCATTATTGGTTGAAACCAGCACCTATTTTTTGGTTTTTAATTATGGCCACACATATATTGGTTGTATTCTTGGGGCCATTTGCACTACACTTGGCTCAGGTTTCAAGGTTCAAAGACTCACATGCCACATTTGGTAGATAGAGTGCAAAGATGACATATTGGAGGCTGGAGGTAATGGAGGTAAGAGGTATTTTATCATCTCAAACTAGCTTTTTGCTTAGAGATGATGCATTGCATGAGAAGCATCATTTCATATCTATCCCTTCATGAAGCAAGGAGGGGTTTGGCAGATCTTGTGTGCAGTTAATGCATCTACATCAGTTGAGGTTATTTTGTACAGCAAAGGAGGGATTGGTTCCCACAACACTAGAGGAGGGATATTGACACACTCGAAGGAGATGTGGAATCTTGGAGGAGATGTGGACTCTTGAAGGAGAGTTCTCTCATGTGCAACATTGAGGAGGGATTTTGACACACTTAGAGGAGATGTGGACTTTTGGAGGAAAGCTGTTCTCATTGTGCAAGGAGGATGGGGACATTTTATGTTCTCTCATGTTGTACAGATGTTTTGCAAGTTTTACAGTCAAGAGATCCACTGATGGAGTTAGTCTAGTGTTTCCTGGGTGAAGGAGGGGAATTGGTGGAGATACTTCATCAAAGTCTTCAGAAGGGCTACTGTGTTCAGTCCTTGCAGTAATCCACCCTTTGTTCAGATTGATGTAACAAGGGGGGAAATGTTGGAGTTAATATTACATATTTTATTTGGTATATAGGTTATTAATAACTAAATAAATGTTAGTAGTTAGGTTCGTTGGGAAGTTACATTCCTGTAAATAAGTTAGCACAAGAGTACATTGGCCTTATAAGTCATTGCAATGTAAATGTGAAATCATTTTGAATAAATCAATATTCTATTTTATAATTTTAATATTGTTGTGCAACAATGGTGTGATCTGGTTTTATTTGTATTGGCTCTACCATTTTCAATAACATTGAGGTGGCATTCTTTGGCCAAGTGTCGTCATCTTGAGGTGTGTGTAAGGTCATCATGTCAGGAGTTGCATATGACAAAGCCTAGAAGAATTTAAGAGGGAGGTTGTATTGGAATATTGATTGGCATTATAGCAAACTTGGACAATTGTCATGAAGCATCTTTGAATGGTTTGAATAATGACAAATTGGGGCACTCAAGTTTGGGTGGTCAAATATGACAAAATATCACAATCTAAGATGTGTAGTCTATAGTTGCAATTTGGTGTCTTGGTTTGGGTGCCAGACTTTCTTTGGTATTGCTAATGATTTTCTAAAACCATTCATAGTTTGATTTGCAAATGCTATTATGTTGCCGGAATTGTTCTAGAATTTTATGATGGTGATACTCTTGTAAAGATTTGCTTTGCAAGTGTATTGTAACCATGTTAAGATTACTGAAAAATACATTGGGTTGCTTTGGACTATGGGGTTTTTTTAATCCCAAATGGGTTTTCCCCATGTACATCTATATTGTCGTATATTTATATGTTTAATAAGTATTTATCCTTTCTGTAATTGTAAAGATCTTAAATTATTGCAATACTCTCCTCTAAGGTTAGTTTAAGAGGCCTTTCCACATACCTTGCTTCATTTCATATGCTCACACACATACATGTGCATGTGCTTGTGTGCATGTGTGTGTGGGCATGCATTATGTGCATGTTGTAGGCATGTTTGTGTGCATTCATGGGCATGTGTGCACACGTGTTTGTGCAGGTGCATGCACATGTGTGTGGGTGCATGCATGTCGGTGTGCATGTGTGGGCGTGTGTACATGGACATGAGCATGCAAGTGCGTGAGTGAATGTGTGTGTGGGCATGCATTATGTGCATGTTGTAGGCATGTTTGTGTGCATTCATGGGCATGTGTGCACACATGTGTGTGCAGGTGAATGCACATGTGTGTGGGTGCATGTACGTCGGTGTGCATGTTTGGGCATGCATACATGGGCATGAGCATGCAAGTGTGTGAGTGCATGCATGAGTGTGCACTGTGCCAATGTGTGTGAGATTAATATCTTTGAGAAACTAGGGATTTTACAAATGTGCTGAGAAAACTAGGCTAGCAATCAGAAATAATGGTTGCAAAAAGTCCATGATGGTCACATTCTATTTACACAAAGTACAAAAGTGCAATCAAAATTCTTTGCTTGGGTTAAATGTGGGAAAAATTGGTAAACTAAAGAACAATGTCATTTTTATAAAATAGTAAAACTATAGGCTTAAAAAGAGGTTTTGTTATGTCATGTCAAATATAGAGTGTTGAGATAAAAATAAACAAAATATATAAAAACAAAAATGCCAATCACAAGAACATGTGTAGGGTTTAAAAGCAAATAGCTTATATTTACATCTCTAACACTAATTCATCAATGAAAACACCACGGCTCCAAATCCTAAGACATCTCTATCACCGATTCATCCATAAAAACACCATGGCTCCAAATCCTAAGTCAAAGAAGCCATCTAGTGCTCTACTAAACAAGCTTGAATTAAAAAATCCTTATTAGGGTTTAAAATTTAACTTCTAAAATAGATCCATTCATTATTTTTTTATTTTTTTTAAAATTAAAATTAAAATAAATGCCCTAACCCTAACACTAAACTAAAACTTCTCAATCTTCCTATGGTCTGTATTTCTCTGCCTCAATTGTAAAAGTGAGCCTAAAAAAGAGATAGGTATATGTGAAATAAATTCAAAATCACTTTTTGCAAAACTCAGCAAACAATATTGCAAACGTGATGATCACATTTTTTTTTGAAAGTGATACAACTATGATAAAACAGTCAGCTCACAAAAACAAACCATTATTATTTCCATGATTATTTCAAACCAGAAATATCTAAATGAGAGCAGAACCCAATCAAGCTATGCAACTGTGCACAAGGAAAGGAGCCCCATGGGATGCTTCATTCTACAAGGAGACTGGTGTAGTGCTTGGCAGGGACTTTTTTTCTGGAGCTCTTCCTTCAGGATACGTAGAAGGATGACATCGATGAGCTCTTGTTTGATATTTTTTTCATGTCCTAGTGGATTATCCACAGAGGGGCAGTTAGCTAATTCCACTGTTTCCAGTCTTTTTAATGTATTTAGCAACAAGTCCGTAGCCAGGAAAATATTTTCTCGTTGTCGTTTGCCTTTAAATTCCATAGACGTGTTAGGCTGATTCTTAACTGCAGTCAGCTGCTGTATTAGACTGATAATCTAATGATTTTGGAAACTAGTTGATCATGTCCACATGAAGTCAGGAAATGAAATGAGCCTCTTGTACAATCAACCATAATCAGGCCCTTTTGTATACCATTGTACAAGGTGAGATGAGAAAGTTGTCCTTAGATCCCTATCTAAGAATGGAAAACATGAACCTTTTCATCTTCAAGATTTGACATATAGTGTTCTTCATGTGTAGTGAGAACCACCACTGTGTCAGGTTCAGCATCGAGCACATCTACTAATTGTTAGGCATTGCAGGACAATTTCACTCACACACTAAGTGGGCTTGTCAGGAGCAAAATTCATAATTAGAGCACTTGAAAAATTTACGGAATTTCACACCACTTGCCAAATTTGCTTGAGATTTCTTATCTCAGATTGTTTCTTTTGTGGTGCCCAATTAGATTGATTATCATTAGACATTGGCAATTGTGCTGAAGTTGTTTCTTGAGGTCAAGATTGGCAATAGTATCTCTGTATTTCTTTCTAAGGTGTTGCTCTCATCATGGGAGCTTCAATATGGAACATTTCCTCAATTGTGGCGGCACATCTGCAGGCATCCAAAAAAGTGTTAATGGTGAAGAATTTCAACATTTGTCCAGTAATGCGACTTAAGGCCACTCCATAATCAAGAATATTTTTACAGAGTGTGGTGGATCACTAATTTTCCAGCCAATGTATGAAACGTATTCATTGAATTCTAGAAGGTCCGGTTACACCCTTGTCACCTAAGTCACAAGGTTCGAATTCGAGTTTGAGTTCGACAACATCGAAATTTGAATGAGTTCAGCAAAGAAAAAATTCGAAAAAAAACAAATTTGGCATTAAATTCGCCTTATGTAATTTTTTTTTTGTGTATTATGTATAGAGTGAACAGCAAGATACATAGCCCTATGTAATTTTTTTTTTTAAAGAAATATAAGTAATATATCCACAAAATTGTCAAAATAGTTTAACATTGATAAATAGATTAATATAGTACCATTTTATAAAAAAAATTGCAAACCCTAGAAATCGCTTTAAAAATCCCTAAAAAGCAATTTTCACTAATATATTTTAATGAAAACAAACAACACTTTTTTCATATGAAGAAATTCTAACAAATTTCAAATTAATATTTCATATTTGATAAAATTCAAACTCCATGCATAAAGTTTGCCAAACCTTGTGACTTAGCTTGTCACAATTGCTGCCACTCAAAATACTTGTCACAGCAGCCACATACAGCTTTCATAAGCTCATTCTATATCCTACTCGGTTCTTCAATGTCTTCACACCTCTGGCCGTTCATCTCCATGTATGTACCTCAGCAACCTAGGAAATATCTTTGTCAAGACACGGCATTCCACAGTAATAAACCTTCCAGTCAACTAATGTAGAATGCCTACATTATAAGAACAGATCTAAGCATGTTTGGTAAACACAATGTAAGAATTGAAAGTGCAAAAATAAAAAAAGGAAACAAAAAAGCAATCATGTGAAACAATAATTGATATTCATAATTTTTTTATTACAAAAGGAGACGAAAGCTCCTTATAAAGAAATTTACAAGGCTATGTTTCTAAAAAGAAACCATCATTAACAAAAGCTAACTAAAGCGGGAAACTGAAAGATACTAAAACAACTAAAGCGTAACTAAAGTTACTAAAAACTAACTAAAGCTAAGATGACGACCATTAATATTACATTTAATATTTTAATACCCTCCCTTAATGGTCATCGTACAAACATAAACTTAGTCTACCCATATTCTTCTGGAAACGTATCATAGATGATTGATAACTGGAGAAGCATAACCGCCACGCGATTACAAATCCTTTCTCGCAGAACAATCAAATCAAGACATCAACACTCGAAAACAATGAGCTTCCTTTGCTTCCAGGTAGTATAACTTTTTCCATTGAACCTCTACATACTTTCCAACATGACGTTGGACAAAGTAGCCAACCCTCCCATTTTCCAAAAATGAGGTAACACTATGATTAGCTGGCACAAACCCTGGACAATCAGCTAGCACAACTCACGAACTGTAAGATTTTTCATAAAAACCTTCGAAAACTCTATAAAAGTAAAGATTTTTTTAGAAAAAATTCTCAAAAAACTACAAAATTTTATAGAAAATTTTTCAAAAACTCTTGTAGCAATTTTTTTCAAAAAAAAAATTCAAAAAACTCTTTGCAGAATTTTTGTTTTTCCCAGAAAAATTATGTCAAAATTGGCTCAAAAAACAACCCTTCAGGCTGTCATGAAAACACGATTTTTGCAAAATCGCCTAGAAACACTGATGAAAATGCCCAGTAAATCTGAAAAAACCCTTTCACAAACTGGCACAAGCATAGACTTCAATCAGCAACCCAGAAATCTTCCAAAAATTTGGAAAGAAACTCCATGATTTTTAGGTCATCCAAGAAAAGAAAATGCCCAGTAGCCACAAACCAGAACCCGTCACAATTTGCCATGAAAAGAGAACAGGTCGCCCACAATCTTCAACGAACAACACCCAGAAATAATGCAAATCCACACAACCAAAGAAGATAGGATCGCACCAAACAGCAGACTGGAATCACAAAATCTCCAAAAAAAACTTCAAAACCTGTCAAAAAAACGGCATGAAACCTTGCAGAAAACCGCCAAAAAACCAAAGTATTATAAAACCCTAGGCAAGCTGAACAACCACAAACTCAAAAAAAAAATTGTGAAAACCCACAAAATGCAGAAATTTATATCAAAACCCTAGCTATTCGAGTTTAGAGCCAGGCATCCAATAATTTGCAAACCCTTGATTTCGAGCAGAAATTTGCCCAGGCTGGCACAAAATAACCTAGCAAAGAAGCGGTAACGACTTTTTATAGTCGCGAGTATAGTTGGATCACAAAGGAACCAGCGATCTTAAAAGAAATCAGCACCATGAAATGCAAAATGCCCTCGAAAAAGATAGAGCAGAAAACGACACGATTTTCAGATAAAAATTGGTCGCCCAGAAAAGAGATCACTCCTCAAAGAAAACCCTCATACGTTCTTTTAAAAACGCGATTTCCGACGCAACTTTTAACCACAATTTCTGATAAAAAATTTAAAAACCCCACAAACTTCACAAGTTTGTGCCCCAAAAATCAAGTAGAAACTCACAAACCAGGAAAACACAACATGCAGAATAAAGAATGCTTAAAGACGGCACCAAAAATGCACAGGAAATAAACCCACACCTCAGAAAACCAACACTGGAAGTCGTGACTTGCAGAAAACGACGCCTAGAAAGACGACGCGAATAGGAATAGCGATGCCTTCAAACCTGCATTTTTCACTCAACAAAAAGGCACGATTTTTACATACGAACCCGCAAAAATCAAATACAAGAAACCCTTGAGAATTATTGTAGCAAAGTCCACGAAATCTCCTGAAAGCAAGTCTAGAAACCCTCCAAATATTGGCTTCGTAAAGCCCTTCAATTTTCAGAAAAATCGATTCACAAATAAAATCTTAAAAATTTAATTTTCTTTGATTTTATTTTTTTTTTTTTTAAATCGGCTAAAAAAAAACATCTAAGAAATTTTTAAAACTAATCAGGTTCGAGCCTGAGCTCTGATACCATGAAAAGATAATTGATATTCATAATTTTTTTATTACAAAAGGAGACAAAAGCTCCTTATAAAGAAATTTACAAAACAATGTTTTTAAAAAGAAACCATCGTTAACAAAAGCTAACTAAAGCAGAAAACTGAAAGATACTAAAACAACTAAAGCATAACTAAAGTTACTAAAAACTAACTAAAGCTACCATTAATATTACATTTAATATTTTAATATCATGTATTTTAACAACTATACTTCATTAAATTGAAAGTAGCTCTGAGAAAAGGTTTTAAACTGTGTTACCGGATTCGTACCCACAGGCCTCGAACCCGGTTCGGGTGCGAACCCGGTACAGGTTCGCCTGTGGGTACGCGCTGGGTACGCACAGGGCTGGGCACGCACCCTGTGCGTACCCAACAAGTACCACGCCCGTGGGTACGCGGACCCGGGGGTACCAGCCACGTACCCGGGCGAACCCCTGAGAACCCACGGCCCAGCACTTAAAAAGTGGGCCCAAAAGTGAAAAAAAAACAATTTTTTAATTTCTATTTTGCCTTCAAAACCCTAAAACGACCCAATATGAGGCCTTTCAACACTAAAACATTTCATTTTTACCTCTCATTTTGCTCTCTCCATTTTTTGTGTCCATCTTAGCATTTTGAAGGGAGGTGATTGCATTTGAAGGAGATCGATTGTGGAGTGGCAAATAGCTTCTACAAAGGAGATTTAAGTGTTCAAGGTATGCATTTAAACCCTATTCTTCAATCTTTTGATGAATTTTTTTAAGTTTCTTAGTTTTTGATGAATTTTTTCAAGTTTGTGAAGAAGTTTTTCAAATATATATATTTTTTTTCATTTTTTTTATAGATTGCAACAATGGCCAGTAGTCAAAGTTCAGTGGGTGGGGATGGAAGCCAAAAGTTTAAAATTGATAAAGGATCTCCTTTATGGAGACATACCACACGAATTTCACAAATTCCTGGAGGTGGGGGGTTTGTTTGGAAGTGTAATTTTTGCAATGTACAATATAATAGCTCCTACTACCGAGTGAAACTTCATTTTATGGGCCCTGGTGGTAAAGGGATTAATATGTGTGTGGGCCCAGATAAGAAGGGGTTTCTGCTGTACAAATAGCAGCATTTATAAAAGAACAAGAAGATGCTGACAATTCAGTTGCAAGAGGAAAACAAACTAGTTATAGTTCCGGAAAGAAAAAACAAACATTACCCACTCATCAGATAGTTAGGCCCTCTAGACATCCCTTCTTGTCTATACCCTCTACGGACGAAGAAGATGAAGAACCAGAAACCACCACCCGCAAGAGAGGTCCATTAGAGAAAGCATTTAAAATGGAGGCAAGAGATATTGCTGAAGAAAAAATTGCACGTTGCCTCTATGCCAATGGTCTTCCATTCAACTTGGTGAGATCACCATATTGGAAGGACATGGTGTCAGCAATAAATAGTGCACCTCCTGATTTCACAAGTCCTGGGTATGAAAAGGTGCGTACCACCTTATTGCAAAAAGAGAGGAAATATGTAGAGGCCCAACTAAAACCAATTAGAGATTCTTGGGTTGAAACAGGTGTATCTATTGTTTCCGATGGATGGAAAGATTGCAAAAACCGTCCATTGATTAATGTTATTGCAGTGTCCCCCAAGGGGGCAATGTTTTTGAGGGCGGTTGACTGTGAAGGGCAAGTGAAAGATGCAATGTTCATTTCCAGGATTCTCATTGACTCCATAGAGATGGTGGGTAGTGAAAATGTTGTCCAAGTAATTACGGACAATGCAAAAGTTTGCAGGGCTGCAGGTGCTTTGGTAGAGGCCAGATATGAGCACATCTTTTGGACACCGTGCACTGTACACTCCCTCAATTTGGTGATGCAAGCAATTGGCACCCAAATAGAGTGGGTGAAAGAAATATACCAGGAGTCTGAGGAGATCCAGATGTTTGTGACAAACCACCATATGTCACAAGCAATTTTCAGAACTTTTTCAACATTGGAATTGTTGAAGGTAAATTTTAAAATTTAATTTATTTAGTTTCATTTATCATTTATGTCATGTTTTACATAATTGAATAAAATAATTTTTTGCATTATTTACATATTTTAAATGTGTTATTAACTTACTATTAACATGTTTTTAGGTTGCCGAGACCCAGTTTGCATCTCACACAATTGTTCTGAGACGACTTGTGAAGGTGAAAGATGCATTGAGTCAAATGGTTATTAGCAACCAATGGGGTATATGGAAGCAATCAAATTCAGAGAGGGCCCAAAAAGTCAAGGCATTGATCTTGAATGACGATTGGTGGGATCGTGTGAATTATGTATTGGAATTCACCGAAACTATCATGTCTATGCTTCGGTTTGCTAATACAGATGAACCATGCTTGGGGATGTCTATGATAGCATGGACACAATGTTGGAAAAAATAAAAATAGAAATACAAAAAAAAGAGAATGATCCTAAAGACACCTTGTACAAAAGGGTGGAAGCAATTGTTCTTCATCGTTGGAACAAGATGACAACTCCATTGCACCTCCTTGCATATGCCCTATCTCCGAGGTACTATACCACTGAAGTGCTTTCTATCCCAGGGAGAATACCGCCATATAGAGATGCTGAAGTTGCTAATGGGTATAAGACGGCATTTAGTAGAATGTTCAGTGATCCAAAAGTGCATGCAAGTGTCATGAGAGAATTTGGAATGTTTGTCACAGGAAAATCAAAAAATCATACCGCTTCTGTTGCTAGAGACCAATACAAAATGGATGGTCTTACATGGTGGTACCTCCATGGTCAAGATTATATGTACCTCCAACCTCTTGCAATCAAGATCCTCTCACAAGTAAGTTTTTTTTTTTTGGCCACTTGTATTTTAAAATTTAACACTTAACATTCTTGAATTTATCTTGCATTTTTTATTTTATTTTAATTTTGTTGGTTTTCTCCCCAGGTTGCAAGCTCTTCTGCCGCTGAACGGAATTGGAGTACATACTCCTTTATCCACTCAGTGAAGCGTAACCGGTTGGCTGCAAAAAGAGCTGAAGACTTAGTGTATATTCATTCCAATTTGCGTCTTCTGTCACGTAAGGATCCTCAATACAGGCAGGGGGCAACGAGGCTTTGGGATGTAGCACCCGAGTCTACTGACTTGGATGCAACCATTCAGGATCTTGCTAGAGCCACTATGGATGATGTGGGTGATATTGATGACATATCACATGGTGTTGGATCCGCTTTGGGGTCAAATGATGATGATTTTGAAGTTGAAACCACTCAAAATCCAAGTCATGATGATTCTGACAATCCTTTTGATGATTGATGAGCACATGAACAATGAACATTGAATCATGATTCAATGTTTCATGAACTACATTTTGACTTTTGTAATTCAGTAATTTTATTTGAATATTTTTCAACTATCAATTGGCATTTAATATTTATCTTTGGCATTTGGCATTGATCAATGATCAAGTATCATACTATGAAATGATTTAGTTTTACAATTGTAACAATTTATGTTTCTCTTTATTTTTTGTATATATAATACATATATATAGATTTATAATATATTAAATTATTAATATTACATATATAGGAAAAGTGCCATCATCGCATCTATAATGCACTCCAAACCCTAAAATTTTGTTCGCATCTACCGCATCGGTTCTCTATTCGAACCTCAACTCTAACCCTCAACCGGTAACTTAGCATTTTAGGTTGGTTTATTATGTACCTCGTTTTGCGATGAAAAGAGGTCTAGGGTTTTGTAAACTTCTTGTCTCACCAAGTATATATATATATATTTATTTCTTGGCAAGGAAGCCACATGTGCAAACACGGGTTTGTGTATACGTACACGGACGCATTTGCACGTTGGTAGGAACTATCGTGCCTACAAACGTGCATATACATTCGCATGCGTATAAGTGAACACATGCATGCACGTGTGTATATTGTATGTATTTGCCTCGCACTATCTTGATAGCATATGTGCATGATAAACTCTGGTTGGCAAGGAAGCCAAGTCAACATAAAAAATAACGTCACAATTAACATAAGTCTCTGCGTTAAAAGGTGATTGATGATCTTGTTTCATAAGGTTAAAAGGAGCTCAATGGCTTAAAAAGCGGGCTGAGGTAAACATTATTGTCATAGCCTTTAATTTGAAAGCAAAAGAATTATTATGTCATCAAAGTCTTTTGCAGGAAACCATATCTTATTGGGAACCTATTTAATTGTTTTAATGTTTTTGGACTGAATTCTTAAACCAAATTAGTTAACCACGATAAGGGTGGTAAGTCCAACTAAGCCACGTAAGTGGCAAGACATGGTGATTATTGTATTTATCTTACCCTGTTTTAGTCTGAAATCTTCTTAAGCAAATTATTCTTGGCCGTCTCCACAAAGGTGGCGCCGATGCATATTTGGCAAAGGTATTGGGCTTTCTGTATTGAATATTTATACTATTATTCAGCTGTGTTTTCTTCCTTTAATATTGCACCAAATTATCCAAAACATGACGGGTTAATATTAAACCCGATGCTTGAGCTCTTCCTCGTGGAAATCCCCATTTTCAAGGAGACTAGTGAGGGATCAACAGCATTGTGGAGCCACGATTTTTAAACAATTCTTGGTTCCGAGGGGGAGTAAACATGCTTATGTAATATGGTTTATTTGGGGAAACAAAGGGATAATGGTTTTGAAACCGTTTGGCAACGGGAATCATTGAAATTATATTTATACCGCTTATAGCAACTAAGCAGGGGTTGGTCGAATTAGCTAGTATCATTGATTCTAGAAAACAGAAACTTCTTTTAAGAGTAGACAAATACAAAGTCAAAGACGAGATAGAGAAAAGTGAAATCAACGAGTGCCAGAAAGAAAACTTGTTCTAGTCTTTAGTTGGCAATATTGTGAGGA
The DNA here is from genome assembly GCA_007258455.2 of Sequoia sempervirens. Lineage (NCBI taxonomy): Eukaryota > Viridiplantae > Streptophyta > Pinopsida > Cupressales > Cupressaceae > Sequoia > Sequoia sempervirens. Next base: position 441,751,602 of record VDFB02105785.1, on the reverse strand, counting down.
ACTTCGGTTCCAAGAAGCTTGTAGAAGTAAATACTATCGAGCTTAGCAGCTAACTGTTGATTGTCTCTTGATGCCACTTCTTTCTTACATCTGAAACTTGACATGATAAAAGAAAGAATGTATATGCTGAGTCATTTATATTCTTGACTCACATGCCTAGCTTCAGATATAGGAAAAAGACTTTGAAGCTTTGTGAGTAAATCCTAGTATTAATACTCTTTTCAAATTTATCCAATGTTCCACAGAGTTCGGGGACGGGGGGACAGCGGGGGACGCGTTTCCGGGATAGGAGACAGGGGGCCTAAGTTTGGGGACGGTGGGGGGGCAGCGCTGAGATACATACAGTACTTGAAAAATTAGTTATAAAAAGATGTTTAACAATATAATTATATAATTGTAGAAGCCTAAGGAATAAGTAAAGTTAACACATATAAACAAAACTTGAAACTTAAAAGTTTAAACACAATGCAATGATATATCTTATCATTTCATTGAACTAGTGAACCACTGAACATTGAAAATCAAAATGAAAATATAGACATTGGAAAATGCAACAAGAACTAGATGTTTCATAATTTGAATTTCATAATCATGATCCATGAATCATAATTACAATCAAGTATCACTGTATCATCAATGTTCAAAATTCAAACTAAAATAAAGTCAAATGATTGATTTTAAAAAATTAATTTAATTAAACATAAAACTTTAACTTTAATTTGTTTTTTAATTTTTTTACTAAAATCAATGCATTTTCAAGGGGACGTCTCAGAGTTTCCTTGGGTGGAGGGGACATGTGGAAGTCTCCCAGAAGTTTCCCTGGAGTCTCCCATGGGAAACGTCTCCCTCCAGGGGGAGACTTCGGGGGGGACGTGGAGACAGTGGGGGGACGGCGGAGGGATGTTTCCTAGGCGTCTTCCTGTCTCGGAAAAGTCCCCCAAAGGGATGCGTCCCCGTGGAACATTGAATTTATCCTATGGTAAAGAACCAGACGTGTATTATTTGTTGAGTCACAAAAGCTTTCTAACTCCTTGTATGACTTATGGACTTTCCCCTAGCCGTTCCACTGATTCTTGAATGGTCAAAGTTTCGAACCCGTATTAATCTTGAAAGGGTTTAATGTTGCTTTCATGCCTTGCTTGGGTAAACAGGAATAGTCCCTGGAGAAATTATGAGGAACTATTATTTACAATGGGATATACTGAACTGAATACTAGTTGTGTGTAACCGAACCAGTCTTGTTTTCCTTACTTCATATTTTGCTAAATGTTAGGGAAGGAATAGTGTTGCAGCTTAGTGAGAGCAGCTTTGGAAGTCTTTTACTTTCTGAATGATTTATAAACTATTCTTGAGTTGAATAAGATGACTCGTTTACATTCTTGGGAGTGCTTGAAAGTCAAAAATAAATATATCATAAAAAAGATTACTACTCTGTTTTCTTTACTTTGTTGGGTATGTGGAAATGTCCTTGAGGAAATCGAGGGTCTTTTAACCATGTTACTTGAGTAAGAATTAATCTTTATAGTCACAACCAGTTAGATCTATCTATAGCAGTGAAGCCCTAAGAGGTAAACCAATAACTCTTAAAACCCCGAATCACTGGCAGGAGCCAAGACCCAAGGGTTCACCAAGAAACCCAAGGGTTCAGGTATGAGCAAGTCATTAAACGTTAAGAATCTTGTGTTATTGTATGTTGGGCGAGACAGGTAGTCTAGTAAGCCCTAGGTCAGTAGCTTTCTCCAAGTCGAGCAAGGTGGTGAACCTTGATTACACTCTTGTAGCGATTGTACAGTTGTACAAAAATTATGGCCATAGTGAGTGTCGTTGCCACCATGTGCACTTGTCACTGTACTCTAGACACTTAGCTAACCAGAGTAGTCGTACTTAGTAGGAGGGTATCCTTAATAGTGTAACACAGTTAGTTAAGTGGGGGTACACACCAAAGCTCAAATGGCAATTGAGAGGGTTCCCAACACAACCTTTCATTGAAGGGTAGGGCCACTTCTAGTCAAGAAGTGTGCGGGAGACCGCTTAAGTTCGAGGTTGAAAGTAAAGCAGCCGGATGATGCTTTCCCTCTCATCAGTGGCATGCCAAGTCTTGGAAGACAGCAAGAATCAGATGAGGTTCGTTGACCCTATTCTCTCACAATTCTTAATTTAGCTTAATCAATTAAATGCTGAAAAGATCTGTATTTTGCTCTTGATTTTGAAGTTAACAGTTTGAAAGTATAGATGCAACTTTCTTTATATGATTATGCAAACGAATTGTTGTAGCATGATGGTTTATGATTACATGTTTTCACCAAAAAAAAAAAAAAATCACTTTTCTTGTTTATGTTTTTACCCTTTTGGTGAAAACTCTCGGTAAATTTGTGTCTGAAGGAGATCGGTTGTTACAGCAATACACAGGTACAAGTCAGTAGTTAATAATAAGAAAGATTGCATATGAAGATGCACATCTATATCTTCAATCTATTTGCCACTCTTCTTCCAAAGTAAATAACGGTCAATAGGAAATAATTGCATGGATAACTGATAAGAAGACATTGTTGGCATCACAGCTCAGTCATTAATTGCTTAAACCTAAGATAATCAAATTACTGATTTAGAGATGGCAGGAACAGATTCCAAGGTCATGAGCACACCAAATGCCAGATTATGAGACAACGTTTTTCTGTAAGCAAAACAATCAATTGGCAGGTTAATAATTGTATTACTAACTACCACCCATTAAGGCTGTTGACTACAGATTGAGGATGATCACATGCACAAACAACCACATCATGAAAAAACAGAGGTTATGAGACCACATGATTGAAGATTATGAGACAGCATTCTTTATGCGAACAAAACAATCAATTGATTGTTAATAAATATATTATTATATATCAACCGTTTCCATTTTTTTGTAAAATGCTTACAAATTTTGGCGTACTGTAGGGAGACTTCTCCACAAGCTTGTATTTAAGATACATTGATCCCTGTTTATGTGAATCCCAAGGCTAATCCTCGCTCCATTAAAAGAGATTAAAGAAAGACGAAAGTAGATCACTCTCACTCTTAGATCCTACAAACTAAACTACAATGGAGCTTCTAGAGAAATGAAATGTCCCCTTTTTCCTCCCTTAAATCCACCCTATTTTAATAGTGTTTATATATAATAAATAAAATAAAATAAGATTACTTTATTGTGGTTGGCCAAATTTTGGAGAAAAATAGTATAAATCCAAATAAATTTCCCTTGAGGTGGACGACCTAGTGAGAGGTCAAGAAATGAAATATTTAATGCCACAAGTGGTTTTCCCTACTTGGAGAAAGGAATGAAAAATAAAATAAAATGTTTTATTTGTGTTTTTGGACACCTAGCATGCCTTGTTTGGGGTCGGCCCTAAGGAGGAGGGAAAAAGGCAAATAAAATAAGAATATTTTGCTAAGGAGGTCGGCCTTATTAAGGTTAATTTTGGAGGGCTATAAAAGAAAGTAAAGTGCAGGTCATTTGGCATCGATTCATATCTTATTTTTCATTTGGAGATTCTTCTCTTTAGCTGCAGCTTTGGTTGGGCTTTATTCCAAGGACAAAAGCCCTTATGAATACGATGAGTTGGACGAAAAACCTAGCTCATCTTGTCGAAGACTCATAACGATGTTCTATTTGCACTTCATTGGAGACATTTGGAGGTTGGAGCATCATTGCATAATCAGATTTGTAGATCAGATTTGAAGCATCACTGCATAATCAAATTTGAAGATCAGATTCGAGCAGCATTGTTGTGGCATTTTGTTAGGGTTTTGCCCTAATTTGGAGCCCCACTTGGAGCAGACCTGAGCGCCCATCTTTGGAGGGCGATTTTGCATATTTGGAGCAGCAAACCCTAAGCGCTTTCCAAGGAGGAATTTGCCCATCTAGGGTTTAATATTTGAAGACTATTCTACATATATTTGGTATGTACAATCATAGTTTAGGTCTGATTTGTAGAGCAGAAATCTGGGCATATGTTTGGCATGTTTGCATTCTTGAGTTCTTTGTAAAATCAGTCCAGAATATTCAGTTTAGTAACAGCAGAATTTATCTACAGAAAATCAGATCTGTATGTTGCATTTGGATGCCCTATCTGGTGTTTTTCATGGTGGATTTCATGATTGATATGAATATCGATTGGTAGCATCATTTGGCATGTTTATTTGTCATGTTTGGGCACTTGTATGTTTGCTGTGATATTTTGTTTGAAATCAGAAATCAGAATTAGGGTCTGAGCGGAAATAAAATCAGAATTTTAGGGCAGATCCCATTGGGGATATTACATAATTCTCCACAAGCTTGTATTTAAGATACATTGATCCCTGTTTATGTGAATCCCAAGGCTAATCCTCGCTCCATTAAAAGAGATTAAAGAAGACAAAAGTAGATCACTCTCACTCTTGGATCCTACAAACTAAACTACAATGGAGCTTCTAGGGAAAGCCTGACCCTTAAGGGGCTGGATGCACATACGGGACTCGAATGGAAAGATCATCAAGGTTGCCTCAAGTAGGCTCAATGAGGGAACAAACAATGAAGCCAAAGCCTTTTACTTTCGCCTTGGGTTTTCAGCTATTGTGAATGTGTGGCATTGAAACATTGAGTCTACGTATGTGGTAGGAGACTCCATGGTGATTTTCCTTTCACTCAAAATTAGAAATTTGACCAATTGGAAAATAGCAAATATTCTTAGAGAGGATTGGCCCTTGCTGAACTTAAAATCATACACCCTACATTGCTATAGGTAGGCCAATAGGGTGGCAGGTTACCTCTCAAATCAAGGAATTAACAACTTAGAAGATCTAATTAAATTTAATAGTGATGAGATTGTAATATGGCAAGGATTACTCTGGGTACGGGATGGCAATTTCCCCACACGTTCATGATTATTAAGCAATAATCACAACAGGATGACCTAACATGATTTCTTACCATCAGCTCTTTGAACATGAGGAACACTTGCCAGTGTGGAAAGCATTTATTTCAAGATATGGTCTTTCAAGCACCTATAAGAAGCAATCTCATTTGTGATCAACACTTTTCCACTTTGTTTATTCTCTCTGTGATCGCCAAGAGCCCAAAATTCGTTTGATTGGGAAAAAGCAATATATTGCAATCTTAGGGGGAATAAAATGTTGGCACCCCATTTTGTTGTGTCTCATTTTTGCCCTCTTCTACTCTAATGGTCTATTCTATGTCTTTACTTGCCCGTTGTTGATAACTGACCTAAGAAATCACAAGTAGGCAATATTGAGTGGTTTTGTGCCTTTTGTTTATTATACCTGGAGCCTGACCCCCAACAGGCACCAAACACTAGCGACAGATAAGGGAAACGCAAAGGAGTAGCCTGATGCTACGCGAGAAAGATATGGTGAACCTTAATTCATGCCTTCTATGCCCACCTCATTTGCAACGCCATGAATGCTGCAATGACCCTCCCCAACCAATTTTAATTCTTTCCCCATGGATCAAAGGGCAGAATTTCGACGCCCTTATCTCATGTATTATCTATAGGGCCTTTTTCTTGTCAAGTAGCACCCCCAAGACATGTTTGCAGCAGATTTCAAGGGTGATTTCTCCAATTCTTGCACTCAAACCCATGAATCATCAATGCAAGGGCATGGTGCGGGTTAGAGGAATGTTCTTCAACATTTTTTGTTGATCAAATCAAATTTTTAGAGGACATTTGTCAGTTGTGCATTGGTGGAGGTTGTGGCTAGGGTTTCCTATGTTGCACGACAATCTGGCAACCTTCCTATTCTGAGTACATCTATTTTGACAACCATATTTTGAAAAGAGGATAACATTTTTGGTCAAGTGAGAGCATAGCAGGGAAAAAAATTATGTTGCAAAACCAAAGGGTTCATAGTTTCAAATCTGGGTGTCGATATTTTGGCTTTGTAATGATTTGGGTTTATCCAAAGTATGTAATGATGCTTGTAACTATTGTAGAATGGATGGCAGATTGGACCTTGATTGAGTGTCTCCCTATGCATGGTGTATGTTTCTAGATGTGTTTTTTATTAGTTAGCCAACCAGATGACTATAAATTCTTGTAAATATTTTGCAAGATGTCTTTTTAGAACAGTAAAGGAGATGTATGAGTATGTGCATGGATTAATAAGTAGACTCATTTAATAGTCTACAACTATTTAGGGCGTTTTTGGATGTATGTGTAGAGCCCAACTTGCTTGTGTATTTTGGAAAACCTGGTCTTTTGTGGTGTGTTGATTAGTACATCACCTTAGTTACAGTCATAATATATTTGATTAGATTTAGAGACTTTGTTGCCCTACTGGACGAAGGCACTGATCTATTACTCGTTTTCTCTCCCCACCATCCTCAACACACTCATAATCAATCAACTCAAACATCTTTTCAGTTTTATTAGTGTTCTCCAACTGCATGTCTGAATGTCTATTACATCTAAGGGGTTATCACAAAACACATTCTTAGACACTCATATGGCAGATTATCTGTTAATAAGGTGCTTAGTCTTTCATATCCAAACTAGCACATAGGTATATTACTATATTGTGACACCAGTATTGGGATACACTGTGTAGTAGGTATAGTTTGTTGTAAAGGAGTGTTTAAGTCTTTCAATCATTATCCAGCACCTCAGCGAAACTCCCCTTATCTTGCAAAGCCAAAAGTGAAGGATGTCTTACCCACCTCAACCATTGGTCCTTAGCTGTCCAACTTGAAGACAGGTTTGTGGTAATCTTCCCAGGTTTGACACCCCTGGCACTTGGGAGATTATCAAACCTTAGGAATTTGGGATCTACAGCTCAGATCACCAACATAACGGATGTAAGACTTGGGAAAATATTTGTCATTCAGGGAGGTGGGATGTAAGCAGGCCATGAAGAGGTCCTGGGAGTGGGTTTTCTGGAAGAGATAAATGGCACAAGGCAAACTGAGACTTATCCTCCATGTTCATCTCCAACATTCCGAACTTCATTAAGGATGAAATAATAAAAGCCCTAGCTAAGCATTACATCAGAGAAAAAAACTGTTGAAATCTGGAAAGTGCTATAGATTCAACAGGTGTTCCTCGGGTGGAACCCTTCAGGTTGCAGGCAATGAATTTCAAGGATTGCTATCAATAAGAACCTTCCAAGAATTGGAAGCAAGGTTAAAAGAGCTGGTTTAAGAAATAAGTACTATTTAGAGTTTCTTGAGCAACAGGGCCAATGATTACACCCTTACTCCAGTTGTTACAGAGTTAATGGCTCTCTTCAAGGCCACCCCTGAACAGGAGCGATACTATGCTGAAAGGCTGGTGAAGGCAATTAAGTTTGTTTTTTACATGACAGGCCCTACCAAGAACTCTGACAGAATTGTCAGTCCCAAGTTCATCAAGACACAGATCATTGATTTGGATTAGAATACTATGCTGAAAGGGTGGTGAAGGCAATCAAGTTTATTTTTCGCATGACAGGCTGTACCAAGCACTCTGACTGAATTGTCAGTCCCAAGTTCATTGAGACAGAGATCATCGATTTGGATTAGATATGTCTATGTCTGATTAGGTCATCATAAGGTTCAATCACGGTTTGTATTCTTCTTAGTCCCAAAAAGTTTTATGCTTTATTGAACCATTCCTTCTCAGATTTTCAAATTGAGAGGCTGTCTATGTAAACCCAGATAAAAGGGACCAAAAAACCTTTCTTTTTTGCTATTATACTTATATAAAAAGGGTGAAGACCACAAGCTCCTCAATTTACAGAACAAAAAAGAGAAAAGAGAGACATTGATCAGAACAAGTGGATTCTGTGCCAATTTATCATGCAAGCAGTGTAGTTAGATTGTGGTAATTTCTTTCACCTATGTTGGAAAAATAGTGACAACTAGTCATGAATTGGAAAAGTTTAAAGCAATAAATTTCTTATATAGATGGTTAAATCAAAATGTACAAATGTAGGGTTGACCATGATAATGACATATTTATGGTGCTTCCATGACATCTGTATATCATGATTAACTGGTATCATTGTAAGGTGACAAGTTATTAGAGATTTAATAAAGTCCATCCAAGTTGTCAATACTTATTTCCAGAATGGTTGCATGTGTTAATTCTATATAAGCAAACTGCTTACTGTCAAGGTAACAACCTAGTTATCAACAGCACAAGAGGTTGACATTCTGTTTGTCAGATTCATGCTAACAACTTCCAAGTAGAAGTCAGATCGTCTACAAACCTGCAGAGAAAGAATTTCAGAAAATTTAAATTAACAACTTGGACATACAGTTTCTACTCTACATTTTAGCATTTCTTGCTTGACTCACATTTGGTCTACAGTGCCAGCCAGGGTGAAGGATGTGGACAGGGCAGCAGTCACAATTAAAATCTGCAGATATAGAGTTGATGACCAACAAGATGGCCACCTTGTATGAAGTACCATCTCTTACAGACAAGATAACTCAAGCAACCAGTTATCCGTTCAGAGGACTACAAGCACTGATGATTTCAATTGCTTAAACACTGCAGGTATTTCAGGATGCACATTTCATATTTGATGTTGCTTGTCCTTTGGATTCTCTCAACAAAGAGACAATGTAACACACAGGAAGAGATTTTATTAGAGTTTATAGTCCCCTGTATTTGACCTGTTGAGGGGATGGCAATGTCATCCCGAGGATGGAAATATAGCACCATGATTATGCTGTGTTGTTGGCATAGTTACAATGGTTAGAGAGAGCACATGACTTGGGGGCTGGAGTCAGTCTTAGCAGATATCTATCAGGTCAACTCTGACTGATTAAATTGCATTATTTTTGCATGTTACTGGAGTGATGCTCTACCAGAAAGATGTGAACCTCATTCTCTGGTCTATCTATTCCACATCAAAACTGCAGCTTTCCATTTTCCAAAAAATTAATTAAGTGCATGCACATTAGCAAACAATTTGTCTCAATCTTTCTCTGTGCAACCACATTTCAAACCATTTATATCCTGGTCTCTTCTATGTATTGGGGAAATGTTATAGTGATTGATATACTTGACGGATTATTAATGTGACATAACTGCACACAAAATCTGCCAAAAATGGAATTAATAAGCCTATGGTAGAAACATTCTTTAGGGTATAATATTTGGAATTTCATAACAGAGCCCCAGAATCAAATTGGAAGAGATGTGATAAAGAGTTGAAATTGGATAAAATACTGGAAATAGCAAACCCCAATGGAATAGACCAGATGCAAAACCCAAGTGAATATGTCAGCAGCTAAGACATGGAAAAAAGCATGACAAATGTATCTTCTAAGCGTCATCATAATAACATTGTAACTTGAAACAACTACCAATTTTCATATGAATGGTATTTATTGGGATTCAAATGCACAGTTTTGAATCAATCTTCATAGACCTATATTCAACTACAAATTTATTCATAATTTTGAATTTATGGTTTTACCTTTTTAGCCTTCAGGATATATATGATGTCCAGGTTAAGACATCAGTGAGCATCAATTTAGGCTATAGGATGCTGTGATTGTACTATACTCATTCAATGCGTTTGTATCTATTGAACATTTATTTAACGCATTTGTATTTTTATCACAGTTGACAATTTAGTCACAAGCTAAATTGCCAATTGTGAACAAACATGTATTTATGGCTGGAAATCAGCTACTGGCGGTAATGGTATGCATGAACGCAAATTCCCAATTCTTCCTCATTTTTTATTGGCCACTAAATGAAAATGGGAAAAGAAAAAGACTGAATAGTAAAAAATCAACACTAAATATTAACATAAAAGGCCCTACAATTTTCAGCAACTAATCAATTAACCTATCAAACGGCTCACCTGGATTTGGAAGAAACTGTTGGCAACCAAAGCAAGTCCTTGGGAACCTTTGATTTGGGGCTGCCCTACCAATTACTTCTTCAAAAAGTGTAACTGGAAAAAGATGATGGTATGATCTTGCCAAGTGGGGAGAGGATACAAGAGTCAAACCACAAATATGACATTCAGTTGGAAGTTCACAAACACGTGCTTTGCATCTAGGACATGTATAGCCTCCACCTATCTTCACTTCTTTATGACAAGCACAAATAGAAATAACCCCTTCTGCACCTCTCTGAGGAAAACCCATCTTAACAAGGCTGGCAACTGCAAACTCTGCTATAGCCGGTGGTGGAGGAGCATGCTCAAGCAAAAGGTCCTTGAAATGTGACTGAAAAATAGCATGAACAAAGTCAGAAAAAAATAAGCACAGTATCTAATAAACTTATTGTTCTAAAGTTACTAAACAATTTAAGCTCACCTCATCTAATGCAACAGAATAGATTCCTCCTGTCTCTTCACAGAGATGTTTACATATATAAATTTCTGCAGACAATCCAACCACCGAGCAGCGCATTTTTGCATCCTTGCATTTCCTTATAGTGTCCATAACATCCCCAGGATCACAAGTGCTTAGAGCAGAGTACAAGACTAGAACTTCCCGATGACCATAAGATGGAATTTGGGTCAGATAACCATGAGCAAGATCTAAAGCATTCTGCAGAGAGGAATCACCTGAACACTCCAGATTATTGGCCAAAGCTTTTATATGTGATTCTGGGCTGCCACTGAGATCTGTTAAGCGATGTGCAATTCCATTTCTTATTATAATAATACCCAGATGACTAAGTGGATTCTGGTCAAAGAATTCTCTCACAAAAGCCTCAACACAATTTGTAACCACCACCATACGGTTTGGTTTGAAATCCTTTTCTCCCGCTGCCTATGTGGAACATACACCAGAATGTCACCAGCTTTAGCATGTGATCGCCTACCTGCGTTCCCAAAGAAATCACTATGACTAATACAGAGTATGACTACATCCATATTTTTATACTCAATCATTTTCCAGAATAATAAAATTATATTTCAAACTGCAGACATATTTTGATTTCAAAGTTAATTGTTTGTTTTATGCACTAAATTTTTCTGCGTATGCAGATTAGGGCACTCCAGCTGCAGATTTTATTAAAGGTCAAGGTCAAGATTCATCAATTTTATTCAAACCCTAGGGTGCAGAATCTGGATAGCATGTGCTGAATATTAACACCCTATAAACAGCTCTACATAAATGATAAAAATAGAATCTTGCTCTACTAGCATAGAGTTGTTTGAGTTTCCAGCACTAACTGATAAACAAAATGTGTAGCGACTCCAACTCAAATCCCAATTGGCCACTCCTCAACATTTATTAAACTGAAACATAATGAATATACTAATTATTATAGGCATAAAAATTACAATCTTACATAAAGAAGATTGAGTAAGGTAGAACCCGGTTCTACTAGCATAGACATGTTTTCAGCTCAAAGCAATAAACAAAAACATGTAATTACTCTGACTCAAAGCAACTTAGGATCATGCACATCCCAAGCAGCCACTCTTTAACTTCAATTGAACATATTGAATATAATGTAAGTTGCCGAATCGGAATCGGGTACAAGCAAGGATATGCGGGTACCATACGTTGGTACGGCCAAAAAAATATTTGGGCCTGGCTATATCCATACAAAAAACAAATAAAAATTACAAAAAAAATACATATATGCAACCTGAAAACAGGAATTAAGTATTAAATTACTATTATACTTAATATAAACTAAAATAAAATTATTATTATACTATATTTAAATATTTTTATAAAATTATATTTGTACAGAATTATAAATGTTAAATTTTCATAGAAAATCACTATGTTATTGGATCCCTCTGGAACCCCCCCAATACCCGTATGGGTTCGGTTCAGGTCCAAGTCCCAAGCTGGTTCCCCTTTGGGTTCGCCCAAGGTCCCTCCCGAGGTGCTTGAGAGGGACCCTAGCAAACCTAGGCAGAACCCAAGGGCTGCCCCAAAAAAACCAGAAAAGAAAAAAGTTTTTTTTTAGAAAATTAAAAAAAAAAAGTGCATGCATACCTAATTTCGCCCTTAAGTGATAAAATTGTGAAAATGGCATGCATTATGAAGGTTTGTGTGGTCTCAAAGGCCTTAATTTGGGTTTGGGGAATGCGCCAGGCATGCTGCCCTCAGGGACATTGCCCCCAAACCCCTACAAGGAGCACTGCCTCTCAACCTCATTGAGGGCGTTGCCCTCAAACCCCCATGAGGAGTGCTGCCCCTTAACCCCATTAGGGTCTCCACTCCCAAACTCCCACTAGTTATTAGGATCTCTTATCATGTAAGAAACTTTATTACAATGAGGGAGTGATTTGGAATTGGGATCTAACTCTTGAGTTTGTTGACTTAGACATTATTATTACACAACTTGCCAAAAATCCAGTGTTCCATGAGCATTGGGGACGGCAGGACGGCGGGACGCACGGGACGGGTTTCGGGGACAAAGGGCCTAAGTTTGGGGATGGCAGGGGGATGTCGATGGGGGGGGTGGCTGGGTGGTGGTGCTGATATAGTTATACATATACTTATAGTACTTGAAAAACTAGTTTTGAAAAGATGTATAACAATATAAGAATTACATTTCAAATGAAACTATAGGAAATTAGTAAAATTATAACATAGCAAAATTTGAAATACTAAATCTAAATACGAAGATTTCTTGAATGCTAATTGCTAAATAAAATTTGACAAATGAAATTGTCAAATTGGGGATTTCTATTATATCGAAAATATGAATATTTGATGTCATATGAGATATCACAAAGTCTATAAAGATGATTACATGATTCATCATTACAATGAGTAGCAAATGCCAAATAGTAAATACAAATACTAATAGCAATAGCATTACAAAAGACAAAATGCCAAAATGTCAAAACTCAAAATGTAGTGAAGGGAGGCCTCTAATCATCTACAAACTCCTCATCACTGGAACTGCTACACTCCACAAGGTCAAGATCCCTCAAGCTCACACCAACCAGCCCTGCATCTGAAGTGGAAGGATCATCCTCATCAATCTGTGAAGGCTCCTCCTCTAGACGGGCGACGGGAGACGTCTAGACGTCTCCCTGCCTCTTGAGAAACACCTAGGCATCTCCCAAAGAGGTGTGGAGGTGTGGAGACGTCTCTCAAGGAGACTTGGAATGTTTCCCCATCCCCGGTGGAGCACAAGTGGCGGTGGTGGGATGGCGGGAGACGTCCCGTACCTGTTTCCTTGTCCCGGAAACGTCCCCGTCTCCGAAACGCGGCCAAAAAGGGGGAAACGCATTTCCGTGGAGCACTGCAAAAATCTCTTTAGATGAGGCAGCTTGTATAGTACATAGCTAGTGGAAGTGACGTTGTAACTCGTTGTGGTTCAAGTGAAACTGAACCAAATGTTGACTTTGATGCTTTTGATGAAGAGCAATTTGATGATTATTAAATATTGATTTTAATTTTCATTGTGTATTGACATTTGATAAATCACTGAATTATGAATTTATGACTATTTTCATTTTTGCAAATTATGAGATATTTAAATATTTTGTTTATTGGCAATTATGAGTAGCACTCTTTTATATTATATAACTTTAAGTTTTTTGTACACTTATTAATTATACATATGTATGCATGTGTGCATATATGTATGTATGTATGTATGTATGATTTTAAATTTTTTAATACACTTATTATTTATACATATGTATGTGTGTGTGTGTTTGCTGCAACTCCTTTGCAGTTGGCCGTGAATCAAACAAAATGCATTGAAAATGTTAAAAGACTACCATTTAGGGTTTCAGGTGCATGTTTATAGTAAAAAACCAAACAAAATGCATTGAAATTTTCGCCCACTATTAGAAATTAGAATCACCATGGATATACCTTGTCCAACCTGCAATCACCCAGGTATGTGCATTGATGACTGCAAATGATACCAACCCCAAAAAAATGTTTCCTACCCAATTCCACAGGCATTTTGTAACCAAATCTGATTCTGGAATGAAACATACCAGGTACACAGAATTTTTCTGCCAATTTGGTAACCTAGAACATAATAATATGCATTATATTGCATTCTTACTATTTGCTATAAATTTTAACCAACTCATCAAACATGCAAGAAACAAAGATAACAATCATCCAAAACATTGCTATGGAATCCATATGACTCCATAAAACTTACCAATATAGTTGAATATCAAGGAGATTGTACAATACTTGTAGCTCCACAGCAGAACTTACTTATTTCTAAACTGCTGACCAAATACAAGCTAGGGCTTTGAAGAGAGTTGATTTCACTTTATTTCAAATAAACAATAATTTTCACCGGTTTCCACATACAACCTACATAACTAAGACATATGCTCCTTAACATTTGCAAGAAATGTATATTTGGTTTCAGGTCTTTAGAATGGAGGGTTTATTCTCAAATTTTGCCAAGAATGAATCATTGTAAAATGGTAAGAAAAGGACATCAAATGTGAAGAGGACCCAAAACTCTTCTCATTATTTCCTACTTTCCACACACAATCCATACAATAAGAAATGTTCACATCTTAACGTGTATATATATATATATATATGAGTTTAAGGTTTGAGGGTCTTAAGATCATAAAATACCCTCAAGAATGCATCAACATGAAATGACGAAAAAAGGGGCATAAAATACCCAATAATTATTTCATTTCACAAAAATGGTAGTGCCTTAACATTCACAAAGAATGTATATATGGATTTTAACTATCCATATTTCTCCCAGTAATTAAGGAACGTGAAATGGAAGAACAAAGGCATGGACCGTGGAAAATACCCAGTGGTTTCCTCATTGTCTCCTCGCACAACCAAAGTTATAATAACACCTATTCCTTAAAATTTACATGAAATGCATATTTGGCTTTGAGGTTTATGGTTTTAACGTCAAGGGTTTAATCCTAAATTCCCAATGAATGAATCAACACAAAATGAGAAGACAAAGGCATTAAATGCAGGCAACACCCAATAACCTTTCACCATTTCTATACATTAGGAAAAACATTTGGGCCTTAAAACATTTGCAAGAAATGTATATATAGGTTCAGGGTTTAGGTTTTAAAGTGACGTTAAATGTTGACAATATCAGATCATTTTCTCACATGTTTCCACATAAAAACTACATGAATAAAAACAACTTAATATTCTCAACAAATGAATGGATTGGATAAAATTTCAGCTTTAAGGTTTGCGGACTATAAATTTAGGATTCAACGTTAGCTACACCAATTAAAACACCCAAAACATTATATCAACAAAGGCACTAAATGTGGAAGGCAACCAATAAGCTTCTCGTGTTTCATCGCACAACGCACATGATAGAAAAGTCCGTTCCTTTAACATTTAATTTTAAAAATGAATTTCTGGGTTTTCGGATTGACGGAGGCACTTAACCCAAATTATCGACTGAACATACCAAGAATACCCAATACTGTAACTGGAAAGAAAAAGGCATTAAAATAAGGGAATACCCGAGAGAAATCAAGTATGATGTAGAGATAACGAATCAGTCCGCGTTGAATATGGGAGGCCACAACAGCTTGCAGGCGGCGTCTGTACTGGCGCTGCTGCAGTTGCTGATGTTTTTTGTCCAGATGCAGAATGCCTGATTCGTCCTCCTGCAGAGCCTCCCAAGATCTATCATCTGCATAAGCTCTCTCCCACGCCTCCAACTCTTTTCCTCCACCTTCTTCCTCCCCTTCTTCCTCTTCTTCCACCTCCATGCCCTTCCTGTTCTTGTTCATCTTTTCTCTTTCTCCTCTCCGTCTGTTCAGGCCCCTTCCGCTCTTCTTATTGCCAGTTATGTGGAATCTATTACCAATGTATTGTTAGTGACTCCAGCAGTTGTGTTGGCCATATTTATGCATTTTCCCGATAAAGAACCTATAAACGTTTTAGAAAAAATGCAGAAACGAGAAAGGTGACAATTTGTATGATTAGGAAAGAGGTACATTTGAGTTGGCCTAAAGGTGGAGAACTTGTATTCTTTAAAGAGAGGTCACAAGTTCAAATCTCGGGTATGTACATCTTGTATTGTGATGTATTGTGAAACACGAGTTAGGCGGCTCCTCCATATTGGGAGGATTGGGTAGTCTCATATACATAAAGCCATCTATAGACCCAAAAACAAATCGCTAGGTAACGTGGACTATAAAAGGACCTTTCCTTTCCTTTTTATGGTTTCAAATGCCACATACGAGATATGCATATGCATTGGTATGGACCGCACTCATACTAAAAGTCAATTTATTTTCTTTCTAAGTTAGAAGAGGGGATTATTTCTTACACATTTTTTCACCCTAATCATTATTCAGCAAGCATCACTCTCAGTCGTTTGTAATCTCCATCACCCGATATGTCTATTGAATCTTCTCCATGGGTGTTTTAGATAACGTCAAGCTATCATTTCTCTTTTAAATTTGCAAACAATGTACTAGTTTTATTTGTGACTTCTTTGGGTCATTCATTTTTTCAACTTTTCCATCGTGTGACTTCTATCACTCATTTCGTTGAATTTTTTTTGCTCTAATAATCATATATTTCTCCTATCATGGTACAAACGATTACTTTGATTCCTTTTCTTTGAACATAGTTTCATATAATACAAATTTAATAAATTGTATATATCAGTGGTTTCTTTCACAAAACCCACATCTATACCCAAGTTGATATTTTCATTATACCATGTCTATACATAAATCATCTAGGGTATCATTCTTAGAACTCCATTGTCCTTTTTAGGGTGATATAATCAACAAAGCATGTATAATCTGATACCATCAATTTTTTATGGTTTGAAAAAAAAACCTTGTTTCTATTTATGAAATTATGTAATATTTTTATGGCAACACAAACTAATTGTATAATCTATTACAACAGTAGACAAAATGATAGTTCAGTGATTCATTGTTGTGTGACGATGTATTTTATCTATATTGTATCCTTTTGCTTACCAACAAAATAGAACAACATACATAATCACTATGTGTGTGTGTCGATGGTTTGATTTATAACTTGTATATATTCATGTTTACTTTGTAGGGTTCAAATTACCAATGTTATAAATGCATGGTTCTCTTTTGTTATGGGTTTAATTCAAAAAATATCCTTTTATATTCATGAAATTATGCATATATGTTTGTCTCTTTTTGCTTACCATCTAAATAGAGCATCATACATATTCAATAGTATATATATATATATATGCTCATCTATACAAGGTTTCATTTATCTATTTATATATTTTATTGATAGAGAGTATATTAAGGGTTTCCATAATATATCAAATTAAGTCATTAAAAGTTCACAATGTCTTATTTTTGGTTCTAAACGTTACATTAGGGATTTGTGTTGGAATGGGTCACACTCTATACAAGGTTTCATTTATCTATTTATATATTTTATTGATAGAGAGTATATTAAGGGTTTCCATAATATATCAAATTAAGTCATTAAAAGTTCACAATGTCTTATTTTTGGTTCTAAACGTTACATTAGGGATTTGTGTTGGAATGGGTCACACTCCTATCAATCTCCACTTTATAACATTTGCAATCTAGACACATTGTTTCTCACCCTAGTCACTTTTCAAAATGCTTCCTGTTAGTCAGAAAATAGGACAATGAAGACATCAATCGAGAAATCATACCGTATTTTGGCACAAAGGACTTTGAAGCATAATACTATAAATATAGCATGTAGACTAGGGGTAGGATAGATGGGTCACATCCCATCCCATAGATATATATATAAAGGAAGATATGAATGAAAAAAGATAAGGTAATGTAATGTATTAGAGAAAAGAGAGAGAGAGAGAGAGAGAGAGAGAGAGAGAGAACATGCAAGGGATAGGTGTATGAAGAGAAGTATATGTATGGATGTATGACAGACTAGATGTATAGAGTATAGAGGAAGATATTATAATGTACCAATTTTGACTTGATTAATATGATGGATACCAGATTTCTATCTATATAGTGTTATTTATTATTCTATGAATGTGTAAATAGTTAAGTATATGTTTGATTGTATTGGTGTTCATCTTTATATTACCAAGTCTGAGGTATAAACTACAACACTTAGAAAATACTTGGGGCTCAAAAATATGGTCTGTGTTTCCCCATATTTCTTGCTAACATTGGTTCCTTTATCAGGATCCTATTTAGGTTCAATATAAAGAACAAAACATTCAAAAAAATTAAAAATTTGAAATCAGACACCAAAGAAGAAAGGCAATTAATAAAAATATAAAAAACTGAAAGAACATCTTCTTGGTGCTTACCCTATGAGAAGGGGTTAGGCACCAAGGGGATGGGGAATGGAAAGGGGGAAGATTTTGGAAGGGATATCTAAAAAGATGTGAATCCTAAGAGAAAGGATACCAAATAACTGCCATGGGAAATGATAAAAGGATTAATAAAACTCCAAATCAATTACACCCTTAGAAAAAGGAGACAAAACAACCACAAGAAAAATTAGAGAACAAATTGAGTTTGTAAGAAAAGTAAACATTGCTAGCCCAAATGGAGAAGAGAAAAGACGACAATAAAGGATTGAACAAGAGAAAAGACTCTGTAGAAGAACAAAAATAGTAGAAAAGATGAGAAGTGAGTACGCTAATGAGGGTGTTGTTGAGCATGCTAAAGGGGGTGTTGCCAAGTAAAAAAGAAAAGAGGATAAGGAAGAGAATTAGGAAACTTTGAAAAGATCATAGAATTACTAGGAAAAAGCAAGACAACTGATAACTAGTTTAAAGAAGAATATTGACAATTACGGAAAATCTAGAAGATTATTATTAGGACCTTGTAATAAAGAAAAAACTCGATTACTACCGCAACTTTCAAGAGGTCCAACAATCAGACTAGACCTATCAAACCTTACTATCAACTTAAATGACAAATTTTCAAAATTTATGAAAACTCTAGAGAGGACCCTATTCATTTAAGGAAAATATTTAGAAGTAGTCAATAGAAGCATAAGGAACTTAAAAGAAAAATAAATAAGTAAAATCGAAGAGAATAGATTGAACTTGGGAAAATAATTATATTTATAATCAACTAAAATAACACTAACAAATAAGAAAATGAAAAGATATTTTGAAAAGTCACAACCCCATGACCAGGATCCATCCCCTCAGCCATATAAGAATCAGAGAATTTTAAGAGAAGAGATATTGCAAGACAAGAAAACAAGAGAAGAAGAAGGAAAAGAAGTGGAGTGGGAAGAAATAATAAGAAAAGAATAATTTGATATAAAACTGGCAAGAGAAAAGGGTAGGGAACAAAAACCCTACTCAATAAAAAAAGATACTATAGAAGTAGCAAAGCACGTATTCTTACTGGAATCTTTATGGGAGAGACAAAATATTAATGAAGATAAGTCAAAACTACTCGACTTTGTATCCTCACTCACGAAAAAAATGTTTTAGATTGGTATAAGAAGACCTGCCCTAAACATGGGAAAAATTGGGATGAAGTGAAATGTGACTTCCTCACTAACTTTAATACTCTAAACATCCCAATGTAGAGAGTGTGAGTAAGATGAGAGATCTCATACAAAGGGAAGACGAATCTATAAAAGAATATGATAAAAGGTTCAAGGAAGTTTGCCACAAATTAGAGGAACCATTGACAAAAAGGCAAAAGATGGAATGGTTTATTATTGGACTTCAAAAAGACATTAGAGTAGCTTTAGATAGCAGGATATTCAACACATACATAGATATGACCATTATGGCCTACTACGTTGAAGCCCAAACTTGGCGCAAGCCTCAGAAGGATGATACAAAGGAGAACATTGAGAAATTACAACTTGTGGTAGAACATCTAACAATACAAAACTCAATCTTAGAAAAAGGATAAACAAAAAAAAAAGAAATATGGTGCACTTGTTGCTCATGAGAAGGCCACCCCTGAAATTCTTGTCTGAAGGCCCGAGGAGAGAGAACCGCCGCCATGTTGTTCATGTCGAATTAAAGACCATTCTAACCAAAACTAATTCAATGTACTGCAAGACATGCCAAGAGTGGGATAGCCACCTCATAGAGGATTGTCCAACCAACCAATTTTAGGCCCAAAACACACAAAATCATCATGATCCTTGATTCCCTCTAGAGCACAACTACAATGCAAATATAGATAGAAACATGAGATATTTTAAAGGATTGGCAGAAGGACCTCTGTATAATGTAGGGTATAGACAACCACCACTGAGGGACAACAAGAATACATATGCATTATAAAATGACCTACCGCAAGACTACATAGGTGATAATAGACAATCTAATTATAGAGGAGGAAGAGGACGCAATAGAAACAACCACCAAAGGAGTGATGCAACATGTGACAACTGCAGGAAAATAGGTCATTATGCCACAAAATACTAGTAAGAAAAGAGAAGAAAAATTCCTTTATGTGGAGATGATTCACATGATATGTTTAAGTGTGATAAGGCTCAATAGTATTATCAAAATACCCCACATTCAAGAAGTGATGAATTACAAGACAAAAAAATGAGCTAGAATGATTATAAGAGTACCACAAGGAGTCAAAAGTTCCCAAATAGTAAATAAATGGTCCTCAAACACATCAAATGAAGATTATTTTAGAGGAGAACAACCACCACAAATAAGCACAAAGAAGAAGTTTGAAATAAAGAAAAACAAATCCATAGTACTCGGTAGACAAGGAATGGATACTAGAAATAATGGAAGGGAAATTGAAGATATCAATGAAGAATAAAAATCAAAAGATAAAGAAGAGTATGACCACTTCTGGCCAAATAAGAAACAACATGACCAAATAGTGGAAAAAGCAAGGAAATGTGTTATACAACAACAAAAGGATGAAATTGCATGTTTTTTAGAGGAAGAAGTGAGGATGTTGAGTCTAGCCTCATTGGCTCAACAACAAAAAAATTATTAAAATTAAAACAATTAGGAAAATATTGGAATAAACAAAAATAATAAGTACATCAAATTGTTGAAGACCGAAATTGGAAAAATGGTCCTTTGCTAATTATTGAAAACCTAAATGACAATAAGATTAAACGTGTATTGATTGATCTTGGTGGGACATCAACATTATTCTAGAAACTACTTAGAAGAGGCTAGGAAGACCTAAACTTATTAGAACACCTATGAAGATAAGTCTAGTTGATGTTCTGACATGGAAATATTAAGCACATGGAAGAATGTAGAAGTAAACATAAAAGGGATCAAACAAATTATTGCTTTTGAAGTTGTGGATATGAAGGATCCCTTTAACAAATTTAGAGAATTGCTTGGGATAAAATGGTTTGTGAATTGTAATGGCATAATATACTCTAGAAAAGAAGAAATCTCCTTAGTAGATAATAGCAAAATAGTCCACATTCCTCTAGGTGAAAGAGAAGATAGAACCTATGTAGAGGAAATTACACAAGACAAAGAAGAAGAAGATCTAAGGAACCTATAGTCTATCTCAAATTTATCCACCTCAAAAGAGGCATAAGATCCTAATAGCTCTAGAGATTGAATTAGAAAGTGACACTACCAATACTGACAATGATGATGTTTTAGAAGCATGGATACAAGATGAGCAAGAATTAAATCTCAAAAGGTATATGACTTTCAAAGAGAATTCATGATATACAATCAACTTATTAAACCTCCACAATATACCGCAAAACCAAGAATTCTAACCCAAATACAACAAAACATTAGACAAACACCAATCCAACAGGTTCCAGACTTCTTCCCAAGGAAAAACACAAAAACTCTAAAATTCCATAAACCAATAAACTCCAAAAGAAAATAAGGATACCTAAGAAACACACATGCAGTCCACAAATCAAGACAACATAGACAAATAAACCCTAATGAAATAATTACAATGTTAATACTTAAGTATTAAAAATAAATGGGTAGGTTCAAGTTTGAACAATAATTTCCTCAACCTAACCCTAAACAAATCAAACACAGTATTCGACAAAAGTATTAACCAAACACATTAACATGACTTAACTAAATGTAACCCACACATGTACCATAATCCATCCATCAACCACAAAAGCAGTAATTCTTATTGGAAAAATAGAGTCGTAGAAAGTTACCAGGCAGAAAAATATAGGAAACGGCTAGACCATTTATTGCACTCATCTCACACAAAAGTTATAAAGAACCCCTTTGTCGACCATTTTTACTCACGACACATTCTAATATGCTAAATTTATTTCTCTCAACTCAATACTAAGTGAATTCCTACTTCGCTACTAAACCTTAGTCTCCAATAATGCTTGTACCTACTCTTGTAAACATATCTCAAAAGCTAAGGCCAAAATAGAAGTGCTTCCCATACAAAGTGATGGAGATCGGCCCCGTAGGAGCATTTTCTAGGGTGCCCACATACATATTCTACATTGAGGACTATGCGCCTCTTGTGGAAATCAACCATATAAAATTTGAAACCTTATGGCTCAACCTCCTACAACCAGGAACATATCAATATCTACCACAATATCAAAATATAGTCATTAAGAAGTTGGACGTGTGGTGAGAGTTTCCAAATTTCATTTGACAAGAAGAGTGGGTTCACATCGTATTGAGCCAAATCCATGAAGAATACCTCTATTTGGACCAGCTCTACCAAATCACTAAAGAGGCCATCCAAGCTATCATAGGGTTATGGGCTTAGAGAGAAGTTCCATTGAAGGCCATCAAGAATGCAGAAGTCAGACGACTCACTAGACCAACATATAATTCTTGAAGCCTAGAGATCACTAAGATCACAAACCCACCAATCAAGTATGCCACCACAGACATTTCTTACAAGGTTTACTACATAAACTAGGAGGATTCAACCACCACAATTGTAATTCATGTAGAACATAAAATGGTCACAAAAGGAAAGGACATAGACCTATGTGAGGTTCTACGATAGGAACTCATGAACAAAATCCACCACACAAAGAAATCCCATCATCAATTTAGTTATGGGACTCTCTTGATATGTCTCACTTTCAACTTCATGAAAGAACTGTCGGGGTATGCAAGGAAAACATGGGACATAACCCAACTAATGGCAGCCAAGTACAAGATCATGTCAAACACTTCCAAGATGCCACTTCATTCACCACATCCTATTGGGGATTCTTTAAATCCCTCCAACAAAAGCTATGAGATAGGGAATGTTAGAATCCAAGATCACCTGCATGCAAGATGGATACCTGTCACATGCAAAAGATATGAAGAACCAAAAAGATGCTCTGTAAACCTCTCAGTAAAAATGCATTAAGAGAATCAATTATTACAAAGTGATCAATCCTTATGAAGGAGATCAAGAAACCCTAAAAGGGAAACCCTAAATGAAACCCTAGTGTGCACACTTAATAATTAATAATTAATTAATTATTAATGTGCCCGAAGTTTAGCTTAGTAATAAAGAGGAATAAGTGACTTAATTAATTAATCAATGTGATGTAATTAATTAAGCATAATAACTTATTACTCTAACACCCCCTTAAGATGAACTTAGGAAGAAGCTAAAACACTAGAATAGGATGCATGAAAGCAAAGATGGGTCCCGGCAACGAGGCCTGATCAGGTACCCATTTACAAATGCAAGAAAGAGTAAGAGAAGGAAAAACCCAGTGGGACAAAACCCCCTTACAATGAGATAACATGCTGCAAAGAAGCACTGGAAGAACTCTGTAGAGTAACACTGGAACTTGATATAAGCAAGCAAGGAAATATTCTTCTGTATACTACTGAAACCGAATGAGAGTCACTGATTGAATCAAGGAATCATGATAAAGCAACAGAAAACCCGATGCCACGGAACACTCGAAAACTCCAAACGGGAACAACTCTGGAATCTATGAAGCAGCAAGCAATTATTGAATGATGTATTACTGAAAACGAAGTGCAAAGATGCAAGATGCACTCTCCCAACTGCCAAAATATCCAAGTAATCGCCAAACAACCCATCGGGAAAAATCTGGACTAAGTGATAAACCTGGGACAGATACAGAAAAAGTGTATGGACAGCAACATAGAGCTCCTCAATACCTTTTCGACGCTTCAAACGAGGCGAAAAACGGAGATCGTGGCAAAAAGTTATGAGCTCGGAAGTCCAAAAAGTACATCTGACTTCAAACAGCAATAAATGCAGAAAAACAGAAAAATACTGTAAAATAAACTGCACCAAATGAAAGTGCTCGGAACCAGCTTTCCGGCGATATCTCGTTTTCCCGATTTCGATACCGTATGCCCAAGTTATGGCCAAAAGAAAAAAACTGCTCTTTTAGGGCAAACTAGGGTTAGGAGGGGCAAGGAGGGGCCGGCCGTATGGATGACGTCATGCTGACGTCAGCGGTTCACTGCAAAAAAATTTGACGGCCATCTGGCCATCGGCGGAAAAAATCTACCTCCTGCAAAAAAAATTGACGGCCGGAAAAAAAAAATTCCGCTGACCGGAATATACTTAAGGAATCTATAAGATTCCCTGCTTGTTTTTGCTGCCGCGGGTTTCAATGCTTGCCGGCGAAAGTTGCCGCCGGGGAATGTGGCGGCGGAGGTGGCTGGTGGGTAGGGCCCCGCCCTACCAGCGGCAGCGTACAGCCTTGTCGCAGCAGGGTACGGGGGTACCCGGCCGCACAGGCTTTAAAAGCCTTAAAAAACTTTTTACATTTTTTTTTTTTGTTTTTTTTTTTAAAAGGATTTTAATTTTTATAAAATTTATTTTATAAAAAAATCGAACCTTGAAAACAATTTTCCTCGGATCGCGTGCACAGAGGCGGTACAAAGGCCGTACGGGCAAAAAAAATTTGCCTTAGAAATCAACTGCACCAAAATTGACGATTTGACAGGCGTTTCTAGGGTTTTGGGATGCTGCGAACGCGATGGCAACGTCCGTTTGAGCCCATTGTGTCCCAAAAAAATGGCTACCCCCAGATCTTGCAGAAAAGATGCCTGTGGAAACCCTTCCACTTGAAACTCATAGAGAGGCCATATCTTCAGATCACGAACAGGTAGCTGCAGGTCTGGAGCTCTGATACCATGTTAGAATCCAAGATCACCTGCATGCAAGATGGATACCTGTCACATGCAAAAGATATGAAGAACCAAAAAGATGCTCTGTAAACCTCTCAGTAAAAATGCATTAAGAGAATCAATTATTACAAAGTGATCAATCCTTATGAAGGAGATCAAGAAACCCTAAAAGGGAAACCCTAAATGAAACCCTAGTGCACACTTAATAATTAATAATTAATTAATTATTAATGTGCCTAAGTTTAGCTTAAGTAATAAAGAGGAATAAGTGACTTAATTAATTAATCAATGTGATGTAATTAATTAAGCATAATAACTTATTACTCTAACAGGGAATGCATCCCATACAAGGTGGTTTGTCAGTATATCACATATATTATCTTCCTAGTGGATAAAAATTACACTTTTATGGAAGCCATCGAGTCTAGGACCTCATGGATACTCCAACTTCCATATGAAGTATCTAACATAGAGATCCACAACTATGCTTCCAAACTCCTCAACCCCCCTAAAGATTCATGAGCATATAAATTTACTACTAATCAAGATTACATGGATAACCTGGCTAAAAAGAAGCCGAAGAATAGCTCAACAAAAATAAAGAGAAGCTACATGAAAAATGTGGTCTACCAAAGCCAAAAATAGAGGAGCAAAGCATGTCCACTCCTTGAAGGTCTCAAAGACTCCATCTGGGCACTCCACTAGCAAGCCCATCTCAAAGTGAACCTAACAGGTCACAAAAGAGGAGGATCCCAACCACCCCTCCCAGAGTTGAACCATCAGAAGAAGAAGCTACAAAAGCCTTCCTGCAAATGAGTGTAGAGAAGAAACCCAAGAGAGGAAAGGAAAATATCAAAGGCAGGTTTCTCCCAAGTGGTAAATGTAGAAGAGTAGCCAACTCCAAAGAATACATCAATCTTAGAGGATACACCCATCTCGAAAACCACAACTATTTTGGAGGTATCCCCGCTAGTAGATGAGGACCATATCTTCAATGGACTATTCCAAAAAGAAGTGATGGACCCCACACTCCAAAAATACCCCCACATGGTAGCACCTCATCAATTAATCACAAATAAGGTAATAATTAGGTACATGGAAGCATCCAACATATCGTTGAAAGACCTAATGGATCATTTTTTAGATTTTTGACCACCAACCTAAAATGAAGAGAAAAAGTAGCTAAGGAGGAAGAAAAGCTAAAATAACTAGCCATTGCAAATTTTTCCACTACCCTTACACCTTTGTGGAAGCAAAAAATAGCAAAAAATTAAACAAAAGAGCTCTGGTCCAAATAGAGGTTGGATAAATTAAGGATTGAGAAACCAAAGGTAACACAAACTATATAAAAGGAGATAAAAGAGGCTACAAATAAATCCTATTGTAAGCTACAGGAAGAGGAGGAGAATCTTAAGGAAACATCATCAAAGTAGGAACACTCTTCTCCTCTTTCGCACTTTGAGACACCATCCTCCACAACTTCTTCTATGTGGTCTATTAAGGACTTCTTGGCTAAGCAGAAGCAGATTCAGACAGTGGCTTCTCCACAACTACTGCTAGTAGGTTCACAAATCGATTTGAGTAGCATATCACCATTACATAAGTTTCAGTTGGGAGACATTTATTGGAAGTTTGAAGAGTTTGTCATTGATTTGCTTGTTGGAAACACGAGCATGGATGTACAATATGTAGTTGTAGTGTTGTCATTGATGTCAACATTGTGATGTGATGTGAAGATTGATGTACAATTGGTTTGGTGCATATATGTGTTTAAAATGATGTAAATCTAGTATAGAGATGTAGATTTTTTACTTCAATACAAAACAAATGAGTTGGTTAGCTGGCTAAGTGTCAGAACATAGTTTTCTATGTACAAAGCATCAATTTTTGGTCCACATTGATTTGCCTTAAAGTATCTTGCTTTGTGGTTCTAAGACATTTTTTGGATGGAAGGAGAGTCTAAATCCAAAGTTTCATGTTGTTTCGACCTCTAGTGTAGAAGTTATGAGTAACAGTGCATCGAGTCTACTAATGATAGTGTTTTTTGTATGAGTACATGCTTTGCTTAGTCCACATCTCACTATGGAAGGATATCTGGTCTTGTAGATTTGTAGAAGAGTTTGCAGGTGTCGTAAGGGTGTATATTTAAAGTGGTGTGATTTTTAGAGGTCTACATGTCGATTTGAGGATGTTCAATTGGTGTATTTTGGTAAGTCACTAGTAGTGCCAACCTAACTTGTTTGAGGTTGTGCAAAGTTTAAATAAGTATTGATCCATTATGTGGGAGATATTATAGGTCCATGCTAACCTATTTCATACATGACAAGGTTTGAATTAAGGCGTGAAGCATGTATGATTAATCTTGAGTTGATAAGTTATTGTTTTGAATGGTACATCTAATTAGGCCGACCTAATTGATGTTGTAGGTGTTTTTGAATGTAAGGGGTATAAATATAAGATCATTTTTAGTGTTGAAGTGTGATGATTAAGTTGAAATTTTGAATTCTTAAGTAGAGCATGCGAATGTGATGCAAATGCAAAGCAGAGCAGAGTGTTAGAGCAAAGTAATATGAAGTGTGTTGATTCAATATTTTGAGCTTTAGTGGAACTATATTCCCTACATATTGTAGATGAATTTATAGCAATTCAAATTTTGGCAATGAGCCACCCCTCTCTTATATTTCTCTCATTCTCTAGATAGTGAGTAAACCTAACAGTTAACCTTTATGTAATATTTTATAACTAGTTATAATATATTGTGATCTAATCCTCACCGTGGTTTTTCCCTTTTTGGGTTTTCTACGTAAAAATATGGTGTTCATGTGTTATATGCTTTGATGGTTTCTTTCCTTAATGAAATTTAAATATGATGTGTGGAATGAATGTTTAAATGGTTAAGTGGTTTCAGAGAATATTGATTCACCCCCCCTTAGTATTTTAGGTGTTCAACAATTGGTATCAGAGCTTGGGTCCTTCAATTGGCTTGATAATTGAGGTAGAACTTAGAATTGAACACATGTCTACAAGGAGATATCCTACTCCTCCAGAAGAAATTCCTACTATAGAATTTATAGAAGAAGACTGCATTGTTGATATGGAGGGAGAAAATCTACCCTGGATGATTTGAATAAAGTAGAATGTGAGAATAGAGATTTGAAAAAGGATCTTAGTGATGCATATGAATGCATTAAGATATTTAGATAGAAACTCAATAAATCCACAAATAGGATCAAAGAACTCAAGCAATCAAATGAGATAATTCCCAACCTAAAACTACAGATTGAAGAAAGTAAAAGAGTTGAAGACTGCCTAAATGCTAAGTTGAAAGAAAAATCTAAAGAATGCTCAAAGCCTAAAAAATAAGTTGTATCCTTAAGATTAGATCTAGAGAAAGCAAAGATTCAAGAAGACAAATTCAAGATGAGCTCTACAATGCTTGATGAAATTACTGGAAATCAAAAGAATTCTAAAGATAAAGGTGGATCAGGGTTTTAAAAAGGAGAAAGTTCAAAGACAGATCAAAATCCAAACAAGACTGAAAAGAAGATTGAGTACAAGAAGAGTAATGGCAAGTAGATCTGAAATCAAAGGAAAGACTTCAAAAGACCACCAATCAAACAACCAAATGCACAAGGGTACCCATCTTTTAATGGTTTTTGTTATTCCTGCAATAAATTTGGACATAAGGCTATGGAATGTAGAAGTAGAATGAATCAGAATGTTCAATCATTTCCCAATCAATGCTTTTTATGCAAAAGATTTGGTTATAAGGCTAGTGAATGCATAAAACAAATGATGAATGGATATAACAATGTTATGATGTTTCAATCCTTTAATGACTATAATTATTATACATACAATGGATTTGGGCACAAGGATAATCAATGTAGAACCCAAATGGGTGGAAGTAAGTTTGTTCAAAATGTCGGATTCCATAAATGCAATAAGTTAGGACACATTGCTAAGTTTTGCAAAAGCAAGAATGTAAAGATTAATCTAGTAAAGAAGAATGATCCAATAAAAAAGGTCAACCCAGTAGAGATGAAGAAAGAGATGGATAATATATGAGAAATAAGGAAGAGAGTGAGGTTAAGACTGGGTTTGTGCCAACTTTTGGTGCAGATGTTTCCTTTGAAAACTAGGTTAAGAGCTTTGGCTCAAGTGGAGTTTTTAAAGATAATCATTAAGCCCCTGCCAAAGATATGGTGTTGATTCCTTCAACACGAGGACATGAGATGTAGGTTGATATGCTTGACCTATTGGTGAAAACACCAAAGGAAAATGTCAAAGCGCGAAAGTTTGCAGAGCATTTGAAGTTGACTGTGCATACAGTTAGGGTTTTTACTAGCTTTTCAAAATGTGCATTCAAATGTGAATTAGGGCAGTTCAAAAGGATTTAATATTTGTCTAAGTCATTTGCAAATGAGTACTTGAAGAGAGAAGAGTTGTGAAGGAGCAACAAAATGCATTTCAAAACTCTTACACACAAAAACCTAATTAGAAAGCGATCAAAAGGTATTTACAAACTTCTATCTTCCCCTAAGTTTTTAGAAGTATTTTTAAGTGCTGGAAAATGTATACACCACAAGTAGTTGAGGTAGTGGACCGACCTCACTTGAAATTCAAATGACATCTCGATAAATCCTTGTTGGATAATCTAGACAGAGCATTTTCACACATTCCATGTGGTGTGTTTCATATTGAATATGTTAGGATATACATTCATGCTAAATTGGATGAGTGCAATCACTCTAAGTTGAGTGAAGTGTGGTTTAATGAAGTAACCAGAGATGAATTTGAACTAAAAACCAAATTCAAAAGTTTGGCGGAGAAGAAGTTGGATGTGTGGAACAATTTCCCTATCTTTTGTGATGTGAATGAGTGGGTCAGATACACCCTAAGAATAATTCATGATAGGTTCATATGGTTGGATATTCCATATTTAATCAACAAGGAGGTTATTAGGGTTGTTATTGGTTTATGCTCAATCGGAATGGTTTCGACACTCAAATCAGTAAAGAATGAAATGGTGATGGAATTGACATGTGCTAGGTATGATAAGAGAGCCCTAATAGTCAAAGACATTAGAGACCCTATGGTGAAATATGCAACAATGGTAATATGGTACAAGATATATTTCCCAAACAAAGAGAACTCTATTTTTGTTACCACCATCAACACATCATATGAGATGGTGAAGAAGGGTGCAAACTATGATTTGTGTGAAATGATGAGGGCATAATTGATAGAAAACCTATAGAAGACCAAAGACTTCAAGTACCCCTTCAAATTTGGTACTTTAATCATTTTTAATTTTTTTACTCTCTAAATGAGGTACCTAGAACAAGGAACATAGTTTGGTTGAAGGATAGACATGTGGATCACCATATCAGAGATCACTTGATGAGGTTGGATGATTCAAATGCACATGAGACTACTTTATGGGTATTTTTTGAGACCTTTCAAAAGAACACGCAAACCAAAGAAAGGATTCCCCGAAGCATGGTAGAGAAGTAGAAGAGTGATAATCTTGCATCATACAGATTGTTGAGCCTAGGACTGTTTGGATCCTAGAGATGGGATATGAGATAACAGAGGAAGAAATCACTAGTTCAATAGAATTTGAGCTAAGAAAACCCAAAGAAACCTCTGAGGAAAGATATGAAACATATCAAGGGAAATCTATGGAGATGCACATGCAGCAAAGGGAGAAATAGATAAAGAAATATGTTGAGAAGATGACCGCACAGTTTTAAGAGGCAATGGGCCTCAAAAAGGAGCAAGAAGAGAAATCCAAGAGCATGCCTAGCCCTCTAAGAGGTATATCCAGTACAAGAAGATATGGTAGAACGTCTACCCCCTCTCCAATTTCCCCTAAGTCCTTTGGGAAATTTCCCTCTTCCACTGGAACTAAGGGAAATGAGCCAACTAGTGCTCTGACAAAATAGTAGAGTGCACTAGTAAAGGAAAAGACTCCTTCGACAAAACAACAAGGTGCCACACAATAGAGGAGAGTGAAGGTTAAAGCCATAAGGGAAAAGAATTTGAGTGTAGATGAAGAAGAGGAAAAGGTAGAGGAACAACCTCTAATTAGGAAGAGGAAATCCGATGTAGCTCAAGCATAATCAAGTGCAAAGAAATCCAAGGTTGATATTGTTGACATAGATAGTGAAGTATAAGTTGAGAAATAGAAATAGAAATTTAAAATCTATGTGAGGGAGAAGAAAGCTAAAGGAGAAAAAGGTCCTCTAGATGCAAAGAAGAAGAAGGATAAGTCTACCCCTCCAGTAAGAACTCACAGCCCCATGAAATTAGATGCATTATTTAATGATATTAGAACATGATATGTTGGAGCAAATTGTATACATATGTGGATGACATGGATAAATCTACAATTGAAGAGGCTATTGTTAAATATATTGTTACTTTCAAGGTCAACATGAAGGATATTGAAGGCCAATTTGTTGAAAAAGACATCTGAGAGGGGGTGAATCAGTTACAACACTTTTCACCTTTAAAACTTTAACCAGAGGTTAGATCAATAACCATTCATAATCCTTTACTTTTCTAGTGTGATTAATTATTAAGTGTAGAAGCATAAACGGAAAGAAGTAAAAGCATAAACACAATAACACCAGATTTACATGGAAATCCCAATGAGGGAAAAAAACAACAGTGAGGATTATCTTACAATATAAAGAATTCCAAAATTGAATACAAAGGATCACTATCGGAAGGCTCACTGCCAAAATAGGACTTACTTGTCCAAGACAGGACTCACTATCCAAAAAGGGTTTACCACCCGGAGGGCTCATTGCCAAAAAATTACAAAGAAGATAGAAGAGAAATGTTATATAGAGAAAAATTATCTCAATGTAACAGAGATTTCCACCAAAATTTGCTCACACACTTGCAGACATGCTTGAATGATAGAGTACACCTTCAGCTCACTACCTCCAAGAACTCAACAATTAAATTTTGCACTGATCTACACAAACTCGCATCACACACTATCTCACATTTGTCTTTCATCTATCTTTCCTTTCATCGACATCTCAACTTGTACTTATATCTTCTTCAACCTTGAAACCCATCCAAAGTCAGCCACACACCATTTGCATTTACAAATTCAAATTGGGTCGGCACAAAAAATTCTAAGGTGGAATTAGAATGAGAGCAACCCAAACACATACTTAATGAGGACCTAAATAAGTCCCAACAAGCCTCAACACGCTTCCATGATATTTTTGGGTAGTGTTTAACACAAGGTTTGCCAACACCAATGTAAAACACATAAAATAATTAAGTGCACACATCCTTAGCTCAATCCAAACTTTTTGAACAACAATTTTCACTTGAACTCATCCTCATTAGCTTACTCTTAGAATAACAAGTCATAAAACTAGAATATGGAGAAATCCAGAGCAATTACTTTTCTCCTAGACCTCAACTAGACACACCAAACTGCACAGACATAATTGGTGAAGATATCTCACATTGCACAATGATCGAGAGACCCAAATTTTGGATACAACAAATACCAACAACCATGAATAATATGCCAAGAACTCAAAAGCATATAGGCAATATAAAGCACATCCCGAAGCACACACAAAATACCAAAAAACTTTCGTCATTACAATTTTCTCAATATCCTCAACATATACAACTAAAAACCAACTTTCATGACATCAATGACAACAACAACCAGTTGATAACCAATTAACCAGTTGACATCAATGACAACACCTTCATTCTTGAAACAATCTCCCCCTCTGTCATTGATGGCAACACATGATGTGAAAAACTAGCAAAGACAACACAATAGCTCTGAACCATCAATTCTCTAGAATGCTTTCTCCCCCTTACTTTTTCACATGATAATTTCTCCCCCTTTGACATCAATGGCAAAGGAAAAAGATATTTTACATTGTTTTCCCCTTTGACATTAAGAGCATTACAAGTACTAAATTCTCCCCTTTAGGAGTACACCCAAACAACTCCACAATGACAACACATGACACTACCTACTCCCCTTGAGAGGTAGCCACCAAACATCAATCCAAAAGAAAGATCCATAGATCCACCATACTGATGCATCTCCATATGCATCTAGTTCAAGAAAGGAGGGGCAACAAACCCTAACTTCTCTAGGAGATACTCAAAAGTATCTTTAGGAAGAGTCTTAGTAAATATATCAACAATCTAATCCTTTATAGGTACACACTCGAGCTTTACTTCATTCTCCATAACCTTCTCTCTCAAAAAGTGATACCTTATTGATATATGCTTTGTCCTTGAGTGCATCACTGGATTCTTTGAAATGTTAATTGCACTTATATTATAATAGAAAATAGAAATGAGATCATCATACATTACTTTGATATCCTTGAATGTATGTCTCATCCATAAAAATTGTGTGCAACAGGATGCTACAACAACATACTCAGCCTTTGTAGTGGATAAGGAAACTGAATCTTACATTTTACTTAACCATGACACCAATCTGCAACCAAGAAAGAATGCACCACCACTTGTACTTTTTATGTCATCAACACAACTTGCCCAATCTACATCTGTATAAGCACTTAGTGTAAAATCAGTATCCCTAAGATACCATAAGCCATAATTCAGAGTGCCATTTAAATATTTGAATATCCTCTTAATACCAGCAACATGTGTTTCTTTAGGGTCTTCTTGAAATCTAGCCACAAGACAAACTACATGCATGATATTCAATCTGATGGCAGTTAAATACAATAGTCCTCCAATCATAGATCTATATTTGCTCTGATCATCCTTAGGTGAACCATCATCTTTACCCAATTTGCAGCCATTCACCATAGGAGTGCATACTGGTTTGGAACCATCCATCCCAAACTTCTTCACAATTTCTTTTACATACTTTGATTATGAAATAAAAATCCCTTTTTCTATTTGATTGATTTGTAGCCCAAGAAAGAAATGCATCCCACCAAACATAGACATCTCAAACTCCTTTTGCATATCTTCAACAAACATTTTGCACATTGTTTCATTTCCTCCAAAGATAATAGCATCAACATATACAACTACTATTAAGATTTTGTCATTTTCAATTTTGAAATACAAATTGCTATTTATCGCACATTTACTAAAACCTTATTGAATCAAGTATCTATCCAATCTTGCATACCAAGCTCTAGGAGCTTGTTTCAATCCATATAAATCCTTCTTTAATTTGCAGACCATATCCAGTTGATCTGACAATTGAAATCCTTGCGATTGTTCCATGTATACCTCTTATTCTAACTCACCATTCAAAAATGTAAACTTTACATCCATCTGATAAACTTTAAAATCCTTATGAGCAACAAATGCTAAAAACATTTTGATAGCTTCCATCCTAGTCATCGAAGCAAAAGTTCTAAAAATCTATACCTTCTACTTGTGAGTAACCCTTACACACAAGCCTTGACTTATTTCAGACCACTTCTCCATTCTCATTCAACTTGTTTCTGAATACCCATTTTGATCCAATTATGTTTTTATCTTCTCACTAGGAACCAATTCCTAGGTTTAATTTTTCTCGATCTGCATAAGTTCTTCTTTCATAGCTTTCATCCAATTTTCATCTTAATATGCTTCACTTACTGTCTTAGGTTCAACTTTAGAAAGTAAACACAAACTTATTTCATCATCAACAACAACTTTGCTTCTTGTCAATACTCCTTTTTTCTTGTCTCCAATGATTTGATCTTTTGAATGATTCTTTTGCACATATTTAGGTGTCTTTGGGGACACCACTGAAGCTTGTTCTTCCTCATTCTACTTTTCCTATTCTTCCACAACTTCTTCTACTTCTCTACAATCAAGTTCATCTGATACATATCCATCAACTTCAATTGAATTCTTCATGCTTCATCAAACTTGACATTTGTGCTTTCTACAATCTTTCTTAGCCTTTTATTGTAGCATTTGTATGCTTTTCTTCTAAGGGAGTATCCAAGGAAGATACCCTCATCACACCTTGCATCAAACTTTCTTAATTTTTATTCATCTCTTATGATATAACATTTGCTTCCAAATACCTTGAAATACTTTATATTAGGAATCTTTCCATACTACAATTCATAGGGAGTCTTTGTGCAGTTGGCTTTAGATTGAATTCAATTAAACACATAAACAACAATGTGAATTTATTCTCTCTATTAGACTTTCGGTAGACCTTCCTTAGTAATCATTGATCTAGCAGCTTCTTGAACCATTCTATTCTTCTTTTCAACAACTCCATTCTGCTGAGGAGTTCTTGGAGCAAACAACTGTCTTCTTATTCCATGTGCTTCACAAAACATGTTAAAATCATTGGAAGTGAATTCTCCACCTCTTTCAGACCTTAAGCATTTGATTTTCATATCCATTTCATTTTCAACCATAGTTTTGAATGCTTTGAATTTGTCTAATGCATCATATTTTCTCTAAGAAAATTAACCCATGTAAATCTAGAATAATCATCAATCAAAAGCATAAAATACCTGTCACCTTGTATACTTCTTACTCTTGTAGGACCAAAAAGATCTATGTGAATCAAATCTAGTAGTCCGGAAGTAGATCATTCCTTTGACCTAAAATTGTTTGTAGCTTGTTTTCCAAACTAACAATCCCTACAAATAGCATTAATAGGTTTCACATAATCCTCAATAAATCTCTCACATCTTGTACAACACTGATTCTCACCATATTATCAAAATTCATCTGACATATCCTCAAGTGCCATAACCAACTGTCATTAATCTAAGACATAAAGCAATGTCCATCAATGCCCTTAAGTTGATAAATATTTCCTTCAGACTTCTTTCTAGCAACAATTACTATTCTAGATCCTTTCCTTATTTCACATTTCTCATCCTTGAACACAAGATTATATCCTTTACTACACATCTGTCCAACACTCAAGAGATTATGCTTTAAGCCCTTAACATAGTAGACATCATTAGTATTATGTTGCCCATCAAAATTGACTAAACCTATCCCACAAATCTTAGCACCAGTATCATCTCCAAACTTAACTAAGCCTCCATCATATTTTCAAGTTTAACAAACTTAATTTTTCCACCGGTCATGTGATGTGAACAACCACTATAAGAAACCTAGTAGTTCTTTTCTTGTTTAGCATGAAGAGCAGAAATCACAGTATTTTAAACTTTCTCCAAAGCGCTTTCCTTCACACATCCTTCAGTATTAGTAGGAGTAGATTCATCTTTTATAGCCAAAAACAAGCATTCATTATCATCAAAATCTCCATAATCAGATTCTTCATTAGAAATACTAGCATATTCATTTACATAATAAGCTCTCTTGATCATATTTCATTTGTTTTATTTTCCTTCTCTTTGTTTACTCCTCTCAGCTCTTTTAGGACATCTTGAAGCATAATGACCAATTCCTTCACAACTAAAACATTTGAAAGGTAACTTACCTTTATACTTATCGAAGCCCTTTTTCATTCTTCTTACAAAGTTAGCTTCTACTTCATCAAAGTTTTCTTCATCTGAATCTTCAACTTTTGTAGCTTTGAAAGAAGCAGGTTTTGTCTTTGATCCATTTCTCAAGCCAGGCTTTCTCATTTCAAATGATGTTAGAGTATCCAACAACTAATCTTTAGTATAGGTATTATAATCTACAAATTCCTCAATAGCATATACCTTTTCACTATATGCATCAAGGAGAGTTCTAAGAATCTTCTTTACTATCTTGGATTCATCCACTGTTGCACCAAGTCCTCACATTCCACCTACCAGCTCATCCACTCTCTGTAAATAGGATTTAATGTTCTCATCTTCAAACATTTGTAGGATCTCAAATTGTGCCTCCAAATTCTGTAACTTTGCTTCTTTAACCTTTTCATCTCCTTCATGGATCTTTTCCAATGCATCCCAGACCTCTTTAGCAATCTTCAGATTTACAACTTTAATTAATTCGACATGTGAAAGACTTCTTCAAAATAAATTTTACCTTATTGTTCGCTTCATGCACCTTGATCTCATCAATAGTACTTAGACCATTAGTTGGAGCAGTGTCTGGAGTCTTATAAGCTTTCTCGACATCATATCCATAGTATCCAGATATCCTTCCAGATATCCTTCCATCTTTTCCTTCCAGAAAGTATAGTCGGTTCCATTGAACTTAGGACACTCAATAAGTATCTTGTTTGTCATCCCAAACCTTTCTTAAGTGGTTAAGCTCTTCTTCAAGGAATCAAGCTATGATACCAAATTTTGAACAAGACAACTGAGAGGGGGGTGAATCAATTGTAATACTTTTAACCTTTAAAACTTTCACTAGAAGTTAGATCAACAACCATTCACAATCCTTTACTTTGCTAGTGTGATTAATCATTAAGTGCATAAGCAGAAACAGAAAGAAGTAAAAGCATACACACAATAACACTAGATTTACATGGAAAACCCAATGAGGGAAAAACCATGGTGAGGATTAGCTCACGATATAAAGAATTCCAAAACCGAATACAAAGGCTCATTGTTGGAAGGCTCACTGCCAAAACAAGACTTAATTGTTGAAAACATGACTCACTATCCAAAGAGGGTTTACCACTCGGAGGGCTCACTACCACATAATTACAAGAAGATAAAAGATAAATGTTATAGAGAAAAAACTATCTCAATGCAACAGAGATTTCCACCATAATTCGCTCACACACTTGTAGAGATGCTTGAATGATAGAGTACACCTTCAACTAACTACCTCCAGGAACTCAACAATTAAATTTTGCACTGATCTACTCAAACTCACACCACACACATTATCTTGCATCTATCTCACATATGTCTTTCATCAACATCTCAACTTGTACTTATACCTTCTTCAACCTTGAAATCCATCCAAGGTCAGCCACACACCATTTGCATTTAAAAATTCAAATTAGGTCGGCACCAAAACATTCTAAGGTGGAATTAGAATGAGAGTGACCCAAACACATACTTAATGAGAACCTAAATAAGTCCCAACATGCCTCAATACATTTCCATGATCTTCGTGGGTAGTGTTTAACACAAGGTCAACCAACACCAATGTAAAACACATAAAACAATTAGTGCACACATCCTTAGCTCAATCCAAACTTTTTGAACAATAATTTTCACTTGAAATCAAACTCATTAGCTTACTCTTAGAATAGCAAGTCATAAAACCAAAATACAGAGAAATCTGGAGCAACTACTTTTCTCCCGAACCTTAGCCAAACACACCAAACTACATAGACACAACTGGTGAAGATATCTTGCACTGCACAATGATCTAGAGACCAAAATTTTGGATACAACAACTACCAATAACCATGAATAATATGTTAGGAACTCAAAAACATAGAGGCAATATAAAGAACATCCTAGAGCATATCTGAAAGCACACACAAAATACCAACAAGCTTTCTTCATTATAATTTTCTCAATATTCTCGACATATACAACCAAAAACCAACTTTCATGACATCAATGACAACAACAACCAGTTGATAACCACTTAACTAGTTGACATCAATGACAACACCTTTATTCATGCAACACAATTTCTCAAAGATTTGAAGAATGTATTGTATGCTAGAAGAGAAGAGGTAATGAATGAATATGAAAAGTTAAAATCATTTTCCGTAGAGAAAGTTAGTGCTACCCTCTCAAATGAGAATAAAGCAAGATTAGCTCAAGTGTACAACAAATAATTTAGGACCAAGTAAAGGGTCACTACACTAATGACTAGGGAAAAAATGACATTGAGAGGTTAAGGAATGAAACCATTGAGAAGATTTCTAACTTGGAAAAGGAGTTGGGTAAGACCCCAGACAATGAAGAGGAAGTGCATGATGATATGCCTATTCTAGAATTTAATGAAGCAGATGTTGCACAACACGATGATGCTTAACATGAGCATAGAGTAGAAGAGGAGAATGCATAGAATGATACCCTTTCGAATGTGGAAGAGAATATTTTTGAAGAAAATGTTATTGATGACACTCCCCTAGTAGGAGAAAATACTGTTGTAGAAGAGAATATTAAAGGATTGACAAAAGAGGATACTAAAACAGGCAACATTCCCCCTCCTTCGAATTTATAGAAAAGAATGCCTAAGAGGTTGTACAAGATAACCTAGAGACACATGAGGCGCAAAACATAAAACACATGCCTCCTTCAGTTAACGATGAAACATCTATTGTTGGTGAGAGTAAGAATGAATACATATATGGTATTGTAGAAAAGGAAAAGAAGGATGAAAAAGTAGAGGATTGCATTGGTGACAGGAAAAAGCCTTGGAAGAGAAATATACTGATAAGAAGATGGTTGGAGAGTCCTCCAGAACCTTTGGAGATTCCCTAAAGGACCTATTAAGCATGCAACTCCAATTCCAACCCATTGTTTCTACCTAGATACTATAAATACCAAAGCAACAAGGATAAGTAGACATGGAGAAAATTTATCCCCTACACAAATTACAATTGGATGATGCATTCCATGCCTCCACTAGGAAGGAAATTTTGCAGACACATCAAAAGATCATAGAGTTAATAGATGAAGCAATGAAAGTGCTACAAGAGAGTGTACCCAGTGTAAGTATTGATAACTCATTATCCAGTGTACAAAATTTGAAGTTGTTGATTGATTCTTTTAAAGAATACTCTAGTGGACTCGAGGAAAGATTGGAGAAAGAAAGTAAAAAATATAGGAATGAAAAGAGGTTGATGGATATAACAGAGAGGTGTGCTACTACACAATAAATTTGGAAACAACCTTAAGGAAGTGTAGACTTGTGTTGATGAGGCCAAGGTATTATTTCAATTCTTCATGAAATGGCCCAGTTCAACCAAAAACATTAAGAGTTAAATGGACTCCATTGAGTCCCAGGTTGACAAGGCATCCGGTGCCCATGACTTGGTGAATGATGCAAATGAATCCACTAGAGTAGCTATTGAATATCTGCATGAACAATTTTTCTAGCTGCAGGAACAAAGAGAAAAGATCATAGTGTAGTTTGGACAACTCAGAGACATGGTGAATGCAAAGTTCACACCTATTTCCAACACTCTGATTGATTTGGAGTAGGCAATGAAGTTAAATATAGTACCTAATACTCTAGATGAAGGTGAAGAACTCATGGATTTTCAGGCTGTGAGCTTCATGCTTGGGTTGACAAAGAATCACTGGGAAGATGGAAAAAAGGTTTAGCAAGCACACCTTGCAAAACTGTAGGTGTTATATACAAATATTCCATCTTCTTCCAATTAAGTTGAGTATATTTCCTTTATTTTTATGCATTTCAGACTTCATTGTACATATGTGGAAGTTAGCATATAGTTTTCCAATGCAAATTTTGATCTGGTCTGATGGATAGCACACTTAGGGGGAGTTGGTCAGATTGTAATTTTTTTTTTGTCATTCATACATGTATATATCAATCAAGGGGAGTATGTATGTAATTCGGTAAAGATTTTGTTGGTAATGTAAATCAAGTATATATGAGTGATGTCAAAAGGGGAAATAAAGATCAGGACCTTTGTGTGTGACCTTTGCCCTTGATGTCAAAGGGGGAGAAGATTTGAGAAGAATTTTTTATGTTTCCATTAATGAAAAAGGGGGAGATTGTTGGAAGTTTGAAGAGTTTGTCATTGATTTGCTTATTGGCAATATGAGCATGGATGTACAATATGCAGTTATAGTGTTGTCATTGATGTCAACATTGTGATGTGCTGTGAAGATTGATGTGCAGTTGGTCTAGTGCATATATGTGTTTGAAATGATGACAATCTAGTATAGAGATGTAGATGTTTTGCTCTGGTACAAAACAAATGAGTTAGTTATTTGGCGAAGTGTTAGAACATAGTTTTCAATGTACAGAGCACTAGTTTTTTGGTCCACATTGATTTGTCTTGAAGTATCTTGCTTCATGGTTATAAAACAATTTTGTTGGATGGCAGGACAATCTAAATCCAAAGTTTTATGTTTTTTCAACCTCTGATGTAGAAGTTATGAGTAAAAGTGTATTATTTCTACCAGTGACAGTGTTTTTTGTACAAGAGTACTTGTTTTGCTTAGTCTGCATCTCACTGCGGAAGGATATCTAGTCTTGCAGATTTATAGAAGATTTTATAGGTGTCAGAAGAGTGTGTATTTCAAGTGGTGTGATGTTTGGAAGTCCATGTGTGGGTTTGAGGAAGTTGACACATCCTAGATTTTGATACTGTTTATTCCTTCTTTACTTTGCTTTACATGGACATGATAGATTGTTTATTCCTGCTTTACTTTACTTTACATGAACATGATAGACTGTTTATTCTTGCTTTACTTTGCTTTACATGAACATGATAGATAATTGAATGTGCGTGTGGGGTAGACTATGCAGTAATAATATGGTATATTTGAACTATGAAATATGAAATGTTACTTTGATTTTATAAAATTTGAATCCATAATATGTAGTTTTACTTTGAACATGGTGAAAAATGGAAAATGTTATTTGAATTCATGAGTATTAATATTTTGATTTATATTTTTTATGTGGATACTAATCTATTGATGCATGCTTGAGGGTATTGAGTTGCAGGTCATTGAAGACCAAGGGTGTGGCTAAGGAGAGAAGGTTAGCTTCCTTGAAGGGTACAGTAGGAATGGTTCTCTCGATCACACACAAGTACCTAGAATCATGTAGATGCATTTAGGATTAAATTTAGTTGACTATTTTATTGTTTGGAAAATTTTATATAGTTTAATTAAATTAATTAAGTAATAAAATAAAAAGCATAATAAAATAGAAGAATTAATTATAATTATAATTTAATTATAGATTTTGTTTTATAAGATTATGCTTGAGTAATTAAATAATTATTCTATTTTCAAATCAAATGTTACTTCTTTGGAATAAGTCTTTATTTTACAATTAAATATTTATTTATTCCTCATTATGAGTAAATATTTATTTTTGCAAGTTAGAAGTAGCATTTTCTAACTGTTTATAGGAGATAAGTACTTGGTTGCAATGAAATTTCTTTTATTAATTATCAAAAGAAATAAATTTATTTTCTTTAATTTTTAATCTTTTCAAGATTAGGTTTTGAAAACCGAAAAAAAAAACTTTAAAGGAGAAAAAGGATTATCGAGAACACACACAATTGTTTGGGGTAATCTTCTTGAATTGCATGTTTTAGATTTCAGGAAAATTGAAATAGTGAAATTAAGAAGAAGAGTACAGGAGAAAAGAAAATAGGAGGAAGTTTCTTCAGAAATCAAATTCGAAGGAAAAAGGACATGGGAAGAAAGGGAAAGGAGTCTCAACTGGAAGCAATTTTTCCAGGTTTTTAATCTCTTCCAATACATTTAATTTTTCAAAGTGTGTGAAAGAAAGTTGTATTGTTGAAAGATTGAATTTATTTTCTAAAAACTACTGGATAATATCTCTGTAGTTGAAGTGCTTGTTGTGTAAACTTTACTTGTATAGCTGTGAAATTTGTGCAATCTTTCCAATCCTTTATGTGTGTATATATATGTGTATAATTTGTGCAACCTCTTTGTTTTGAATATTTGGTGCTTAGATTGGAGTCTTCCTGTATAATTCTTTGATTAAAACTTGGTTTAGATTGTGTAAGTTATATATATATATATTAAATGGTATATATATATACCATTTATATATATACATATATATACATGGTATATATATGTATGTATATATACCTTATGTAATATGTATATATATAAATGGTATATATATATATATACATATATATACATGGTATATATATGTATATATATACCATATGTAATATGTATATATATATATACCATATATGTATATATATATATATGGTATATATATGTATATATATACCATTTTTTTTTGATACGCAAGGTAGGGATTTGTATTAATTATAATAAAATTTACATTCGTCTGCATAGCAGGAGAGACCAGTCTTCCAT
This sequence comes from Sequoia sempervirens, assembly GCA_007258455.2. Classification (NCBI taxonomy): domain Eukaryota; kingdom Viridiplantae; phylum Streptophyta; class Pinopsida; order Cupressales; family Cupressaceae; genus Sequoia; species Sequoia sempervirens. The sequence goes on along the minus strand of VDFB02105785.1, from coordinate 441,708,680 downwards.
GAAATCTAAGCCTATTGGCTAAACCTTCCATCCCGGGAGCAAGCTACGACCGGTTCCAAAATTGCAATCCCACTGCGTGGGTTCAAAAAACCATCTACTATTATGATTTTAAACACAGAAAATTAAAACCAGAGGTTGAGCCTCACATGGCCGGTTCTGAATTTGCAGTTCCACTGCATAACTTCTAAAAACCATCTAGTGTTATGATTTTAAACACAAAAATTTAAAACACGGAGGTCGAGCCTCACAGAAAGTCGTTTACTTCTGCAAATACGGTGAAGTCTTCCACCCATTCCATCCCCTCCGTCACCATCCCTAGCTTTCTTTTCAGGAATTCGACCACCATGGCCGATATCATTATGTGCCTCATAAGCTTTGGCCCCTTGAGGTCTAAAATGAAGGGATAGACTTTAATTGCCTCGTCCGTCTCCCAAAGAAGGTCCAGGTCTGAGGGGCGCAGGATTCCTTTTCCCTTGAAAGCTGCTTTTAGTGTCTTCTCTAACCCCCCTAGCAAGTCACCTCAGAAAATACGCTCCAACATTTCCTTTGCATCCACCTTCGGGACTTACAAGTCCAGAATTACAGCTAAGAATCGAGAAGAGATGTGTGCATTGTCTCTCGCAAATTCCTTTCTATCTAGGTGGCCCTTACCTAATATCATTTTGACTGCTAACATTGTCAAGGGGTCATCCTCAAGCAGGATTCTCTTTAGCCTTTGTTCTGTAATCTCCTGAAATGCTATTTGTCTCTCTGTTGCCACCAAGGAGACTGGAGTATCAACGCTAAAACTTTCTAACCCCTCCAATGATATGGAGATAATGAATTTCGATCTGCTCGTCCTCGCCATTTACAACCCTTTGGTCGATAGTTCCCTGCACAAAGACAACAAACAAACCAAATTTTGAAAACCATACTATGAGAATGTCATCATCCGTTCACTTTTAAAAGGCCCATATGCTGTAAGGCCGAGCCTCCATGCATGAGTCTGAAACAATGGCAAAGCAAGGCACTCCATCCATGCCATAAAAATTGTCCTACAACCTTCAGCCTTCATTCGGCTAGCTCCTCGTGAGGATCAACTTCTACCACTCAGCCTATTTTCTTAAGCTTTCATGATGGTCGTACCCTACGTGTCGAGTTGATTATGCTTGGATTCTTGTGTCATTAGCTTTTCTTGACATCGCCGAGATCTCCCCTAATTTGGTGGACTGCTAAAATTTGGTTACTTTCCTTCCTCATCCCTCCATTGTTTTGGAGAGGGCTTGGAGTGATGTGGCCTTGCCACTGTGCAACCACCTTTCACACCCCATCCAACACCTCATTTCCTCCCTCTTTGTTAGCATAATTTACCTTATTTCCATCGATCTCATGGATGAGTATGATAGGGAACTAGATGAGTGGTGGGTGGGGGCCCACCCTGCCACCCACAAGAAATTACTTTGTGTTACTCTATGTTACATTCTTTAAAACTGGGTCCAATTACTTCCTTATTAGACAGAGAGTCAGCTTCCGTGTTTCCTTCCCTTAACGTGTGATTGAACATCACTTGTTCAAAATTCCTTAGTTGTTCTAATGCAGCTTCCAAATAAACCCCTAATTTCCAATTGTGGATCTGTCTTGTCCTTAGAGCATTTATGACCAAAGTTGAGTCTCCTTCAACTATCAGATTTTTAATTCCTAATTCCTTACCCAGTTTTAATCTGAGCAGGAGAGCTTGGAATTCAGCTGCATTGTTCGTTCCTTCTACTAGGGGTTGAGCTAGTCTCCCCAGAGTCAAGCCTGTAGAAGTTCTAATTATGCATCCTGCCCCATACGGCCCCGGATTCCCTTTGGAGGCTCCGTCAAAATTCAGTTTGGCCCATCCCTGCTTAGGGGGAATCCACTGTGTCTTATTATGTTGTTCAGTGGAAGCCACATTTTCTGAACTGCCCAAGGGGGGGTTTTGATTCCAAACCATTGTTTCATAATCCAAGCATCCCATTTAGATTTTTTATTTTTATTTTTTGGTTTGACCATCAGCTGTGCATTGAAAATTTCTACTATGCTCGCCTCTATCTTGCACTATAGTCTTGGGATCGACATCTCTTTATCCTGAAAAATACATCTATTTCTCTCCTTCCACACTTCTTAGATTAGGATTGAAGGGCTCATCTTCTAGAGATCCCCAAAGATGGTGTTATGATCATTACTTGGCCAAGATTTTAAGCATTCTAGTAAGGTGTTGGGAAAAATAGTTGTCCAATGTAGCTTTGTGCACAACCAACACCACATCTAATAAGTAAACTTACAATTAATAAGTAAGTGATCCACTGTTTCCTCAGCCTCTTGACACAAGAAGCATCTAGTCGGACCATGGTAGCCCAATTTGGTAAACCTATCTCCTGTAAGAATTCTACCTTGTGCTGCAACCCATGTGAATATCCTTGCTTTTGGGAGACATACTTTATTCCAACAAAGACTTCGAGGGATCTCTGAATTTTCTTCAGTTGAGGATGATAGGATATTGTATCCTATCTTGGCTGAGTAGATCCCGTTTGATGCAGCATCCTAGCGTAAGCGATCACTCCCCTGTCTGCCCCAAATCCTATGTTTTGACAATGCTTTCTCAAACGCTTCAATTTCCTGGGCACCCAGTTCCAGACTTCTCATCGATTTCCACTTCATGTAACCTTCAGCTGAGTCTTACAAACGATCTATGTAATCTCTGACTTTCAAACCCCAAATTTGTTTAGTCTTCTCCTTTACTCTTGAAAGTTCTGGGTTGTCGGCTAGTGCTGGATGGCCTTCCCAAGAGTCTTCCCAGAACATAGCCTCCTTTCCATCCTTCACTTCCCAAGTAAGAAAATATGTTATAAGATCTCTAGAGTTTTTAATGAAATTCCAAATTCGGGACCCAGATGGCAAGGATTTTGCTACTAGAAAGCAGTAAGGGTCTGCTTCCAAATATTTTTCTCTGACAATCTTCACCCATTTGAGGTTAGGGCAAGAATGAATAGTCAAAGCTAATTTTTCCCCCAGTGCCTGTTTTGACGAAGAACATTTCTCAAACCTGTCCCATCTTTCTCCCTCTTCTCACAAACCTTCTGCCATTTTATAAGAGGAATTTTATTTTGTTCTGAATTACCTTTCTAGAAGAAGTCCTTCATTACCCGATTTAGATCTTTGCTTGCTCCAATTGAGAGCTGCAGATAGGACATCATATAGATGGGAAGTACGAAAAAACTGATTTCAACAAGGTTAACCTCCCTGCCCAAGACAACCACCTATTTTTCCATGAGAATATTCAATCCTTACAAGGAGTCACTATAGAACTCCAGGCACTGGTACTTTTGATGCCTTTGTCCAATGGTAGTCCTAAAAATTTGCATGGCAATTGTCCCATCTTAAATCCTAAGATTCGCAAGATTTGAAGTTCACTGGGGAAATTTGAGTTGAAGAAGAATATCTCAGATTTAGCCTTACTTACTTCCTACCTAGAAGCCCTAAAGTAGTCTTCTAATTTTTTTTTATATCTTTGTGCCTCTTTTGTTGAAGCCTCACCAAACAGCATTGTGTCATCCGTAAATTGCTGATGCATGATATTAGGTAGACTACTAGTTACTTGCAATCCTTCAATCCATCCGGACCTCCTTGCATTTTCAATCGATCTCCCGAGGGCTTCAACCATTATTATGAATAGGAAAGGGGATAGAGGGTCCCCTTGTCTAAGACCTCTTGAAGCAGTAAAGTATCCCTCCAAAGAACCATTAACCAACACTGAGAAACGCAGGCTAGCCACCCATCCGAAGAGCCAGTCTAACCATTCCTTTTGAAAGCTGAAGGCTTCCATTACCTTGAAGAGGAATCTCCAATTCACTCTATCATAAGCTTTTCTAATGTCCAGTTTCAGAAGCATTTCCGGTTTATTCAATTTTTGGATTGAATGAATGACTTCTTGAGCAATGATCACCCCATCTAGAATTGATCGTCCTGGGACAAAACCTGTTTGTTCCTCAGATATTATTGTGGGGAGAATCTTCTTCAGTCTATTGGCTAATACTTTGTCCAATATCTTGTAAAGCGTGTTACACAATGATATTGGGTGAAAGTCTTCCCAGGAGTTTGGATTTTCTTTCTTTGGGATGAGGGCAATTAAAGTATTATTTGCTTCCTTTAAAACTCTTATGTTAATCCTAGAGTCTTCTATAGCTTCCCAAACATCCTTACCTAAGAAGTGCCAGTATTTCTGGAAGAAAACTGTCAGAAATCCATCTGGTCTGGGTGCCTTTTCTAGTTGCATCCCAAAGAATGCCTCTTTCACTTCGTCTTCAAAGAATTTTTCATTCAAAGCTCTCATTTGAGTTTGAGAAATCAATTTCAGTATGGATTGCAAGGAGGCATTCTGGGCATCCAAATTTGAACCTTCCCAATCATTGAGCAAGTTCTGAAAATATGTAATTGTTGAATCTTTTATTTCCTTCAGATCTTCCATCAATCTTTCATCCCCATCTTTCAAGCAGGATATTCTGTTAAATTCCTTCCTTACTTTTGTAGAGTTGTGAAAGAATTTTGAATTTCTATCTCCTGTCTTCAACCAGACCTCTCTGGATTTTTGTCTCCAAAAAACTTCCTCTTTGGCCAGGATATCATTGAGCTTGTTAGTTAATACCTATTCTTTCACATAGCAGGCTTTGTCCATCCCTTTATTAATAATTTAATCAGCTAGGTTGTCCAGTTCTTGCTCTGTTCGCTCTTTCTCTCTAAAGATGTTCTTGAAGCTCTCTTTGTTCCATTATTTAAGTCGCTGCTTCAAGTATTTTAGCTTTTTGATCACGTTGAATAAGCTTGAGCCCACCGGGGAGCATTCCTTCCACCATTGTTCTAATAATACCATCACACTAGGGTCCTTAAACCACATCATTTCAAATTTGAATGGGCATCGAATCGGACCCTTCTCCCCATCTATTTGAAGTTGAACTGGAAAATGGTTGGAACCGGTCCCAAAGTTTATCTTGCTCTCTAGAGAGAAAGGAAAAAGACACAGATTTCCTTTGAAGAAGAATCTATCTAATTTTTTCGCTATACTACCAAACCCTTTCCTACAATTTGTCCAAGTGAAGTGTCCATTGCCTATGGGAATTTCCAGTAAAGAGTTTCTATCCACAAAGCTACAAAAATCCGTTTGGGACTGTAGGAATTTTCCTAAGCCACCTTTCTTGTCTTCCTGCCTAAGAATTGCATTAAAGTCTCCTCCTATTATGCTGAAACCCTGTTGCATACCACTCAAAATTCCATCCAATTCTAACTAGACCAACCTTTTCTGAACGCTCATCAAGGGGCCATACACATTTATGAGATTAAAATGAAGATTCAAGATTAGACTTATTACCTTGCACACCATCTAGTGTCGACTCGAATTCAAGGCCTCTATTAGGACTGTCTGCGTTTTCCATTTAATCATTAAGCCTCCTGAAGCACCTTCTGCTTCAGCCCCTATCCATTTCCATGACCTCAATTTTTTGCCAAATTTCTCCAAATCTGAACCGCCTAATTTTGTTTCTTGAAGAAGACAGATTTCTACTTGAGTCACTTCTATGTGGCGCCTGATGAGGCTCCACTTGTTAGGGGCATGTAAGCCCCTAACGTTCCAAGTTAAGATTTTCATTGCTATTCAAGAAGGGCTCCACCCTTCCCTACTTTAATCATTGAATCAATTTTATGTTGTCTGCTAGCTTCCCCATCCAGTTTTCTCTTTTCTTGATTAGGAATTCTACCCCTCTTTTTTTGTTCCCCGCAGTTCGGCGTGAGTTTGAGTAGATCCCTTCTATGAATTCCTCATCGAGATTTGGCCACTTGCAATTCCTCTGTCATCTTTCTCTTCTTACCTGATTGTGGACTTAATAGCACCATCGTTTCTTGCCCTTCTAACTCCTAGATTTCCTCTATACCTTTAAAGTTAAGCCCTACCTCTGATATTCCTGAATTTGCTTTAGTTGCCACCACTAATTCCACTAATTCCTTCCCCACTTCTATCAAAGAATCAAATTCCACATTCTGACAACTATCCCCTAGAAGTTCTAGAGTCTCAAAAATTTTCTCTTCTAAATCCGCAAGCTAATCCTCCTTCTCCTCCTGTTCCTCCTGTAGCTCCTTCCTCCCCTTTGTTTTATCAACTGAAGATGATCTTGGAGAGCCAATCTGGGAGGCATCCACCAAAGGTTGCACATTGTCCCTATCCTCTTTTGTAGAAACCCTACTCTTCTTGGGCAAAGGCTTCTTGAGCCCTAGCTTAGGAGAGGAAAGACTTGTAGTTTCAGTGGTAATTCAGACTGACACTCTGGGAGTCTCCGTTGGGATATCCAAAAGGTAGGATTTCCCTACCTCTTTGTTGGGTGTTCTACATCCCAAAGAACGCACTAGATTATTATGCATTAGAGAATCCCACTCCAATTTTTGAACCCAGTTTCCATAGTCTGTTAGAAGTTCAATCTCGCTCCATATCTTCCTATCTGCTTTATTCTCCACACATATGTGCACATAGGTTTGGTTCTTCTTTGCCAATTTCCTTTCTTCTATGCAAACAAATGTGCCCAATTGATTGCCTATTTCCTCCAGAATGGGTGGAGCCCAATGTTCCTGAGGAAGATTGGGTAAATTGTACCAGTCTTGCTGGGTTTCCATCACATGAGTCATTGGGTCAAAACCCACTGTCCATTGCCTTAAATAAAAACCACACCCATCTAAAACCCAAACACCTTTCACTATTTGGTCTCTGATTTTTCTAGATGGGCATACTACTAGGAAGAAGTCATTATGGAGCATTTTAAACTGCAGCTCAGAACCCCAACGTTCTTTCCACCATTTCACCAAATAATCCCAGTTGAGATCCTTTCTGAACCATTTCCCAAGCAAGCCTAATTGCTCTAACCTCAAGACTTCTACTTGCAATTTCGAAGAGCTGATTACTATTTTGGTTCTTCCTCCTTTTAATTCTTTGGACAAGAATGGACCGCCGTGTCCCCTTTCTCCCTCTGGGATTTCTTCTCGTTCTTCCTCCCATTCCTTATCAGCTGACTTCTTTTGCCAAGTCACTCCTCCTTTCCCATTTATACCTTTAGGGTTTCTTCTGGGGCCTTGTCTGCCCAGCCATGGAATATCATTATGCCCTCTTTTTCCTTCATTCTGTTGCCGAGGTCTACGAAACGCTTTGTTTCTATACTGTCTATTCTTGGTCCAACCTCGAGAAGAGCCTACTCCTCTATTCGTGTGAAGATTCCCGTTGTTGAAAATTGAGGTGTTTTCTTAGCTTAATACTCTGTAAAACTTCAAAATTGCTGTTATAAGTAAGTCTTTTCTTTGTTACATATATTCTTTGTGGATGATTATCTTGATTAATCCATTTTACTGTTGTAGAATGTAGAGATAATTATATAGAAGAACTAGACAGGATAATAGAAGTTTCACACAAGATATACCGTGGAGAAACCCTTTCGGGAAAAAACTCCACCAAGAATTATTCTATTATTCAAACTCTGAATTACAATAGCTCCAATTCTTGCTTGAGAATGCTTCTTCTGTCTTTCACAATCTTCTTCACACCTGCAATAACAACTCCCCAACTCTATTCAACTTGAATGAGATATATAGACAATATGCAACCTTGTAATAATCAAATGGTGATAATTACAATGCATAATCTCAAGCCCTTGAAAAGGTACGCCATATTCCTTCAAGTAGAGTTCTTCAGTGAAGACTAAAGCTTACAACATGTGCATCATGCATTTGGGTGTCCCAAACTGAAGCTACAACTTCTCCTTCACTTCGGTGATAATTCCAAAGCTATTCCTCAAAGATGGCACCCACAATTAAAGCTACTTAACTGAGCCTTCAGAAATATCTTATCATGCATTGGAGTTAATTCCAATAAAGCATCTTGGGCACCCAAGTTGTCTTCAAGTGCTTTATTGTTAACTGAAACATTTACTCAACACCATTCCCAAAGAATGGTCATCCCTTGTTAACTGGAGGTCCCTGTTATCTGTCATACAACTCAATGTTATTTAGCCATACATTAAAAGTTAACTGAAGCTAACTACATGCAACTCAAAACTATCATGCATGCAATTGAAGATAACTGAACTGAACTGAACTGAACTGAATTGAACTTAACTTAACTTAACTTAACTTAACTTAACTGATATGAACTTAACTTAACTGAACTTCAAGCATGCAAACATCAAATCCTAACTTCTAGGATCTTTACATGCATTCAGAAGTGTTAACTGTTACTCCGTATAGTTAACTGGACACAAGGTGAGATTCACCTTTCCATGTGTGCACCCACATGCTCCTATTATTTAGGAATAAATACAAATTTCAATTTCATGATTTATTTCATCCAAATATTTAATCTCATCCTAATCTTAGTGTTGTTGAACACATTCCAAGAATCTAGGAGATACATGAAATAATTAATGTTTAGGATTTGCAATTAAATGGCAACCTATTTCCAACATTCTCCCACTTGACATTATACATTTCAATTATTCTAAACAAGAAATAATAAAACAAGTACAAGTCTCAAAGCCAATGTCCTTCTTGCACCAACTAATCAATCCATGCTAACTTCAAATGCAACCTGCATAATCATGAAGCTTCCAAGCAAATGATTAAAACCAAAAGAACTTATTTGTATGGTTTCATAAGATAATCTGTAACATTAATTAAAGTGTTAACTTTTTCAATTAATACCTTCCCATTATCAACCAAACCATTACCTTTCCCAAGCCTCTGTAACCAAACCACCTCTTTAGAGGCATGCTAAACCGCCGAGTGTGTTGAATTCACATTCAACCAAGGTGTAGACTCCTCGGTCTTTTCTGTTGAAATTTTTTTCTCACAAGTAACCGTTCCAACAAATGTGTCTTACCACAAGAGAATTCCAGCCTCACCTATTTCTCCAAGTATCCATGAGGACCTGTAACCAACCAATCCATGCCAAACTCCAAATGCAACACAACACTTTCATGAAGTAGAGAAGCAAATGATTAATGTACCCAAAACTTAAGAGAACTACACAAGATCATTGTCAAAACTCCAATCATGAATCAAGAATCATAAACATGACATCCATGATCTAACCATCTCCTCTTAGGAGATCACATGCATCATAACATACTTATACATCTTAGTCTCAAGAGAACCATGTAAATATGCCAAACTCTAAACTAGTATCAAGAGTAAACCATGATATCCATAACAAATATACTCTAAACCAAGAAACCATATCTCCAACCACATGGAGATAACCTTACCAATGATGCATCCAAGTCACTGCTAATAACTCCCACTGAACCGTGATACCGAGTCACACATGGCATTGTGACTACCATCCTCTCTTCGAAGATTACTCTGAAACATGAAGCAAAGAGTTATCACAAACAATATTAGCTGAAATAACCAATGTATCATTACTATTATCTGAGGACTCCTCTGTAGAAGAATCAGAACTCTCTTTCTTGTTCTTACAATCCTTCTTCACATGTCCTGGTTTCCCACAGTTCCAACACTTTACCTTACTTCGTCCTTCTGACTTACCCTTCCCTTCCTTGTTTCCCTTAGGCTCCTTTTTCTTAGACCTACCTTTTACAAACAAGGCATCTTGTATTTCCTCCTTAGATTTCCTCCTCATCTCCTCTGATAGGAGAGTAGGAATAATGTTGTCCATCTTTGGATCTGCACCATTTCCACTAATTGCAACAATTAGATTTTCCCAAGAATTTGGTAAAGAACAAAGCAATAAAATGCACTTATCCTCATCCTCTAGCTTTACATCTACAGATGCTAACTAACTGAGAATTAAATTGAAAGTATTCAAATGTTGTGCAACTGAATCACCATCTTTCATTTTCAAAGAATATAATTGCCTTTTCAGATACAACTTATTGGTGAGACTCTTAGTTTGATAAATATCCCCTATTCTTTTCCATAATTTATATGCACTAGTTTCCATTGAAACATTCAAAAGAACAACATCAGCAAGACATAACCTTATTGTTCCTCTTGCCTTTTTATCTAACTTAGCCCAATCTTCATCTGAAATAGTTGTAGGTGTCTTTGTCTCATTATTAACCGCTAACCACTGATCTCTTTCTTCAAGAAGATCTTCCATTTTTAATTTCCACATTTCATAGTTAGAACCATTGAACCTTTCAATCTCTAACCTTGAATTCATTGTAACAAAACTTAATTCCAAAATCAGCAAATAACAAAAATAATATGAGCTCCCACTAAGCTAAAAAACCTCCAATCTTTTAAGAGAAAGGCGTCCCAATACTCTACCCAACCTCAGCTCTGATACCAAATGTTGAAAATTGAGGTGTTTTCTTAGCTTAATACTCTGTAAAACTTCAAAATTGCTGTTTTAAGTAAGTCTTTTCTTTGTTACATATATTCTTTGTGGATGATTATCTTGATTAATCCATTTTACTATTGTAGAATGTAGAGATAATTATATAGAAGAACTAGACAGGATAATAGAAGTTTCACACAAGATATACCGTGGAGAAACCCTTTCGGGAAAAAACTCCACCAAGAATTATTCTATTATTCAAACTCTGAATTACAATAGCTCCAATTCTTGCTTGAGAATGCTTCTTCTGTCTTTCCAATCTTCTTCACACCTGCAATAACAACTCCCCAACTCTATTCAACTTGAATGAGATATATAGACAATATGCAACCTTGTAATAATCAAATGGTGATAATTACAATGCATAATCTCAAGCCCTTGAAAAGGTACGCCATATTCCTTCAAGTAGAGTTCTTCAGTGAAGACTAAAGCTTACAACATGTGCATCATGCATTTGGGTGTCCCAAACTGAAGCTACAACTTCTCCTTCACTTCGGTGATAATTCCAAAGCTATTCCTCAAAGATGGCGCCCACAATTAAAGCTACTTAACTGAGCCATCAGAAATATCTTATCATGCATTGGAGTTAATTCCAATAAAGCATCTTGGGCACCCAAGTTGTCTTCAAGTGCTTTATTGTTAACTGAAACATTTACTCAACACCATTCCCAAAGAATGGTCATCCCTTGTTAACTGGAGGTAGTCCCTGTTATCTGTCATACAACTCAATGTTATTTAGCCATGCATTACAAGTTAACTGAAGCTAACTACATGCAACTCAAAATAACTATCATGCATGCAACATGCACTTGCATGCAACTGAAGATAACTGAAGATAACTGAACTGAACTGAACTGAACTGAACTAAACTGATTCTGAACTGAACTGAACTGAACTTAACTTAACTGATATGAACTTAACTTAACTGAACTTCAAGCATGCAAACATCAAATCCTAACTTCTAGGATCTTTACATGCATTCAAAAGTGTTAACTGTTACTCCGTATAGTTAACTGGACACAAGGTGAGATTCACCTTTCCATGTGTGCACCCACATGCTCCTATTATTTAGGAATAAATACAAATGTCAATTTCATGATTTATTTCATCCAAATATTTAATCTCATCCTAATCTTAGTGTTGTTGAACACATTCCAAGAATCTAGGAGATACATGAAATAATTAATGTTTAGGATTTGCAATTAAATGGCAACCTATTTCCAACACCCGTGAGCCCGGTCCTCGTGAAAACGACCATTCTGAGCATTGTTCTTAGGGCGGGCCCATCTCTCTTTCTTCCAAACATGTTCAAGGTTCCCACTCCTGTTCCCTTTGGGTCCCTCGTGACCTCTACCACCGTGCCTGAGTTTTTTCGAATGTTATTTTCCTCCATGACCGTTGCAAAGCTCCATTTTCATATCTATATATACCATTTTTACATATACCATATATGTATATATATATATATATGGTATATATATGTATATATATATGTAAAAATGGTATATATATATATATACCATTTTTACATATATATATACATATATATGTAAAAATGGTATATATATATATACCATTTTTACATATATATATACATATATATGTAAAAATGGTATATATATCTCATATATATATATAATTTTTACATATATAATGTATAATAATATGTAAAAATGTATTAATACGTATGCTCTATATATATATACATATATATCATATATGTATATATATGCCCATATATACATATATACATAATATGTGTGTGTATATGTATATACATATGTATATTGTAATGTAATAATATATACTCCTATATATATATATGTATATATGTATATACATGTATATATGTATATGTATATATATATATATGTATATATGTATATACATGTATATATGTATATATGTATATACATGTATATATGTATATGTATATATATATATATGTATATATATATATAGATATGGATATCGAAACTTATTCATATGTTAAATTACAGTCGTAATTGTTAAAAGTTTGATTGTTTTCAGTTCTAAAAATTGCAGAGTAAAACTCATCATAGAGCCTCCCCTCTCCAGCCACGTCCCTCCCCATTTGGGAGGGGCTGCTCTATGGGGGTAGTGCCCTCCATAGGCTGTGACCTGTGGAGGGGGCATTGCCCACCACAGGCAGCGCCTCCCCAATGGGGGGCATCATCCTTTCTCCCTTAATCTTATAAAGAATTTTTGAATAGCTAGTTTGCTTTGTTAAGACAGTGCGTATGGGGGCTGGGTAAATATGAATTCATACAAATGCCAAATACAAATATTTAAATTGCTTTTTCAAATACACTGAGTGCATATTTTCTATGAGCTGTATAAATTTTACATTTTTTTTCATATGTATTTTGTCACTGCTAAAATTTCAAACCTTTAGACTTTCTAAATTGCAAGAATTACTTTGATGATATTCGTAGTATGCAAACATCTGTGAGGATGAACTAATATGTATATAGGTATATATATATATGTAAATTATATTTATACATATATATTATATATATATATATATATATATATTTGTATGTAAATATATATATATATGTATATTTATATATACAACTGTAGTAGGATAGATAAATAATTGTATGCAAAATTGTTTTACATGGATATATATTTATATATGGTTAATACCTATAGAAAATTTTCTAATTCAAAATGTTAAACAATCTGAAATAAAAATCTTGTTCTTAATCTTGATAATTTATGAGTATATATATATATAACCATCTGTATACAAAATTAGATATGAATATATATTTAATTTTCTTTTTATTTGAGAATGATCAATACTTCGGTTGAAGCTAGTAAATATTTGTGAGAGATTTGATTCATTACAAAATTCCTATGTGATGTATCTATATCTATATATATATATATTATTGCAAAATGCATTCCTTTTGAATTATAGTTCTTATGCAAATCAATTTGAGAGCTTGGAATTAAAATGTGCTTTTATAATGAAATGCTTAGAGAAATTGTAGGACCAATTGTAGGCTGCATATTATAGATTATTGTACTTATGTAAATCGATTTAAGAACTTGTCAATGAGATGTGTTTTATGATAAAATGCTTGTATGAGTAAATGTTGTTAAACCGAATGAAATTTTATGTGGAAAATGCACTATTTGTTTCCTTTATGAGTAGACTTCCGAGATAGGATGCCGAAGGTGGACCCATAGAGACGATAGTTTTACCTTTTCTAAAACTATCAATTATTTTTGTTTATGCTTGGCCAAGCAATGTACCATTGAAATATATGGATTAAAATCCTAGATTTGAATGTTATATAGGTCTTTGCCACTTCCTGTTTGCAAGAAATATGTTATTCTAAGTATAGGAATGCATATAGGCATCAGGCTTGCATCGAGAGTTCCCTCTTGTTGTGTTGTTCCAGGTTGCTAGGCTCCTTGTGCAAGGTCGAGGATTTCTTCGAGATAGGAGGAAACCTGGGGAAGTCATGTGCTTCATGGTTGGGTGGAATGTCATGTCCCCTGAAATTGCAACACAAAAAAAAATCAAACCCCAAATAAATATCGAGAAACAAATAATATATATATATAATCATCAAAGATAAAATTATAATTATTAAGTATAATATTATAAATATTAAATACTAAAAATAAGCATTACAATCATTACAATTAGATAATGTTATCATTTTGTATATAAATGAAGGCTTGATTCATAAATCAAAATATAAAATGTAATAGAGTAGTAAAGTAATATAAATTGCAAATATAATGGCCACCGTATTAAATAATAAGCAAACCCAACAATTGGTATAAGGGTATCATTCATGCTTAAGCAAGTCAGATGGAGAAAGGTAGCGACGCTCCATGCTATGCCTCTCCAAGGCATTGGTTGATTGGAATCACGAATTATTTAGATGGATTGTTGGCTAAGGGCTCAGGGTGATATAGACTATTACCACATAGATTGTCGGTGAATATTCAAAAGGAAAGGGCATTTTGTTTGGGATATTCTGGTCTAACTATGAAGATGTACTATGTAGGAGTCAAGTGAAAATCGTATCTTACCTAAGAATCATATACAACACCATCTACTATTCTCCCATCACCCATAGATACTCGGTTGGAGCAGAGAGATGTTGTATCAAGCCTGACGCCAATACGAGACTCGTTTAGCAATGAATAAGTATGCATAACGCTTGAACACCATGCGATGCTGCCAACAACATCCCTTCCCTCAACCAATACGCCCGTAATGACATAAAAGATAATGTTCACACCGACATCGAGGTCTTAGAGCTGGCTAAGGCAACAAACGCTCAGAAGGTGTATGACATTAATGTGAATGGATGCCATAAGAAATTCCTTGAGGTCAAATGCTAAACTCCCATCGGTAGTTGATGACCCATCCATCTTGAGTAATGTTCAGCCTTCCACCATGAGAATATATTTGTGGATCACACAAGGAGGAGAATACATAGTCCTGATTATAACATCTAACATAAAGAATAATTAATAAAGGAGAAAATCTGAATGGAAGTCACTTGAATTCAAAGCATAGATATATAAGAACATAACAATAAGGAAGATAGGTAACATAGAATTAAGAAGAATATATATAATACTCATACAGGTCTACAGACCCATCGCCAAGCAGGTATGTGCTAGCTTAGTATGCATTTCAAATATTTAGATAATGGTTAATGTAGTATAAAGATTGTATTTTATTTTTTTTAAAAGGGATAAAAACTTTATTAAAAAATCAAGAGAAGCAATACAATCAAAACCAAGGGCCAAGCCCCAGAAGCTCAATTATCTTCTAAAATCTTCCTATCCTCCTCAAGAAACCACTCCAAATCCTAACGTAACTCAGGAGAAACCTGCATCCAATCCTCAATCTTCCAGCCTCCATCATGCTCAGAAGCCCACTTAGCCAAATAGTCAGCCACCCGATTCCATTCACGCGGAATATGAACAAAAGAAACCATCTCCATCCAGGAGCTAACCTGGAGGATCCACTGGACCACCACCGCCAACTGCCAATTGATGCCCGACATCTTTTTCTCATTCAACAAATTAATCAGAATCTGTGAATCAGCTTCACAAATCACCTTTTTCCATCCAAGAGCAAGGGCCCGCTCCACAACATAAAGAATTGCCAAACCCTCCATGAGATTAACCGTCTACTCCCCCTTATGAATGGAGAACATAAATATCATTGCACCCCTTGAATCTCTACCAACCCCACCAATCCCAGCAGGCCTAGGATTACCACGAGAAGACCCATCCATATTTATCTTCAAAATGTCAACCAAAGGAGGCAACCACCTACCCAACCGCTGAACTCTCAAACACCCCTTCCTAATACGTCTGAGCTCTACCGAAGAGGAGTAGATCCCCTAAAGACCCAGCCTATCCACCCACTCCGCATCATCTCTTCCCAAGGGAAATCCCACCTCACACTTAGCCTCCACAGTTTCATGAATCATCCTTAACATGCGCAACCAAACTTGCTAACCCACCAGCTTCTCCCCACGAAAAATCCAATGATTCCTCTCTAGCCAAATCTGCTAGAGAAGGAAGGTAGGACCCACATACCACACATCCTGCAAAAAAGAAGCCGACAAGGGGTGTCTTCCCAAGCTACTCCAAAACTCCAACAAAGAGGAAGCATGAACACAAGGTTGCTTCCAAACCTCCCACCACCAGTGCCAAATCCTTACAACAAAGGGGCATCTAAAAAATAGATGCGAGGAATCCTCCTCAGCCATCCCACAAAGAACACAAACAGAAGGCCTATGAAAACCCTGCTTACGAATGTTATCCCAAGTCAAACATCTATTCCTTACTAGAGTCCAAACAAAGCAATTGCATTTCAGCCAAGAAATCTTATTCCACACCTTCTTCCACCAAAGAACCTCCCCCCGAGCCACCATCTGAGCTGAAAGCACCTGATAGCCATAAGCAACAGAATAATTCCCCTAGGATTACGGGACTAGGCAAGAATATCACCATCCAAAGAGAGCTACACTGTCTCCTGCTAAGAATAGAGAAAAGCTCAACACACTCATCCTCCAAGCCCATAACCGACCACTCGGAGGGGTCCTTCCAACAAGCCTTTTCAACCTGACCCAGAGAAGAAACAGACTTGAAGTCACTCACCCTAGACCAACCAGCCTCAATGAACCTCTAGCTCATGGGAAGCAAGTGAGGAAATTGTGAGAGGAGAGGAGGGAATCCATCCCAAGAATCTGACCAAAAAAGAGCATCTGAACCCTGTCTACATATCCAGAACAAACCCTCCTTAATGAGCTTCGCACCTTTCTTAAGAGTACACCAAATCATTGAACCTTTCCCTTCAACTGGGTACCTAGGGAAGTCCTATCGAAGAGCATCTAGAAAATACTTATGAGAGAGAATCCTGGCCCACAGCTGATCCTGCTCCACACACCATCTCTAGAATAACTTAGCAACCACCGCCTCACTGAATAAAGAAGATTGCCGAAGGCCCAAACCACCAAACTGCTTAGGACAACAAACATCCTCCCAACTGAACAAGCTCCACTTGGAGGATGACAAGCAACCAACCCAAAAAAAATTGTCTCTCAAGAGAGTCCAAATCCTTAAGAAAACCCACTGGTGCAACCTGCAACATACATCGGTAAATAGGGAGGGCCTGAACCACATATTTTATAAGCTGCACCCGACCCGCAAAAGATAACCATCTATGAGTCCAATGATTAACTTTCACCCAAAATTTATCCAGAATATTCTGCCATGAACTCTTAGGAAGACACCTAACAGAGATAGGAAAACCAAGATACGTAAAGGGAAGAACCCTAATCTAAAATCTCAAAATATTAGCAATTCTTCTCTAAATGGAGATAAGCGTATTAAAGAAAAAAATGGATGAATTATCTTCATTAATCAATTTCCCCAAAGCCGCAAGGTACAAATCCAAGAACTGTCTCAAATAAGTATCCTCCCTAATAGTAGCCACCCCCATCAGGGAAATATCATCAACAAACTACAAATGAGACTGTAGGGGCAAATCTCCACCCCAATGCCATCCCTGAATGTTACCAGATTCCACATTTCTTTTGAACAAGCATCCAAGGCCTTCGACAACCAGCAGAAAAAGATACAGAAAAAGGGGGTCCCCTTGGCATAGACCCCTAGAGGCCCCAAACAAATCAGAATGATCCCCATTAATCAACACAGAGAAAGACACATAAGTAACACAACTCAAAACCCACTAAATGTAATCAACACAAAACCCATAGGCACCCATAATCTCTCTGAGGAAGGACCACCTGACTCTGTCATAAGCCTTAGCCATATCTAACTTAATAAACATCGCCTTCGGCCAAGAGGCATCCATGGAGTGAATGGTCTTAGTCACAATAACAACCCCATCCAAAATCTGCCACCTAGCTATGAAGCCACTCTGCTCCTCCGAGATCAAAATCGATAGCCATTTCTTCAACCTCTCAGCCATTAACTTTGAAATGATCTTATAAGCAACATTACAAAGGGAGATTGGTCGGAACTGAGTAAGCCTATCTGCCCCCTCACATTTGGGAATTAGAGCAATGAAGGTAGAATTAAGGGCACACAACATCTGTTTATTCTTTTGGGACTCTTGCACAACCGCCAAAAGATCCATCTTAATGATCTCCTAGAATTCCTAAAAAAATTCAATAGGGAAACCATTAGGGCCCGGGGCTTTGCCTTTCTTCATCTTAAGTACAATCTCCTCTAATTCAGCTAGAGAGATCTCTCTCATCAAATCCCCATTCGCCTCCCCAGAAACCAACTGAGGAATGCAAGAAAGAACATTCTCTTCATGAGCCGAACCCTCATGCGCCTCCTCCCTAAATAGATTCTCAAAATATCGAGAAGCTTCAGTTGCAATCTCTTGAAAAGAAACAAGCCGGTCCCCCCTATCATTCACCGGGACAGAGATGGAATTACCATTCCTCCTAGCCTTCACTGAATTAAAGAAAAATGTTGTATTTTTATCCCCTTCTTTCAGCCAATCCACCCGAGCCTTTTGCTTCCAAAAAATATCCTCCCGAAGCTCACACTCCTCCACTACCTTCAAAGCACTAGTCTCCTCTTTCAAAAGAACCTCAGTAACCCTCTTCTCCCGAATCTCTGACGTAATAATATTCAATTTATCCTGAGCAACAACCCTATCGTGGAAAATATTACCAAAACATCGCCGATTCCACCTCTTGAGTTGATACTTGACAAACTGGAGAAGCTTGACCAAGGAGTACATTGCAGTACCAAAAGCTGGTCTACCATCCCTCCACCAAATAGCCACCTACTCATAGAGAGTAGGATCACGAAGCCACATAAGCTGAAACTTGAAAGAGGGAGGACAAAACCTCTGAGCCGAAATGATGCTAAGCTTGATAGACCAATGGTCAGAACCCCTCCAATCCAAAATTTTTGAGGATGTACACCATGCACCGCCAACCCAATAGCACGATACCAAGAACCTATCCAACCTTTTAGCCACACAATCCTCACCCATCCTCCTATTATTCCAAGTAAAACAACCATTACCAGGATGAACATCCACCAGATTTAAACTAGAGATATTATCCCTGAAAAGCAAAGCTGAAGGATCCAACCTAGCAATTCCACCTCTTTTCTCTAACAAGTCCACAATAGCATTAAAGTCCCTAGCCAGAACCCAAGGCTGAAAAGGGGCTACGCCGTGAACATATTGAATATGAGACCAAAGCTATTGTTTACCATGTAGATTGATAGGAGCATACACATTAGAGAGAAGAATACATTCCCCAGTTACAAAACAGGAAGCCATCATGGAGATATAAGATCTAGAGGATATCCACTAGAGCGGACAAACCCTATGGGGGTTCCAAATGCAAGCCACTCCCTCAGATGCACCATGAGCTCCAACACACTGACCCTCACCAATCTTCCACAACTTAGGCACCAGATTCAACATACTTTCCACGGATAACTTAGTCTCCTGAAGAAAAATAATATCCAGAGAGTAACTCTTGACTAAATCTCGAACAACTTTTTGTTGAGGGCCACTGTTCAAGCCCCTTACATTCCATGAAAGAACTATCATTTCTGGGGACACGAGAAATGTGTATCCAGGGTCTTGACAGTCTCGGATTCCACCAAAGTCTCCCCAATTGACTTGATCTTCTCCATATCCTTTTTCCTTCCCACCTTGATGTTTCTCTCACCAACCCCCTTCTTAGGTTCCTTTTGCTGAATCCCCATCCTAGAAGAAGACAAACAACTCTTTCTAGCCTCCTCACCACCAGCTTGAGCCAAAGGAGATCCACCCCCTCCGTTCTTCACCGTACCAGTAACAATAGCCGGTTCAACCTGAGCAGTCAACTGCTGGTCCATATCCATCTTCCCACCACTTGACTCCTGCATAACCTGCACAACTGTCAAAGGAGCTATCTCCTTCCCAACATCTATATTGTCCTAATCACAATTCATCAACCCTAAATTAACTTCCTGATGGTTGAGCTCATCCAACACCTCAAACCTATTAAAGGTCTCATCTTCTTGCCTTTCCATCAAGGAACGCTTCAACCCATGGTTCTTATTGTGGGTCCTAACCGGAAAAAAACCATCCCCACCAGGACTCTCACTTTGAATAGGTTCCTTCCCCTTTTCAAAATTGGGTTGATTACGAGGAGCATGTGAAAGCTGAGAACCAGTAGGCTTAGATCGAGGGCATCTGTGCTACAAGTGTCCATACTCATGACAAAGACGACACCGAAAAGGAAGAGTTTCATAGTCTAATTGTTGCACCCATTATGAGCTCCTGCACTCACTTCCACAGAGTCTGGCAATGGTTTACTTAAATCAATTTCCACACATATGCGGGCAAAAGTCATTACCTTTTTAAACTGTGTTTGTTGAGATGATCCAACTGGCTTGCCAAGCATGGAAGCCACCAGCTGCAAAACATCCTCTCACCAGCATTCAACTGGAAACCACGACAACCGCACCCACACAGGAACCCTATTTGGAAGTTCCTCCATTGGATTGAATCCGGCATGCCATGACTTCAGAAACAAACCCACTTGATTCAAGAAATAAGGCCCCCCCTCGAAAATCCTATTCCAATTAGCCATGCAGTCAACAGAAACCATAAAATAATTATTCGCTAGGAGCCTAATCTCCATTTCTCCTTCTGGCATCCAAGTCCTCTAAGCCCATGATTCCAAAAGCTACAACGATACTCTGAGGCCCAAGAATTTACAATAAAAAGAGTGCTTCGAATAATAATCAATGTCATCGGCCAACATCTCCATTGGGATAACCAATTTCGGCCTCTCTTTACATCTTTCCAAGCACCCATTGATCTTCATGATCTTGGACCCACCAGACGAACCATAACCACACATCTCTTGATCCAATGCAAAAAGGTTATTTTCAAAGATTCATGCCTCCTACGATAGCAAATTCAATTTGAAAGCCGAACATAAGTACAATTTGTGGCCAACCCCAGAAGGTTCCCCACGAAACATAGCCATGAAGGAAGCCCCTATACGGACATGCATGCCAAAAAGCTAGAGGAAAAGACAAGACCCCACTCAAAGGACACAAGAAACCCCACCTGCTGCAACCGCAACCCACATAATCAAACAACAAACAAAGCCCAAGGCTCCACCAAAAAATGACAATCCACACCCCACCCCACATCAAAACCACTGCACAAGTACAACACACTCCCATGCCACACCAAGGATAAATGCAGCCCCACCCTCACACCACCCCCACGCAGTACCAACTGCCATGCAAGGCCAACGAA
Source organism: Sequoia sempervirens (assembly GCA_007258455.2). NCBI lineage: Eukaryota > Viridiplantae > Streptophyta > Pinopsida > Cupressales > Cupressaceae > Sequoia > Sequoia sempervirens. The sequence continues at coordinate 441,687,456 of VDFB02105785.1, read as the reverse complement.
TGGGCCAGACAAGGAAGAAGAACCAAGAAGAAACAGGCCCCCGAAACACAGTCAAAAACCCCCACTTCATAGCAGCAAGAAAGAATAAGAAAGGAGCTAGGGCACGAACGCCCTAGCTCACTCCGTCACATGCAGTAGCAGCGCCATATACAGATTGTATTATTAGCATATCGTGTTGTAATTTCTGATGAGATATCTCCTCTATTCATGATTGAACTAATAAATGCTTGCCTAATATCTCACAATTATGAATAATTATAAAGATAAGGGGGCCATATCTAGGTAATCTCGATTTGTGATATAAATGTCTTTATTCATGCATTATAATAGGATTCCATCTATAGGATCTTGAAGGTTGATTAATAACTACTCTGAGGTATTTAGGAAACATTTATATCCTCTTAGACCTTATTAGATACTATCACTGAAAGGAATTGATCTCTAACGTCTCTTTGAGAAACACTTGGAATGTAAGATTCAGGTTTAAGTGCCTCCTCTAGAAAGGGGGCATTACAACACGTCTTAAAGCAACAAATCGGAGGTAGGTATCATCAGCCGTTTGAATAACATTAAAGGTTATGTATTCTAGAGATTCAAATTGCTACCATAGTGAAGGATTTCTAGTATGATGACTAACCTAAATCTTATTAGATTAAATACTAGTTGGATTCATAAATATTTCATTTTGTGATGATTTGTGAATATAATTTAATATAACTAATGCTGAATGAATGCATAGAGCAATCTAACAATATTGATCGATGTATATGTCCATATAATAAACTTCATATATACAACATAAGTGATTGACAAACACCCCAAATAGATATTAAGGGATATTATTTACAAGAGTCCAATAATGATGCTTGCAACAATTATTGTATATCATAAGCTATTATGACTTTACTACTATGGGAATAGACTTCGGGCCAAAATTCCCTTTCGTTAGCGCTCAATAAGGATAGGGCATTTGTGGAGGGAAAGGCTGGTAAATTGCTCCACTGATGGACGGTCCCAAGATGGGTGGAACACCTTGAGGGAGTCCACTTTGAGATGTGTTCACGTGCCCTTTGCACAGTAAATCATCGTCCAATGAGGCTAGGAAAGAGGAAACAAGCCGAAGACCTATTCTGATCAAGAGTAATAAGTCATATCAGATTATGATGTGTTTTATGCACTAGATAATAATGCATTTACCTTACTCCTAAAATGTTCAATCTTAAATTTGTCTAATTTATTCTTGATTTAAGGAATTAGGGAAAATTTAGGGCATTCCCATTTAGGGGACATCACATGGAAAAGGTGCCTTAGCTGCACTCTTGGCCTCAGTGCAAGAAGACCAATGGAGTCAAGGCAGATGAGGATTAGAGATTCGTATGTCATGGATATATCTCTTGTATTATTTCTAAATGGCTCGCATAGCCTATTTGTACATTGTATCTTTATTTCATGAATATAACATTTATGTAAACTTGTTTATGTATCATTGAAATAGATGATTTGTAACACCTTGTTGGTGTATGTAAACTGATAATTCATTAATGAAATTGCTTTGAGCATTTATGGATAAATCATGTTATGGATGTATTTATTTCACTTTACTTGAAACGTGTGTAATTCATGAAAGTACTTTGTATGGAATTGGAAATCTTTCGATCTTTACATTTTGGTATCAGAGTAACAAGGTTCAACTCTAGGACCTATGCCTAATTACACTTGATGTTATGTTTTTCCAAGGTAACTCCTAATGGATGTTAGATACTATCAACGGGGAGGAGGATCTCATGGTGATCCCAATAATAAGTTGGATAAGATTTTGGCCATTCTGAGTAGACAAGAGGCTAGGATTAACAACCTAGAACAGGGAAGATAGACAGGGCCATTAGGGCCGAATCTTGGTGAAAGTGAAAATAACAGGAATGAAACAAATGGAGAAAACCCTGAGACTGAAAGAAATAAAAGTAAGCTAGGGAAGGTAGTTGAAGAATTGGGTAAGGACCTCAAGAAGGTCATTCCACCAAAGTTTGATGGAAAATATTTTTGGGATGGAGCAAAAGCTTGGGTAATTGAAATGGAGAGGTATTTTTCCTTGCAGAACTTGTTTGATGAAACTAAGGCTGAATGGGGGTCATACTAGCTCACCGGTGAAGCTGCCACTTGGTGGGAGAATGAAAGGGCTGATAAACAATTTTTACATGGAAAGGTAACTTGGGATCAATTCTTACAGTTGTTCATAAAGAGGTGGCTACTGTAATCCTATTTTGACAAAAAGATGACAGAATTCCAGACTCTCATTCAAGGAGGAATGACAGTGACACAATATTGGGAGAAATTCTCACTTGCTTAATTACGTACCCCAGTACTAGCATGATGAGAGGTTTCAGGTCCGAAAATTCATTTTGGGGCTTAGGCCTCAAATTGGAAATGAGGTGGACATGCATAATCCTGCCACCATGGATGAGGCCTTTGAATTGGCACTTAAGAAAGAACATAAAATGCAACAGGTTGCAAACTATAGGAAAAGAAGAGATGCAAAGTATGGCAATAAGAAATCCCAATGAAATCGCCAGGGTAACAGTAATCAGGGTAATCAGAGTAACCAGGGCAATCAGAGCAATCAAGGAAATCAAGGAAATAGGAGTAGGCAAATCAAAAATCTAAAAAGGGGTAATAGTTCTCAAGATCAAAATGATGGGAATCAGGGCAACAATAAGAGGGCTAATTACAATAAAAATAACAATAACAAGAGGGATTTCTCTGATAGGCCTAAAGCATCCCATGGAGGTTGTTATACTTGTGGTGGTGAGCATTATACTAGTGTGTTCCCTTAGAGGGTGAATAGGCAGAATAACAAGAATCAACATCATATTCATGCAACAGTTGATAATCGCCAAGCTGATTACCAGGCTACACCTATCTATCTATCGGGTAAACTTTTTGGATGCCTTGTTTCTATTTTGATTGATATTGGTGCCACTGATAGTTTTGTGGATCCTCATGTTGTATCTAGATTATCTGTTAAGCCGGGTTATATGGAAAATTCATGGAAATTTTAGTATGGAAACCGGGTAGAGAGGAAGGTGGAGCAATGCCTAGCTTGTAGTGAACTTGAACTCCCTAGTTTCATAACACAAGTCAATTTATATGTAGCACCTTTGGGGTCTTATGATGTAATTTTGGGGATAAATTGGCTTCGCGAACATAAGGCCCTTGTTGATTGCGAAGAAAAAACAGTGAGGTGTCTTGATGATTAGGGAAATCATGTTGAAATTTGTGGTGTAAAAAGGCCTTTGGAGCTCAGGAAGGTCTCTGCCATGTAGTTAAAGAAGGCAAGCCAAAAGGGATGCACTATTTATGCAATAAAGGTCAAGGACCTTGAAGAGACAGAGTCATCAGTCACTGGCCATCCCATTTTAAAAGAATTCCAGGATATTTTTCCTGATGAGCTGACTAAGCTACCACCTAAGCGAGTATTTAATTTCTCAATAGACTTGCTACCTAGAGCTGAGCCTCAATCTAAGGCACCATACAAGATGAACACCACAAAATTATATGAACTGAAGGCCCAGTTGGAGGAATTGTTGAATCAAGGTTTTATAAGGCCAAGTGTGTCGCCATGGGGAGCTCCTATTATATTTGTGAAAAAGAAGAATGGGACCTTGAGGTTGTGCATTGATTACAAGATTCTCAACAAGGTTACCATTAAGAATAAATATATGCTCCCTAGGATTGATGATCTATTCGATCAGTTAAAAGGGGCTAAGGTATTCTCAAAAATTGATCTGAGATTGAGATACCATTAGTTGAGGATAAAAGATGAAGATATTCACAAGACTACTTTTAGGATGAGATATGGACATTATGAATTTATGGTGCTACCGTTTGGGCTAACAAATGCCCCAACAACCTTCATGAATTTGATGAACAACGTCTTTCGGGACTGTCTAGATAATTTTGACTTAATCTTCCTTGATGATATCTTAATATATTCTAAATCAGAGGAAGAGCATGAAAAGCACTTGAGGATAGTCTTGTAATGACTGAGAGATCATAAGTTATATGGAAAAATGTCTAAATGTACCTTTTATCAATATGAGGTGCACTATTTGGGGCATGTTATTTCAGCTGAGGGGATAGCAGTGGACCCAGATAAGATCAAGGCAATCTTGGAATGTCCAACACCACAAAATGTTTATGAAGTCCGAAGCTTTATAGGGCTTTCTGGTTATTACAGGAGGTTTGTCCAAGGGTTCTCAACAATTGTAGCCACCATTACCACACTCCAAAGAAAGGGAAAGAAATTCGAGTGGAGTGATAAATGTGAAAAAGCTTTTCATTTGCTAAAAGAGAAACTTACTTCTACACCTATTATGGTTGTGCCTGATTCGAATGGGCATTTCACAGTAATTATAGATGCATCAGGTGAAGATGTAGAAGTAGTTCTCATGCAAGAAGGACAAGTGGTGGCATATGAATCCAGAAAATTGAAACAACATGAATCAAATTATGCACCACATGATTTAGAGTTGGAAACCATAGTACATGCTCTTCAGATGTGGAAGAACTACCTCTTGGGGAAGTCCTTTGAGTTAAAAATAGATCATGTTGGATTGCAATATATTTTTACTTGACCCAACCTGAATGACCGTTAGAAGTGATGGTTGGAATTTCTGAGTGAGTATGACTTTGGCATCAAGTATATTAAGGGAAAGGAAAATAGGGTAGCAAATGCCTTGAGTAGGAGAAGACATCTTATAGCCATGGTTACTATAAAATCTAATTTTAGGCAACAGGTGATTCAAGCCTTACTAGGGGATGAGCATTATGAAAGGTTGAAACAAGCCCTAGCGCAGGATCCTTTGGATCACAAATATGTGCGTTATGTGTTTGAGATTGATGGACTCTTGAGGTTCCAGGGTCGTATGTATATTCCTAATTCTACAGGATTGAGAGAGTTGGTGTTAGAGGAATTCCATAATGCACCATATTCAGGGCACCCCAGTGTGACTAAAATGATAGAGGGACTTAGGCCATTATACTTCTAGCTAGGACTCAAGAGAGATGTAACTACATTTGTGACCCGATGTTTGGAACGCCAGTGAGTTAAGGTTGAGTATGTGCATCCAACGAGACTTCTATACCCACATAGGGTTCCAAAATATAACTGGCAAGTGATAAATATGGACTTTATTCAAGGGTTGCCTATGAATAGGAACCAACATGATACTATCTTAGTTGTGGTGGACAAATTGACAAAAGTAGCTCATTTCATTCCTAGGAATCTCAAAGATGGTTCGTTGGTTTTGGAAAGAAAGTTTGTGTAGGAGATTTTTCAATTGCACGAAGTGCCAGAGATGATCATTTCAAATTGTGACACTCAAATGACTTCTAGATTTTAGACTACACTAAACTCTTCCTTGGGAAACAAACTAAATTTCAGCTTTGCATATCATCCTCAGATTGATGGTTAGTCAGAAAGGGTGAATCAGGTTGTGGAGGATCTCCTTCAAATGTATTGTATGGAACAACAACATAAGTGGGAGGAGTATTTTCCTTTAGTGGAGTTTTCCTACAACAACTCCTATCATGCTTCTTTGGGTATGACACCTTTCGAGGCTTTGTATGGCCATAAATGTCGTACACCCATCAATTGGGATAGGGTGGAAGAAATGATTGTGATTGGACCTAAAATGTTGAGAGAGATGGAAGATCAGATGAAGCTCATCAAAGAAAAGTTGAAGCAAGATTTAGATCGACCGAAGAGTCTTGCAAATAAGAACATGAATTTCAAACAATTTTATGTGGGAGACAAGGTCTTTTTGAGAGTTTGGCCGCAAAAGAGTTTAGTCTCTTTCAACAAGAACTCAAAACTAGCCCCTAGATTTGTTGGGCCCTTTGATGTCTTGAAGGTTGTTAATCTAGTTGCATATAGGCTTGCTCTGCAACCAACTCTATCTCAGATCCACAATGTCTTTCATGTCTCAGTGCTTAAGCCCTATCATCTAGATGTAGCTCATATCCTTGACTAGCGTGCCATTCAGGTACAAGACACATGAGTGATGTGGGTGGAGCTCATTAGGATACTAGAAGAGCACAATGTTAAGTTGTAGAATCAAGATATTATGCAGTATAGGGTCCAGTGGGACCAATATTCAGTGGATAATGCCACCTGGGAGAATGCAGAGGACATTGACAGATTATTTCCTCATTTGAGATTCTAGTTACTTTATATTTCATGCATATTATGACTCTTGGTATAATGGATATTCCAGAATCTATTGTGTGTTTGTGATAAGACATCAGGATGATGTCTCTTCCAAGTGGGGAAGGATGACACATCCCAGATTTTGATACTGTTTATTCCTGCTTTACATGGACATGATAGATAATTGAATGTGTGTGTGTGGTAGACTATGCAATAATAATATGGTATATTTGAACTATGAAATATGAAATGTTACTTTGATTTTAGAAAATTTGAATGCACAATATGCAATTATACTTTGAACATGATGAAAATTGGAAAATGTTATTTGAATTCATGAGTATTAATGTTTTGATTTATATCTTTATGTGGATACTAATCTATTGATGTGTGCTTGAGGCTATTGAGTTGCAAGTCGTCGAAGACCAAGGGTGTGGCTAAGGAGAGAAGGTTAGCTTCCTGGAAGGGTACATCAGGAATGGTTCTCTCGATCACACACAAGCACCTAGAATCATGTAGATGCATTTAGGATTAAATTTAGTTGACTATTTTATTGTTTGGAAATTTTTTATATAGTTTAATTAAATTAATTAAGTAATAAAATAAAAAGCATATAAAATAGAAGAATTGATTTTAATTATAATTTAATTATAGATTTTGTTTTATAAGATTATGCTTGAGTAATTAAATAATTATTCTATTTTCAAATCAAATGTTACTTCTTTGGAATAAGTCTTTATTTTACAATTAAATATTTATTTATTCCTCATTATGAGTAAATATTTCTTTTTGCAAGTTAGAAGTAGCATTTTCTAAATGTTTACGGGAGATAAGTTCTTGGTTGCAATGAAATTTCTTTTATTAATTATCAAAAGAAATAAATTTTATTTTCTTTAATTTTTAATCTTTTGAAGATTAGGTTTTGAAAACTGAAAAGAAAACTTTAAAGGAGAAAAAGGATTATCGAGAACACACACAACCGTTTGGGGGTAATCTTCTTGAATTGCTTTGCAATTATAATGGAAAGGGCTGCCAATAGATGTTTTAGATTTTAGTAAAATTGAAATAGTGAAATTAAGAAGAAGAGTACAAGAGAAAAGAAAATAAGAGGAAGTTTCTTCAGAAATCAAATTCGAAGGAAAAAGGAGAGGAGAAGAAGAAAGGGAAAGGAGTCTCAACTGGAAGCAATTTTTCCAGGTTTTTAATCTCTTCCAATGCATTTAATTTTTCAAAGTGTGTGAAAGATAGTTGTATCGTTGAAAGATTGAATTTCTTTTCTAAAAACTACTGGATAATATCTCTGTAGTTGAAGTGCTTGTTGTGTAAACTTTACTTGTATAGCTGTGAAATTTACGCAATCTTTCCAATCCTTTATGTGTATATATATGTGTATAATTTGTGAAACCTCTTTATTTTGAATATTTGGTGCCCAAATTGGAGTCTTCCTGTATAATTCATTGATTAAAACTTGGTTAAGATTGTGTAAGTTATATATATATATATATGTTAAACAGTATATATATTTATATTTATATATATATATATATTTAAATAAATATAGATATGGATATTGAAACTTATTCATATGTTAAATTGTAGTTGTAATTGTTAAAAGTTTGATTGTTTTCAGTTCTCAAAATTGTAGAGTAAAACCCGTCGTAGAGCCTCCCCTCTCTAGCCACTTCCCTCCCCATTTGGGAGGGGATGTTCTATGGACAACTACGCCCTCCACAGGCCGCAACCTATGGAGGGGGCACTGCCCACCACGGGCAGCGCCTCCCCAATGGGGGGCGTCAACCTTTCTCCCTTAATCTTATAAAGAATTTTTGAATAGCTAGTTTGCTTTGTTAAGACAGTGCGTATGGGGGATGGGTAAATATTCATTCATACAAATACCAAATACAAATATTTAAATTGCTTTGTCAAATACACCGAGTGCGTATTTTCTATGAGCTGCATAAATTTTACATTTTTTTTCATATGTATTTTGTCACTGTTAAAACTTCAAATCTATATATTATGTCTGCTAAAATTTCAAACCTTTAGACTTTCTAAATTTCAAATCTATATATATATATATATGTATGTATGTATATGTATATATCTATATATACAACTACAATAGCATAGATAAATAATTGTATTCAAATTTTTTTTTACATGGATATATATTTATATATGGTTAATACCTACAAAAAAAATTCTAATTCAAAATGTTAAACAATCTGAAATAAAATTATTGTTCTTAATCTTCATAATTTATGAGTATTTATATATATATATACATATGTAATATATATATAACCATCTATATACAAAATTAGATATGAATATATATTTAATTTTATTTTTATTTGAGAATGATCAATACTTCGGCTGAAGCTAGTAAATATCTATGAGAGATTTGATTCATTATGGAATTCCTATGTGATGTATCTATATATATATACATATAAGCATACATGTAATAAAAATATGGGTAAGCTGTATTTTTTGAAATGTATACAATGCTGAATGGAGAAGTGACTCTTTCAAATGTACATAAATCAGTTATTTAGACTAAAAATATATCAAACATAGATAGAATGTTGGTTAATCAACATGCATGTAGAAATAAATACACAAGTTTATAATTTTTTTATTTCATTGAAATGTAATAGAATGAAAGGAAAGAAATTCATAGTGAATTGTAAAACCTACTGCGAAATGCATTCCTTTTGAATTATAGTTCTTATGCAAATCAATTTGAGAGCTTGGAATTAAAATGTGATTTTATAATGAAATGCTTAGAGAAATTATAGGATCAATTGTAGGCTTCATATTATAGATTATTGTACTTATGCAAATCAATTTAAGAACTTGTCAATGAGATGTGTTTTATGATAAAATTCTTGTACGAGTAAATGGCGTTAAACCGAATGAAATTTTATGTGGAAAATGCACTATTTGTTTCCTTTATGAGTAGACTTCCAGGATAGTATGCCGAAGGTGGACCCACAGAGATGATAGTTTTACCTTTTCTAAAACTATCAATTATTTTTGTTTATGCTTGGCCAAGCAATGTACCATTGAAATATATGGATTAAAAGCCTAGATTTAAATGTTATATAGGTCTTTGCCACCTCCTGTTTGCAAGAAATATGTTATTCTAAGTATAGGAATGCATATAGACATCAGGCTTGCATCGAGAGTTCCCTCATGCTGTGTTGTTCCAGGTTGCTAGGCTCCTCATGCAGGGTCGAGGATTTCTTTGGGATAGGAAGAAACCCAGGGAAGTCATGTCTTCATGGTTGGGTGGAAAAGGCACCTTAACCGCACTCTTGGCCTTAGCACAAGAAGACCAGTGGAGTCAAGGCGGATGAGGATCAAAGATTCATATGTCATGGATATATCTCTTGTATTATTTCTAAATGGCTTGCATAGCCTATTTGTACATTGTATCTTTATTTCATTAGTATAACATTTATGTAAATTTGTTTATGTATCATTGAAATAAATGATTTGTAACACCTTGTTGGTGTATGTAAACTAATAATTCATTAATGAAATTGCTTTGAGTATTTATGGATAAATCATGTTATGGATGTATTTATTTCACTTTACTTGAAACGTGTGTGATTCATGAAAGTACTTTGTATGGAATTGGAAATCTTTTGATCTTTACAAAAGTTCAGTTGGTGTATTTTGGTGTTAGGTCACCAACGGTGCCGACCTAACTTGTTTGAGGTTGTGCATAGTTTAAATAAGTACTGATCAATTATGTGGGAGCTATTATAGGTCCATGTCGGCCTATTTGATGCATGACAAGGTTTGAATTAAGGTCTGAAGTGTGTATGATTAATCTTGCACTAAAAAGTTATTGTTTTGAATGGTAAATCTGATTTAGGCCAATCTAATTGATGTTGTAGGTGTTTGCGAATATAATGGGTATAAATATAAGTTCATTTTTGGTGTTGAAGTGCGATGATTAAGTCAAAAGTGAAAATTCCTAAGAAGAGTATACAAATGTAGATCATAGCATAGTAATATGAAGTGTGTTGATTTAGTATTTTGAGCTTCAATGGAACTATATTCCCTACATATTATAGATGCATTTGTAGTAGTTCAAATCTTGGCAGTGAGCCACCCCTCTCTTCTATTTCTCTCATTCTCTAGATAATTATTCTACTAGATAGTGAGTCCACCTAGTAGTGATCCTTTCTATAATATCTCATAAATGATTATAATATATTATGACCTAATCCTTATCGTGGTTTTTCCTTTTTTGGGTTTTCCACGTAAAAATCCGGTGTTCATGTGTTATATGCTTTGATGGTTTCTTTCCTTACTACAATTTAAATATGATATGTGGAATGAATTTTTAAATGGTTAAATGGTTTCAGAGAATACTGATTCACCCCTCCTCTTAGTATTCTAGGTGTTCAACAACATCCTCCACCAGAAAACAAGAGAAGAAATTTTGTAGCATCATGTGGAGAGCTCCGACATGTTAGAGGAGCTAGTGAAGGAAATATAAGGCAATTTCCCTCACATCTCAAGGGACTCTTCACAACCATTGAAAACACAATTAATAAATTTGATAGATAGGGTAATCCAAGACACCCAATCATAGAAGCAGACACTCTGACAATAACTTAAGATAGAGTTGCAAAAGGCTAGGATGGATAAGGAAAGAAAAAATGTGCTACAACACACTCCACTTTGGAGTCATAGATCTGGAGCATAAAGAAAATATAGGGGGATTTTAATTCCCTCTATTGGTTTTTTATACAATGGCCCACAATAACAATAACCACTAAGGCCCATATGAATCAACTGGAAGTCCAAATTCTCCAATGAGTGACAACCTATGATGCATTACAGGACACAAATGGTCAATCAAGGGTAAATATAGAAGCGATGCATGGCCAATTCAATCAATTCCAAGAAAAAATAAATAAGGTCCAAAATCAATTCCACCAACTCCAAAAGGTAGTCAGCTTACGATTGGCACATATTACTAGAATCCTTTAGGAAGCTCAACAACTGACACAAAAGATATAGATTCCACAAACACTACCAAAGGTAGAGAAAATCCTATTACATATCCAATTATAAACATAATAGCTACATGTAAGGCCAAACTAATGCCTAGTAAACTTGGTGATAGACACAGAATTCAGAGGTGGTTCCTAACTGAACAGTCTACTAAACCCTTGTAAATACTCCATTTAATTATCAACAAGGGCTAACATAAACATGTGATGATGTTGGCACTATATGTGCATCCAGAGACTTTATAATGCTTATATCATCTAGTATAGGTGGTTGAAAAATATATATGAAAAAGGAAATAAATCATAAACTATAAAACAAGGAAAAAGGATTAAATCTGGAACTATTGCTATGGGTATTTACAACTTAAGACTGTGACTATTTCATTGTTAAAACCTAAAATTTGTAATTAACTTAACACTACTGATTTTGACTCTCACCAGAGCATAATGCATTGAGACACAACAAAATATGAAGCATAAGACAAGATCTCATTCATGCAATCTCATTCACATACAAAAAATGAGAAATCTAATTTAGATGACTACAATAATGAAAGAATCTAATGTAACAACATAAATTAAAGTGCAAAAATTAAAGTGGAGAACAATTACCTTGAGTGGCCCTTGCTCAAGTTATTGTATCCACTAAATAAACTCAAATCTAAACTTCTTGAATCAACTGAATATAATGATAAACTAAAGCATTTTCATGGCATATAACTAGATTTCACAATTTGACAATAATCTTCAAAGATATCTTATTCATGAAAGCATACAAGGATACTAACAAAGTACTATCTATGTAATGGAAAACTATATCTATCTAAACATATCCATACGCTATATCTACTCCTCAAACATCGAGCCAAATATATAGGTTTGAGGTAAGTTTATTAGAATGAGGACTCAGAATAGAAAACTAAATGCAAATGACCACTCCCCTATAAAATAGAGACTAACGAAGTCTGTATAACTAAAATTGTAACCGAAAAGATGGAAGAAGATGATTAGGACTAGAACTCTATTTTTAATGGTATAGCAGAGACGTGTACTATGAGAACATTCACATTGGATTCCTATCCAAAGTAGACTCCTCCTTTCTTCGACTGTCTTATTAAATGGTCTGGTAATTTACAATCATCCTCATTAATGAGCACTTCAATTTTTGTAACTTTCATGTTCCTATCATTCTGGAATTTCCCTTGCATCTCTATTTCAAATCCTTTGGTTGCAAGCTATGCTTCCTAGTTATCGCGAGTTACAATTTGCTTACTTTGGCTTCTCGGTTGTAAGGGTTAATTCATCTAACATATACACAATACTAATAACCTTAAATTAAACATAGATCCATACACACTCACACATTTAATCATGCAATCACCAACATATCATAATCATATTTCCATACATCAAAACTTGGTTCAAGTTGCATGAAAGACAAAAAAATAGATAAGTTTAGGAATGTATATGAAATGAGCATATGGAAATGTCTAAAAGCATGAACTTAAACAAAGGAAAAATAGCTAATACTTGGTCTCATCATTCCCCCCAACTAATATATTTGTTTGTCCTCAAGAAAAAAGTTAAGATCGGAGGTTGCATTGTAAGGTCATTTCCCTAAAATTTGTAACCACATTCACTCCTTTTCCCTATTTCAAGTAGTAGCCTCCATAACATGAAAGTATTTCCCATTTGACATTTTCTGCCCCTTCCTATTTTGCATGCTTCTCCCCTGTCCAATGTGGTACTAGATAAAGGAGAATGGGTGGATGAAAGGTAAGAGGTACCCATTTGAGTCCATTGTCTCTAGCAATCACTATGCACCTGCAATATATTTCAAGCATGACTACAAAGTTATATAAAGAGTATGGTTCCTTCATTTGTAATTCAGGAGCCAATTCTTCCAATCTTCCTTGAACAAACTTAAAAGAATGATGGATGAGACCTACAACTAGTTGTTGCATCCTGGCATAATCATTCTCTCTAATATTTATAATTCTTCTACTTGCACCCTTATGCTTCAGGAGAGTTGTCCATTCCTCTATGACTATACCAGGGTCCTTTGACTCTTTCCTGATCTGGAGAGCAATAGATTTCTCTCTCTCAACATACTCTTGCATTATTTCACCCCTTTGTTGTTCATTCTTGAAGTAAGAAGCTAGTGCTCTAACCTATAAATCTCCCACAAACATTAGTGGGTTCCATTTTGTCTCATCTAGAAAAGCAAGATTGTGCAAGTAAAACTCACAGTTGATCTTGCATATCTGGTGTAGAATAATCAAAAGTATTTAAAAAATCATTTTTTTTGCTCAAGGAAATTGGTTAGTTACTAATTAGCTAGCTGAATTGAAAACGCATCAAATTTTCTTGTAAAAATAAAGCATACACCCTAGCAGGTGGCCAACATTGAGGATTTGTGCAACTTTATCTGTAATTTCCTCAACTCTGACTGTTAGCTTCTTCAATTCAGTTTCCTTATGCTCAAGAACCCTAGTATGGTTGTCATTTTTGGTCTTTCCTTCTCCCATGCTTCCTTCTACTAAGAGAATTCATTAGTTCTTTTCCACATATCATATCCTAGGGACACTATAGTGGGGCCAATTGGAGTTCTACCTTTAGCCATAGGTTCTTTATCCTCTATTTCCACAAGAGCAAGCTATGCAAGAACATCTAGCTTGGACCCATGTTTAAATTTTTGTAATTTTTCCTCCAATCTTTAATTTTCATGTCCCTCTCATTGTCCCTTGACTAATAAATTTTCAAAAAATCCTCCAATTGTTTTATTTTTTCAAGTGCCTCCTACAATTCCTTTCTAACATTTCTTTCCTCAATAAACAAATCTTCATCTTTTTCTACAAACTAATTATCATCTCCCATGACATATTCATAATCCTCACTATCAAAGCTTTGTGGGGTTTTATTTCTCATCCTTTTAGCAACAAATACATCTTCTGATTCAAATTTAGAGGTGCTTGTGAAATACCAGTGCTATTTGACTGGTGCGTGCACATTGCCAGTAGCATCTTCTTTTAATTTTGAATTTGTTTCCACTGTCACAACATCTTCTTTTTCCTACTTCTTAATTGATCCCCTCATAACACGTTTCTTCTTCAAGTAGTGTGAACACCTAAGCTATGTGGATTTATTTTTCTATCTTGTAGGAGCAAAAGAAGATTCACCTTTCCTTTTCCTAGTTTTTGGTGTTTTGACAGAAGTAGGGGTTTCTTGGGTATCTCATGTTGTGGGTTGTTCAGAGGCTGCAAGTTGTGAGTTTGTAGGCTCTACTCCTCTATCTTTCCTCTACTACAGGTAGGTGAAATAGCAGGGGAGCCAGAGGGAATTTCCCTTCTTGATATAGTAGGTGATTCCACATTTTCTGGAATAGTAGGTTCCTTAAGAATGTTATTAATATGATTGCAATTTAAGAAACTCTCCCATGAAACATGTGGAAATTGAATCCTCAAAATTTTTTTATCAACAGGGTAACCAAGCAGTAATGTGGCATACAGTGTTGTTTCTCTTCCTTTTGTATTTAGAACTCATTATTTTTAATAGATTATAAAGAAAATTGGGAAAATGTACATGCCTATCATGACAAAGATGCCTTAAAATTTTAAAATGGACTGTGTACAATAGAGACTACCTACCATCACATGTGAGATACTTAATTATATATGAAGCAACAAAAGCCCAAACCAATGACAAGGAAAATATTTTAGTACCTTGGGAGGATGAGTCCAAGTTCTCTCCATGTTCTCTGAATTCATTCCTAGCAGTAACAACGCCTGCCCTAACTGGAAACTATTCCCCTTCTCTTGGAAATCTTGAAACCTTAATAATGGTAGACTCTGAAGAATCTACTTTCAAACCTCTTATAGTCACCTCATCATTTTGTAAAGTAGCAACAAATTATTGGGTCATAACTTCGTTGAACTCTATTATTTTCAAGTAGTCCATCCAATCGACATGCTAAAAATTGGAAACACCAATATGTCTTCCAACAACTTCAATTGTGTGCAGATGGTTCACTTCATATTATATCACCACTCAAGATGACAATATACTCTGTTTGTGCTCAAACTCTCTATTTATCACTTTAATTGCACTGATCCCTAATTACCTGCATGCTTGTGTTTTCCAAATGTAGTTGTTCTACCCCTTCTTCTTTCCCTTTGAGCTTGAATTGTAGCTTGGATTGTATATAGAATGGGGAAAAATAGAATGGAAAAATATTTTCAGAAAGTATTTGAGATTTAAAAATCAAGAAAATGAAAATGAAGACTACTTCTTCCCCCCAACTAAAGGTATTAAGTGTCCTCACTTAATTGCATTGTACTTGGTGGAGGGTGAAATGATGCAGTGTAAATATTAAAAATGATATGAAGCATGCAAAATTTAATATGTAAACATGTAAGACATTTTTTTCCATCTATAATAATTATGGTAAATTAATATGTGTACCTATAGAAGTGTAGTGAACTAAACCTTAGCTTGTGTGAAATTGATTTGAACTGCCCGCAATGAGATTTGATGTGATCATTCATGCTTGTAATTGGTGATAAATGATATAACTGCATGGTGTGTGGTAAATGTGTTGCAATAATGATGGTTTTGTCATTGATGTCAATAGGAAGTTTACTAACTAGTGTTTTCATTGATGTCAACTATGGGATGACAATGTTAAGGATACTGAGAAAATTATGGAAAAGAGGAAAACAAGTTGTGCATGTGTAGTTGAGACCTTGAGGAAGTGTTGTGGGTACATGGAGCTATTCTTTTATTACAGAGTCTGAAGATGAGTTGGAATGAAGTAATGAGTTGAGATGATGTCTCTAGTACTTGGTTTCCAAGTGCTTTTGAGAAAATTTAATAAACAAAGTAAACTGTGTTGTGCAAATGTTCATAGTGTGCTCCAATATTATTATCCTCATTTCTTCTATGTTGATGTTATGCCTATGTGGAACTTACAAGTTATTCAAGGGTGATAGAAGTTGCTGTATTTAGAATTTAGATTTTTTGAGCATTGTACAGTGTGAGATATTTTCACTAGTGTGAACCATTTGTTCAGTGATGTTTTCTATGGTCTAGGAGAAATATATTTTCTTTCTATTTCTCCACTGTTTGGCTTCAGGTTGTGTAGATTTGGGAAGTTTCTTATAATTTTTTATATTTTTGTATTCAAGGTTTTACTTGATTTAATGCAATACAGTGAGAGTTTCATTTATCAGTATGCATTTAAGGGTTATCAATTGTTCTGAGTTGAAGCATTTGTTGATGCGAGCTTGAATGAAGTGTTTAATGAATCTTATGTAGTTTGTGGATTATTCTGGACAGGTTTCAAGTGAATTATGTTGTCTAAAAGTTTCAGCTTGATCTAATGAAGCGTGTGCTTAATGTCTATGGTTTTTGCATGGGTGTGTTGGTCGACCTTGTGTTTAACACTACATGTTTGGCTTGTGAAAGCGTGTTGAAGTGTGTTGGGATCTATTTGGGTCCTAATTAAGGATTTATGTAGGTTTCCTTTCATTCCTATCCATCACGAGAATGTTTAGTTGCCAACTTATTTTGAATTTAAATGTATAACGACTAGTGGCTGACATTGGAGAAAGTTTTTGAGGTAGAACTTAATATAAATATGTATTGTGTTGATGCAAGAGGGTGTTGAAAGAGTAATAAGCAAGATAGATGAGAGATTGTTGCAAGTGATTTGTGTGATGCAAAATTGAGCAGAGCAATGCGAACTTCATGTTAGGGTTCCTAAAGGCAATGAGTTGAAGGCATCCAAAATATTTCATGTGAGACTATGAAAGTGTGCGAGCAATTGTGGTGGAATTCTTGTTGCATTGAGAAGTGTTTTCTCTATGTAACTTTATTCTTCTATCTTCTTGTTTTCTTTCTATGGAAGTGAGCCTTGGCTATGAGCCTTTTTTGGATAGTGTGTCATATTCTGACAATGAGCCCCTTTGTAAGGGTTTTTATCATTGGGTTTTCCACATAAATCTATTGTTCTTATGTGTATGGTGTTGTGATTATGTTATCTACATTTCATGTTTAATCAATTTAATAGAATAAGGCTTTAATGAATGCTTATGGATCTATTTACTGTTGAGGGGTTTTAAAGGTTTAATTTTCTACAATTGATTCACCCCCCTCTTAGTTGTCTTGTTCATTTCAATAATTGTTATTAGAGCAAGGTTCCTTGAAGAAGAGATTAACTGCTTGAGGTAGGTCCGAGATGGTAAACAAGATTCCTTTGGAATATCCTAGATTCGATGGCTCAGAATATGCATTTTGGAAAACAAAGATGGAAGGATATTTGTGTGCTTAGGTATATGAGATTGAGAAGGCTTATCATAATACATACACTCCATCTCTAAATGGTTTGAGTACAAGTGTAAAAATCAAGGCACATGAGATCAATGCTAGAGCAAGGTACATTATTGTGAATAGTCTTTCAAATACTGAATTAGTCAAAGTTATGAGTTTGAAGACTGCTAAAGAAGTTTGGGATAAGTTAGAAAGCATTTATGAAGGAGATCTAAAGGTCAAGCAAGAAAAGTTATAAAACTTGAAGGAATAGTTTGAAATGATGCATATGTCTGACGATGAAACAACAAAAGGCTACATACAGAAAGTTGATGAATTGGTAAGTAACATGAGAGGCCTTGGTGCAACAGTTAATTAAGAATCTAAAGTGGTGAAGAAAGTTATCAGATCTCTTCCATATTGCTATAGTGAAAAGGTATCTGCTATTTAGGAAATAATTGATTTTAACAATTATTCCAAAGATTAGTTGATTAATACTCTAACTGCATTTGAAATGAGAAAACTAAAGAAAAGTACAAAAGTAGAGACTACTTTCAAGGCTAGTAAATCAAAGAGGGTTGAAGATTTAGGTGATGAAGATCTTGATGATTTGGAAGCTAACTTTATGAGAAGGATGAAAAAGGGCACCAGTAAGTATCAAGGTAAATTACCTTTCAAATGTTTTAGCTATGGTGGTATAGGCCATTATGCTTCTAGATGTCCAAAAAGAGCTCTAACCAATAAGAACAAGGAAAATATAGGAAAGATGATTAAGAAAGCTTACTATGTGAAAGAAGATGTTGGTATTTCTAATGATGAATCTGATTATGGATATTTTGATGATAATGAATGTCTATTTTTGGATATAAAAGAAGAATTTGGTTTTATTAACCTTGAAAGTTGTGTGAAGGAAAATGTTCTTGAGATGAAGGTACTTTGGTATCTGATTTTCATGTCAAAGAGGATAATAATTATTGGGTTGTTGACAGTGGCTGTTCTAATCATATGACCAGAGACAAAAGTAAGTTTGTTAAACTTGAAAAGTATGATGGAGGATTAGTTAAATTTGGAGATGATTTAGGAGCAAAGATTTGTGGAATAGGTTATGTAGAGGTTCAAATTATCCTGATTGATATCGTGCACTTAATTTTGATTCACTAACACCAATTCTTCCTTAATCACTTCTTTACTAACCAATTAATTGAATAATCCTTATTTAATTAATTTAGTAAGATTCCTCTTTTAATTAAATAAATCAACTTTATTTGATTAAATCATAATTCCTCTTTGATTAAATAAATCAATTTTATTTAATTAAATCCTAACATCCCTCTTTTGATTAAATAAATCATTTTATTTAATTAAATCCTAAACTCATCTCCTTTAAATTGAATAAATTAACCTTTATTTGATTTAAATCTAATGCTCTTCATTTAATTGAATAAATCAAACCTTATTTAATTAAATCACTAATTCCCAAATATTCCTCTCATTTGATTTAAATAAATCTAAAAATCTAAATCAAATGTCATATCAACTAATTCCATTTAAAGTTAGTTAAATCCTAATTAACTCTAACTCTAATCCTCAAATCCCTTAGCTTTTGCAACTTACACATATAAATCAATTTATTTGATTTATTAATTCTTCTATTTCCATTCAAATATGGCATTTCTTTGGAATATTCCATCAATTTGAAATCTCGCTCCCAAAAGGACTTGTCCTCCAACATGGCATTTATAGCTCTTACATGTCCTTTTTCTTGAGACAACTTGGCATTAACTCATCTTACAACTCTTCCTCCGCAAGCCATCTTTTGAATTTTAACTCCACCTATATGCATTAATTTGTAGATTGATCAAAATGTGCTCCACCTCTCTTCAATAGCATGTTGACAAGTGGCACAATGCCATTGGTTCAATTTTAATCCCACATCCTTCATATTTCTCATTTCTCCATCCTTCTTTCCTATAAATAGAGGACTTCTCTATTGATTGGGGATCCACAACTTCATGCAAGGTTACTATCTACAGATTTTAAGCAAGTTCATCCAAGTTCTCATAGTTTTCATCAATCTTAGATAGGTTATTGATAATTTTCATCAAGGAGCACACAATCATCATCAAGTTCATCAAAGCTTTGCAAGGAATTGGGAAAGGGATTCTTTCCACATCAAAGAAGCACCAATTCCCCAATGGGATGCTAGTTTGAATGTTTTGAATAAGATTTATTAGCTTTCACTTGATTAACTTTGCTTTGTTTCTTTTTCATTGTGTTTGAATGAATTGCATGGGGAATGTTTATTTTAGATTTGTTTATTGACTAACATTGGATTGTTTGATCATGTTTGAGCAGGTCTAGACCAAGCATTCACAGGTTCAATCAATTTTTGATGGTAAACATAATACTAACAATGTTTAATATGTTAAGGGCTTAAGAAATAATCTATTGAGTGTTGGAAAAATGTGTAGAAAAGGGTATAATCTTGTGTTTAAGGATGAAGCATGCGAGATCCAGAAAGGGTCCAGAACTATGATTTCCATTATAACATAACAAACGGAAACATCGATGAGCTTAAGGGTGTTGATGATCATCGCTTTATGTTACAAATTAATGATAGTTGGTTATGGCACTAGAGGATGTGCCATATGAAGTTTGACAATTTGACAAGAATTGGTTTAGTTCATGCTGTGAGAGATTTACCTAGAATCACAAAACCTTTCAATGTTGTTTGTGAAAGTTGTCAATTTGGAAAACAAATAAGGAGTAGCTTTAAGGGAAAGGAACAATTTACTACCAGACTGCTAGATTTAGTGCATAAATTTTTTTATGGTCCTACAAGGGTGAGAAGTCTACAAGGTGACATGTACTTTATGCTTTTGATTGATGATTACTCTAGAATGACATGGGTTACATTTCTTAGAGAAAAGCCAGATGCATTAGATAAATTCAAGGCATTCAAATCTATGGTTGAGAATGAAATGGATTTGAAAATAAAATGATTGAGGTCCGACAAAGGTGGTGAATTCACCTCCAATGAGTTTAACATGTTTTGTGAAGTTCATGGAATAAAGAAGCATATGTCCACCCCTAGAAATCCTCAGCAGAATGGAGTTGTTGAAAGGAAAACCATAATTATTCAAGAAGTTGCAAGGACTATGATGAAAGAGGCAAATCTACTAGAAGTCTACTAGAGAGAAGTTATTCATACTATTGTTTACATACTTAACATAGTTCAAGCTAAAGCTAACAACATAAAGACTCCTTATGAGATATGGTATGGAAGGATTCCTGCTGTGAAGTAATTTAGAGTATTTGGAAGCAAATGCTACATCAAAAGAGAAGAAGAAACCTTAGGAAAGTTTGATGCAAGGTTTGATGAAGGTATCTTCCTTGGATATTCTATTAGAAGCAAAGCTTACAGATGTTACAACAAAAGGTTGAGAAAGATAGTTGAAAGTGCAAATGTTAAAGTTGATGAAAACTTGTTGAATTCTATTGCAGTAGATGGATATGTGTCAGATGAACTTGATTGCAGAGAAGTAGAAGAAAAAGTTGATGAATAAGAAGTGTAGAATGAAGAGGAAGAAGCTCTCAAGAAGACCCCTAAAACCCCTAAGTATGTGGAAAAGAATCATTCTGAAGATCAGATTATTGGAAAAAAAAAGCAAAGGTGTATTGAAAAGAAGCAAAGTTGTTGAAGTTGAGATAAATTTATGTTTACCTTATGAATTTGAACCTAAATTAGTAAGTGAAACATGTAATGATGATCATTGGATGAAGGAAATGGAAGAAGAGCTGATGCAGATAGAGAAAAATTAGACTTGGGAATTGGTCCCTAGACTGACAAACAAAACATAATTACAACCAAATGGGTATTCAAGAACAAGCTGGATGAGAATGGAGTAGTCAGAAACAAGGCAAGACTTGTGTGTAAGGGTTACTCACAAGTAGAAGGTATAGATTTTGAGGAGACTTTTGATCCTGTGGCTAGAATGGAAGCTATTAGAATATTTTTGGCATTTGCAACACAAATATTTTAAGGTCTATCAGATGGATGTGAAGTCTACTTTTTTGAATGGAGAATTAGAAGAAGAGGTTTACATGGAACAACTGGAAGGTTTTAGTTGTCAGATCAAATGAACATGATATGTAAGTTGAAGAAGGCATTATATGGTTTGAAGCAAGCTCCCAAAGCTTGCTATGCAATATTGGATAGGTATTTGATATAGCAAGGATTTAATAAGGGCTTCACAGATAGTAATCTTTACTTTAAAATTGAGGAAGATAAAATCTTGATAGTAGTTGTATATGTGGATGATATTATATTTAGTGGAAATGAGGCTATGTGTAAGAAATTTGCTGAAGAAATGCAAAAAGAATTTGAGATGTTAATGTTTGGGGAGATGAATTTATTTCTTGGGCTACAAATCAATCAAATAGACAAAGGGATTTTCATTTCACAGTCTAAGTATGTCAAAGAGATGTTGAATAAGTTTGGAATAGATGACTCCAAATTGGTATGTACTCCTATGGTGACTAGTTGTAAATTGAGCAAAGATGATGATTCACCTAAGGTTGATCAAAGAAAGTATAGATCTATGATTGGTGGACCACTATATTTGACTGCTACTAGACCAGATATCATGCATGCAGTTTGTCTTGTGGCTAGATCTCAAGAAGATCCTAAAGAAATGGATGTTGCAATAGTGAAGAGAATATTTAGATATTTAAGAGGCACACTAGATTATGGTTTTTTGTATTCTAAGGATACTGATTTCACATTAAATGATTATACAGATGCAGATTGGGCTGGTTGTTTTGACATCAGGAAAATTACAAGTGGTGGTGCATTCTTTCTTGGATGTAGATTGGTGTCATGGCTAAGTAAGAAATGGGATTCAGTTTCTTTATCCACTATAGAGGTTGAGTATATTGTAGCAACATCATGCTGTACATAGGTATTATGGATGAGTCAAACATTGAAGGATATTAGAGTTGTATATGATGAACCTATATCTATCTTCTATGATAATACAAGTGTAATAAATATTTCAAAGAATCCAGTGATGCATTCAAGGACAAAGCATGCATCTATTAGGTATCACTTTTTGAGAGAGAAGCTTATGGAGAATGAAGTGAATCTTGAGTATGTTCCTACAAAGGAACAAATTGCTGACATATTTACTAAGGCTCTTCCTAAGGATACTTTTGAGTATCTTTGGGAGAAGTTGGGGGTTATTTCCCCTCCCATCTTGAACTAGATGCATATGGAGATGCATCAGTCCAATAGATCTATGGATCTATCTCTTTTCTAGACTGATGTTGGTGGCTACCTCTCAAGGGGAGTAGATAGTGTTATGAGTTGGACCATTGTGTTGCTAATTGAGTTGGGTGTACTCCTAAGGGGGAGTATTCATAATAGGTAATTTTGGTTTAGTGTCAAAGAGGGAGAACAATGAAAAACATTGTATCCTTTTCCATTGATGTCAAAGGGGGAGAGAGAATCACGTGAAAAAAAAGAAAGAACTTATCTACTCAGGGATAGAGAATCATGTGAAAAAGAGAGAAAGTTGTCAAAATGAAAGAGACTCCTATAAGGGGGAGAGGTTTCAAGAATGTTGTGTAGGCTATCTAATCTAAAAAAAAGGGAGAGAGTATACAAAGCTGTTGTGTGGTCTTTGGTGGATTTTCACATCTTGTGTTTCCATAAATAACAAAGGAGGAGATTGTTTTAAGAATGATGGTGTTGTCATTGATTTCAACAGGAAGTTTACTAACTACTGTCATTGATGCCAATAATGGGATGAATATGTTGAGGACACTGAGAAAATTG
Organism: Sequoia sempervirens; assembly: GCA_007258455.2. Lineage (NCBI taxonomy): Eukaryota > Viridiplantae > Streptophyta > Pinopsida > Cupressales > Cupressaceae > Sequoia > Sequoia sempervirens. Next base: position 441,664,073 of record VDFB02105785.1, on the reverse strand, counting down.
TGGAAAAGAGGAAAATAGGTTGTACATGTGTAGTCAAGACCTTGAGGAAGTGTTGTGAGTACATGGAGCTATTATTTTATTGTAGAGTCTGAAGATGAGTTGGAATGAAGTAACGAGCTGAGATGATGTCTCTGATACTTTGTTTCCATGTGCTCTTGAGAAAATTTAATAAACATAGTAAACTGTGTTGTGCAAAAGTTCATAGTGTGCTTCGATATTGTGCTCCACATTTCTTCTATGTTGATGCTATGCCCATGCAAATCTTACAAGTTATTCAAGGGTGATAGAGGTTGCTATATTTAGAATTTGGGTTTCTGGATCGTTGAACAATGCAAGATATTTTCATCGGTGTGTGAACTAGTTGTGATATTTTTTGTGGTCTAGGAGAAATGTCTTTGGTTCACATTTCTCCACTATTTGGCTTTAGGTTTTGCAAATTTGGGAAGTTGCTTATAATGTTTTTACCTTTTTGTATTCCAGGTTTTACTTGATTTGATGTAGTACAGTGAGAGTTTCATTTATCAATATGCATTTAAGGGTTATTAGTTGTCTTGTGTTGAAGTATTTGTTGATGCAAGCTTGAATGAAGTGTTTGATGAATCGTATGTAGTTTATGGATTATTCTGGATTGATTTCAAGTGAATTATGTTGTCCAAAACTTTTGGCTTGATCTAAGGAAGCATGTAATTAATGTCTATGGTGTTTTACATGGGTGTTGGCTGACCTTGTGTTTAACACTACATGCAAGGCTTGTGGAAGTGTGTTGGGATCTATTTGGGTCCTAATTAAGGATTTATGTTGGTTGCCTTTCATTTCTATCCACCATAGGAATGTTTAGGTGTAGACCTATTTTGAATTTGAATGTATAACGACTAGTGGCTGATATTGGAGAAAGTTTTTGAGGTAGAACTTTATATAAATATGTATTGTGTTGATGCAAGAGGGTGTGGAAAGAGTAAGAAGCAAGATAGATGTGAGATTTTTGCAAGTGATGTGTGTGATGTGAAATTGAGCGGAGCAGTGCAAACTTCATGTTAGGGTTCTTGAAGGTAGTCAGCTGAAGGCATCTGAAATCTTTCTAGTGAGACTGCAAAAGTGTGTGAGCAATTGTGGTGGACTCCTTGTTGCATTGAGAAGTGTTTTCTCTATGTAACTTTCTTCTTCTATCATGTTTTCTTTCTATGAAAATGAGCCCTGACTGTGAGCCTTTTTGGATAGTGTGTCCTATTATGGTAGTGATCCCCTTTATACCAGTTTTTCTATTACTTATATTGTGAGCTAATCCTCACGGTGGTTTTTCCCTCATTGGGTTTTCCACGTAAATCTATTGTTCTCATGTGTATGGTGTTGTGATTTTAGTTTTTGTTAGCTGTATTTCATGTTTAATCAATTTAATAGAATAAGGGTTTAATGAATGCTTGTGGATCTGTTTACTGTTGAGGGTTTTGAAGGTTTAATTTGCTACAATTGATTCATCTCCCCTCTCAATTGTCTTGGTCATTTTAAAAAAAATGATGTTTTTGAAAGGTGTGGGATGTATGGTGATGTGATACAAAATAAATTGCATAGCATATGGAAATTGAGAAAGTTGACATGAATGGTATGTGGGATGAGGTGGATGAAGCTACATGTAGTGAAATGATAGTTATGAGGCTATATGTATGGAAGAATAGGTGGTAGGAAATTATACCTAAGTGACCTCAGTAGGTGAGCCGTGTAGCTCATCTACAGAGTCATGTGGAGAACTTGTTGTATATGTTGTTCAATCTTCAATGTTTAGTATAATGTCTTTGTTGGATCCACTCTCTGGTCCATATTGGTGCATTAAGGAAATAATAAAGTCATCCTTTTGCATTGGATTCTTATAAAGTTTCAATATATGTCCATTAAATAGTTGTGAGAATTTTACTGCATCAATTCTCTACAACTATACTGCACCATTTGGGAATATTTGTATCTCATAGGGACCTAACCATCTTGTTTGTAACTTCCCTTTTTAGTTTTTATACCTTGAGTCATAGTGAAAATACCAATCACCTACACTGGATTCCTTAGTTTTGATGAACTAATCATGCCATCTAATTCTTTGTTTTTGAACAACCTTAGTGTGCCACATAGCTTCCATCCTTATTTCATCTAATGCATTCAAATTGTGTAATATATCTTTTTGTGCTGTTGTTAAGTCCAGTCCCAGTTTGAGTACTATCCTTAGTGTTTTGATTCAAATTCAATAGGAAGCACTACTATTTTTTCATACAACAACTCATATGGTGTAAACCTTGTTGTAGTCTTCCAAGTTTTCCTATAGGCCCATACTACCTCAAACAACCTAACTGCTCAATCCTTCTTATGAATCTGCACTGTTTTGGTTAGAATGTTTTCAATCTTCCTATTTGTTACTTTCACCTACCCATTGGGTTGAGGGTGGTAGGGTGTTGAATTCCTATGTATGATCTCATATTCTTTCACCAATTTATTGACCAACTTTGATGTAAACTAGGACCTTGATCTGTGACAACTTCTCTTGGTACTCCATACCTTGTAAATCTATCTTCATATAGAATTTTTTCCACATTTCCATCTCTTGCAAATTGCAGTCCTTTAACTTCTACCCACGTTGTTAGATAATTTGTGGAGACTAATATATACTCTTTGTTGTCTCGTACTGGTGATATTGGGCCAATAAAGTCTAGCCCCCATTTATCAAATGGTGCCAGTGCTAACTATGGTTGCAAAGGAATCTCATATATTTTAGTTGTCTTGCTCACTCTCTGACACCCATCACAAATCCTAGTATATTTCACTACATCCTTATGGAGAGTAGGCTAGTAATAGCCAATGGTGAGAATCTTGAGTACAGTCCTCTTTTCTAAAAAGTGTCTCCCATAAGGTTCATCATGGCAGGCTTTGAGGATATCATAGATCTCATATTCTCTGATGCATCTTCTCATAATGTTATTTGGGTTTGTGTAGAATAAATAACTAGCTATCCTAGGGTAGGGAAAAATTTTGTGTACCAATTTTCTCTTTTCTCTAGGGGAGAAATGAGGTGGTATATGTCCTGCTACTAGATAGTTGGAAATATCAGCAAACCAAGATGTGAGTAGAGATAGATAAAATAAATGATCATCTAGAAAAGAACCATCAACAACATATTTTGCTAATTGAGTTGGTATTCTAGACATAAAATCTACCACTACACTTGATTTGCCTCGCTTATCCACTATGGCGATGCCAAATTCTTGAAGTAATAACAACCATGTAACAAGCATACCACGAACCAATTGTTTATTCATTAGATACCTTATTGCTACATGATCAATGTAGATAAATACTAGATACCATGTGATGTAGTGTCTAAACTTGTTGATTGCATAGAGAACTCCCAACATCTCTTTTTTGTTACTATGTAATTGAGTTTTTCCCCTTGTAGGTTCTTGCTAATGTAATAAATGGCATACTCTTTATTACCTTCCTTTTGTCCAAGCATTGCTCTTATAGCAATATCAAAAGCATCTGTATGTATGTGGAAAGACAAGGTCCAATTTGGTCCTCTCAAGACAGGTGCTTTGGTTAATGTTGTCTTGAGTGTTTCAAAAGAGTGTTGACAAGTAGCTGTCCACTCAAATTCTACATCTTTTGTGAGTAAAAAAAATAATGAGGCTACAAGTTTGCTAAAGTCTTGTATGAATCTCCTATAGTACCCAACATGTCCTAGAAAACTCCTAACATCTTTTTGTTTTTGGGGCACAAAGAGTGTTGAGATTACTTAAATTTTATTGGGATCAACTTGAATGCCATCCTTTGACACAAAATGTCCTAGTATAATTCTTTGGGTCATCATCATGAAACATTTCTCATGAATCAGGGATAAATTGTGTTCTTGACACCATTTTAAGACCTCTAGGATATTAAGTGTTTCATCGTATGTGTCCCCATAAGTTGTGAAATCATCCATGTAGATTTCCAAGGGATTCATATGTAAAATTTGAGAATATACTCATCACCGCCCTTTGAAAAGTGGTTGGAGCATTACATAACCCAAATGGAAGGACAAAATAAGCATATGTGCTTCAATGGAATGTGAAGGTTTATTTATCTTGGTTCTCTAGAGCTATTCTAATTTGGTCATAGCCATTGAATCCATCTAGGAAGGAGTACTTTTTACCTGCTAGGAAGTCAAGCACTTGATCAATGAATGGTAGTGGAAAGTGGTATTTTCTAGTGGTTGCATTTAATTTACCTCTATAATCCACACACACTCTCTACTTCCCTCCTTTATTTGGGACAATTACTAGAGGTGACACCCATTAATTGTTAAAAATAGGATAAATGAAGCTTGCATCAAACAATTTCTATAACTTTGTTTTGATTATGTCTCTTAGTGTAGGGTTCATTATCCTTTGGGGTTTCCTTATTGGTTTGAAACCATCATTAATGTATAACCTATTCATACACAAGTCTGGGTCAATCCCCTTCATGTCATGGTAATCCCATGCAAAGACTGTTGTGTGTTCCTTCAACATAGTGGTTAGGGAGGTCTGTTGCTCAATAGTTAATTCACTACTAACATTCAATATTTTACCTGGCATGATTTCCAAAGTCTTGGATGCTATTTGAATGGATGAAAGGTCAAGTCCTACTATATTTGAGACATTATTGTGGTATAAAATTATGAAAAGTTGGGATATTGGCTCAAATGAACTAGTAGGGATAATATTCTATAGAGGATCTTGTAGACATGTCAGACAGTCCTATTGCTGCGGTTCTACCACAATTATTTTGTATGATGTGTGTTCTTAAATCATCATCTTAGTTGATTAACAAAGGGTTGCACTCAATAGTCATGAGGGTTTGCAAGGAGTACTGGTCTTCCTCATCTAGGGTAGGCCAAATGGTTTGCTCTAAGTCTGCATGAGGCTGGGCTAGTGGATAAAGGACTGACTTCTTGGTCACATTTTCATTTGAGATAATCATATTTTTAGACCTACAACCTATAAATGCATCTGATGTTGCTAACCATGGTCTTCCTAGAATGAGAGGATGGCCTGCAAGGTTAGCCTTTGGTTACAATACCATAAAATCTACATGGCACTCCAACAAATCTAGTTTTATGACCAAGTCTTCAATGATGCCCTCAGGTTTAACTGTTGACCTATCTATTAATTGTAGGATAGTGGGTGTAGGTCAGAGGTCTACTAACTGTAATAGTTGCATTGTTTCCTTGGTCATCACATTAATAGCTGCTCTTAATTCAATCAAGGTGTTCTTTATGAGAGTGCCATTTATCTTGACATCTACTACAAGAATCCCAGGATCTACATACTTAGGGACAATTATGTTTCCTAACATAATGTCTACAAGTTTCCCTAAGAGATGTATATTTTGAGAGTATTTTCTCTTCCTTCCTAGCTTTTTAAGGAAAATTTCTCTCACTATTTTACTGTAGATAGGAATCTCCTTGATGGTTTGGATTAGGGGTATCTTTATACACACATCCTTAAGTTGTCCCAATAGGTTAGTTTCAGGTTGTGTTTGTTGTCTTTAAACAACTAATGATTCAAATAATGGAGGCTAATGAGCCCATTTATTAGTTAGCTTTTTGTTATCTTTATGCTGCTTATAAGACATTCCTAAGATAATTATTCCTATAGTATACCATCTTTTATGTCTATTATGCAAACCTTGAACTTGGTCAAAAGCAGTTATGATATGATGGTGTTGCTTGATTTGTATGTGAATATGTGTGAATTATAATTAATATTTATGCTTAATCATGGTAGTTAGTATTGTGTATGTGTTTTATGAACTAACCCCTGGCAGCATGAGAAGACACTCTAGCCCACAACAACTACTAAATGTAACCCACAACCGAAGGAGTTCCTGGACAGTGAAACAAGGGATGTTCCTAAATACACTGAATGCAATAACTACAACATGGAGACACCTGATGAGGACAATTGTGCATTATTATGACAACAATAAAGGAATTAAAGAAGGAGAAACCTGTTATCATTAGGATTTTGGTGTAACTAATCTTATGTTCCATGTTTTAGTTTTGTTATTATAGAGTTCTAATCCTATTTAGATTCTTATTTATTTTCAGTTGTAGTTAGGATAGCTAAATCTTAATTATGCTTTGATATCTAGGAGAGTTGTGGTTAATGATTTCAGTTTAGAGTTGTGTTTTAAATAAACTCCCTTGTGCATGTATATAAACAATGGTTGAGTCTTTAGATAGGGAGTTGATTAATCTTTCTATTGTGGATTTGGTTATCGAACACTTTTTAGTTTCAGTTGTGGATTTGGTTATCAAACACTTTTTAGTTTCAATTGTTATTACACAAACATGTTGATTGTTCAAATATGGTTTTTTGAATACATATTTGAGCAAAATTTGATGTGATATTTTGGAAAATGCAATGAATGATCTTGAGTTTATACAGTTGAGTTGAATATGAGGATTTAGATTTGATTTAGTTTAGTGGAGACAACCAACTGAGCAAGGGCCACTTAGGTACTACCCTTCACTATATTTATAGTTCTTATTTAGATGTTAGTAGGTACTTTATTATTGCGATATTAGTCAAGATAGATTCTCATATTAAGTTATCCATAATTTTTGTTCATGTTTATTATTGTATTCATCTAACTTAGAGTACTTGAGAGTGTAGAATAGGTTCATAGTTTCCAGTTAGTTTCAACATTTTATCTATTAGTAGTAGTTTAGTCATAGACTATGCTGTAGGTACCCATAGCTAAAGCACCAACTTCACTTCTTTTACTGTTATGGGTTTTTATGATTTTCCAACAAGCATAATACCTTCACTAGGATAATTTAGGTAGCCTCAGGTCTTTGAAAGCACATATAGTGCCAACACCATCACAAGCCTACTAGCCTTGGTCGATAATCTAATGGAAGTATTTTCAATGTCAAGTGGACTATTCAACTAGGTTTTTTCTTGAATTGAGTGATTGTCACCAAGTTTATTAGGTATTAGGAAGGAATCTAAATTTTTGGCACCATTGATAGGGATGGTGCTACTTCATAGACTTGTTTTTCCAAGTTTTTATAGTTTATACTTTGTTTTCAGCATTAGGACTGTTAGGTTTAATTTTATCAAAATACCAGAATAGTCTACTAACATTGGGCAAGAGTTGTTGCTATACAAATTTTATCTCTTGTATGCGGAGGAAGAGAGACAAATTGGGAAGTTTCCTCCCCTCAACAAGATAGCAAGCTAAAGAAGATATTGGTGACTATGGTAATCAGAGCAAGGGTACTACTGAAGAATAATATTCCTTCTCACCAATATCTACTACACCCACAAAGGGGACATACCAAACCATGGGTTATGCAGTGGATGATCCACCTAAACATGTGACCTTTGAGTTCCCAATCACCAACCAAGAAAGGGCTAATATGCTAAACAATATCCCTCCTTCACCATTACCAATCTTTCATGGTTTGGTGGCTAAAGATCCAAACACATTTTTGTTTGAGTTTGATGTCCTATGCAGGAGCTATGACTATACCTCTGATACTCATAGGCTCAAGCTCTTCCCTGCCACTATAAAAGATGTTGCACTGAGAAGGTTTATGGGATTAGGCAAGTATGTTATTCCATATTGGGATACCATGAAAATATTATTCTTGGAAAAATACCAAGATTATTGTAGAGGACTTGATAGGATGAGAGATGACATTTTCAGAATGTCACAAAAGGAGGATGAGCCATTAGAGGATTATGTGGAGAGATTCCAATTCTCTTTAAAGAAAAACCCACAAAACAAGTTATCTAAAGAATACCTCAAGTTAGTATTTTTTAGGGGATTCAATGAGGACTGCATGGATTCCCTCAATCTTATTGGGCAAGGGGATGTTTCTCAATTACCATTTTAAGAAATCTGTAGGGTTTATAGAAATTTCTCCAAAACTTTCATAAGAAGCCAAGGGGAGAGAAGACATCCACCACTGGAAAATCATCTACTAGGGTTTCAAAGATAGAGTTTAGTAATTTTCTATCCAACATGATGGAGGAAATTTTAAGTCACCTAACAACTTAGTTGGACACTCTCCATATAAAGAAGCAAGAGGAGGTTGAAGCAATGCTCACTGAATACTACCCTAGTTGTAGATAAAGGAAAGCACACTATAAATGCAAGAGGATAGCTAGCATTAAATAAGAAAAAATAGAGAAGCTTTATTTCTAGCCACTTGGAGGAGAGGACAGACAATTATTTTACATAGCTCAAAGAAGGCCATGGTAACAAATACAAGGTATGCCACAAGGCCCTCTGAATTTCAATTCCAATTGGAAATCAAATTTTTTCTTCTTGGAATTCCTATCCCTCGCCAAATAACCAAAATCAACGGAAAAACCCTCAATAATGGAAACAACCTCAACAAAAATGGAACCAACAGTAACAAAATGCATGGTCACAACAAAATTTCCAAGGTTCTAGTTATAATTCTCAGTGGACATTACAACAAAACCAATGACAACCATAATGCAAAAAGGCTAGTAGTGGCAGCAACAAAACATGACTTACCAATAGCCTTTGCTCCCTCCTTAGCCACAACAACAAGCCATCATGCCTAATCCATGCAATCCAACATATTAGCCACCAAGAGCACCACAGTTACCTGCCCAACCTGTACCTAACCCTAACAACAAGCCTATCCAATAGACTTATACTAATGAGGCTATGCAATACCCCACCTATGGGGTAGAGGTGAGTGATGTCCACCTTACATCAAGAAAAACATTAGTTGGTCCTTCATCCCCAAAAATTACTAAAATAGAAGATGAGGAACCTATAGTTGAAGCTCTAGACAATCCAACCCTAGCACTTGAGTCAAATTAGGTAAACTAGACTATCTAAAGTCCAAAGCCTCCATTTATTGAGTGCTTAGCCATACCAAGACATCAAAGTCAAGCTGAGATAAACCTATTAGGTCAACTAAAGGATGTAAGTATCAAGATTCCTCTCATCCAAGCTATTAAGGACATCCCAATTTATACCAAGACTATGAGGGACCTATATCTTAAGAAACTAGGAAGGAAAAAGAAGGATCCTCAAACAATTCATGTCTTAGGAAACCTTGCTGATATTATGCTAGGTGTTAGGATTTAGGTGTCATCAACCTTGTAAATCCTTTAATTTATTATTCTCCTAAAGTGTTTTGTACATTTACCCATAAGAGGTGAAACTGTTTGACCAACAGTGGTGAAAGAGACAATGTAAATGCAGTGTTACCGTTACCATTTGTCCTTTTGGAAAAGGACAAAATAGCTAGGCGTCCCACCTTGGAATCTTCTAAAATAAGGTTGTTGGGTCAAAATAGGGTGTTGTAAGAGCATCTATGACATGCATGACATTTGTCATAAGATGCTATGACAGTATGACAGATTCCTATGATAGAATATTCTATTTTTGGACCCCAGGCGCCCATGTATGAAAGATGCCTTATGACAGCTGTAAGAGCATCTATAAGAGGCTATTTTTGGTATTTTTTGACCATTTCAAGGAGGGAGGCGTGGATTTTTCTAGGTGGTATTTCTACCTATTGTTTGGTGAAACCATGGTGGTTTTCATCCTCACAAATCTCTATAAATTGGGGCCTTGAGCTAGAGTTATTCAATTTAGTTTTGCAGGGTAACAGGGTGTTGCTGGATTTACAGGGAATGATAAGAGAAGTTTATTGCTGCATGTAATATTTGAGATTATTAGTAATATACTTGCCTCTCTTTCGGTGGTGGAGTTTTTTCCCTTTGAGGTTTCTCCACGTAAATCTGTTGTTGCATGTGTTATGATTATTCTATCCCTCTCTCTCATTCTTTCTTCACACTAAGGCTAAGGTTAATCTACATATTTCAGATTTGCATTCACTCATTTAAGTTCATATTGCAAGCTTTCTTCACCTTGATTATCAACACTAGGGAACATAACTAAACCTAAATACACATATTCTGGTAGTCTAGTAGTGGATGTTAAGATTAATGAGACCTTTATCAAGAACACTTTGATTGACCTAGGGGCAACAATCAACATTATGACTAAGGAAACAATGCAACTCTTTTAGTTAGCCAACCTTAGACCTACACCTACTATTTTATAGTTGGAAGATAGGTCAATAGTCAAGCCTAGGGGAATCATTGAGGATTTAGTAATAGCATTAGATTCTTGGGAACATCCTATTGATTTCATAGTTTTACAACCAAAGGTCAACCTTGCAGGATATCCACTCATTCTAGGTAGACCATGGTTAGTTAGAGTTGATGCATTCATAGGATATAGGTCTGAAAATATGATAATATCTAATGGGATCATGACCAAGAAATTGGTCCTTTATCCTCTAGCCCAACCTTATGCTGATCTTGAGAAAACCATATGGCCCACCTTAGATGAGGATGACCACTATTCTCTACAGAATTTAATGAAAATATAATGTAACCCTTTGTTGGATGATCAAGATGAAGATGATCTTATTGCTCACATAATATAGAATGATTGTAGTAGGAACCTGTAGCAATAGGATTGTATTTCATGCCTACAAGATCCTTTGCAAAACATTATAATTGCTAATTCATCTGAGGAAATATCTCAAATTTTCCATTCCTTATTGTCACAATAATGTATACCCAATATTCCTAGACATGATCTATCATCTATCCAAGCCTCATCCAAAATAATAGATTTTTTTTAAGGAAAAACACTGAACATAAACAATACATTAACTGATGAGCAGCAAAATTCCTTTACTACAATGATGTAGGCACATGTAGTATCATGGGACTACCATGACATGAAGGGAATATATCTTGACTTGTGTATGCACATGATCTATATAAATGATGGTTTTAGACCCATTAGACAACCTCAACAAAGGATGAACCCTGCTTTGAAAGAAATAGTTAAAGTTGAAATCCAAAAATTGCTTGGTGCAGGCTTCATCTATCTTATATTTGACAGTGAATGGGTATCACCCTTAGTTATTGTCCTTTAAAAAGGTGGAAAATTGAGGGTATGTGTAGATTATAGGGAGATTAATGCAACCACTAAGAAAGACCACTTTCCATTACCCTTCATTGATCAAGTACTTGAATCTTTAGTAGGAAAGAAGTACTTTTCATTCCTAGATGGTTTTAGTGGCTACAATTAGATAAAGATTGCTCTAGAGGATTGAGACAAAACAACATTCACATGTCCTTGGGGTACTTATGCCTACCCTTTGGGTTATGCAATGTTCCAATTACTTTTTAGAGGGTAATGCTTAACATCTTCTTTGATTATGCTCATGACTCTATGGAGATATATATGGATGAATTTACCACATATGGGGAAACTTATGAATAAGCCCTTACTAATCTAGAAAAGGTATTGAAAATATGTAAAGAACATAGCCTGTCCCTAAGTAATGAAAAGTGCTTTATGATGACGACTCAAGGAATTCTTCTAGGATATTTCATATCTAGTGAAGGGATTCAAGTTGATCCACATAAGAAAGAGATCATTTCCACATTACCTATTCCACAGAGGCAAATATATGTTAGAAACTTCCTAGGCCATGTAGGCTATTATAAGAGGTTCATTAAGGATTTCAATAAGATTACAACACCATTATTTGTTCTGCTGACTAAAGATATATAATTCAATTGGACATCATAGTGCCAACATTCTTTTGAAGAAATTAAAGTAGCCTTAATCAAAGCACCTATTTTGAGGGGGAAAATTGGACATTACCCTTTCGTATACACACTGATGCTTCAAATTTTTCTATTGGAGCAGTTTTGGGTCAGAAAGAAGGTACTAAAGAATATGCTATTTACTGCATTAGGAAAAAATTGTAGGGAGCAGAGCTAAATTACACTGTTACAAAGAAGGAAATGCTAGCAATAGTTTATGCCATCGACAAATTCAGGCATTACATTACTGGATATGTAGTTTTTATCCACACAGATCATATAGCCATAAGGCACTTAATGAAAAAACCTGTGGTAGGGGGACGGCTAGTTAGATGGCTTCTCCTTCCATAGGAATTTGATATTACAATAGTGGACAAGCCTGGGAAGGCTAATGTAGTAGAAAATTTTCTGTTAAGGTTGTCAACACAATTAGTAGAAGGGGTAGTAGATGACTCATTTTTAGATGAGAATTTGTTTGCTCTTAATGTATATACACCCTGGTATGCTGACATTGCAAATTATTTGGTGACAGGGCAGATATCAACACACTTCTCTCTAAGGGAAAAGAGACAACTAGTGCACAAGTATTTTCCATATTCTTGGGTATCTAGTTATCTCTTTTACACAGGCCTAGACAACATCATGAAAAGGTGTATAAGGGAAGATGAAATATTTGATATAATGAAGGCTTTCCATGATGATCCCTGTGGGGGTCATTTTGTAGGTAAAAGGACAACATTCAAAATCCTCACAATAGGTTACTACTGGCCCACTTTACACAAGGATTCTATCAAGTACACAAGAAGCTGTGATAGATGCCAAAGAATGGGTAAGCCAACCAAAACTAATAAAATTCCATACAACCACAATTGAAATTAACACTCTTTGACAAATGGGGTCTAGATTTCATTGGGCCAATTTCACCTACATCTAACAACAAGGAGTACATTCTGGTTTTCACTTATTATCTGACCAAGTGGGTGTAAGTGAAGGCATTATAGTTTTCCAGAGATGTTAATGTTGCTAAATTCTTGTATGAAGATACTTTTTACTAAGTATGGAGTACCTAGGGAAATAGTCACTGATCAGGGTCCACAATTTACTTTAGAGGTCATTGCAAAATTGGTTGAAGAATATGAAATAAGGCACAAAAAGTCAACACCATATCACCCACAAGCCAATGGCCAGGTGGACATTTCAAATAGGGAAATTAAGAGCATTCTGAAAAAGGTAGTTTAGTTATATAGGAAAGATTAGGTTGCTAGACTACTAGAGGCAGTATGGGCATACAAAACTACATGGAAAACAACTAGTAGTTTCACCCCCTATGAACTAGTAAATGGCAAAACAATAGTTCTCCCAATAAAATTTGTGTATAAAACACTTAGAAAAGTAGTGGAATTAGACATGGACCTTACAACAACACAAAAGGAGAGATTGCATAACTTAAATGGGTTGGATGAAACTAGGATGGAAGTAACGCATCATATAAAGATAGTACAAAAATAAAGGACAAAATGGCATGACCAATATATGAAGACAAAGGAATTCAATGTAGTAGACTAGACATTATTGCATGATTCAAGACATAAATTTTTTAAGGGAAAACTTCAATATAGATGGTTGGGACCATATGAGATAAGCAAATTTTTTCCTAATGAGGTAGTAAAGTTGGAGACCTTTAATGCAATAAGGTTCTCACTGTTGGTCAATGGCCATAGGTTGAAATTTTATAAAAAAAATAGTATAGAAGGAAGATTTAATTATTTCTCTCATTCAACAGTATGGTCCTATCACTAATCGAGATACCAGTTTAGAAACACACAATGATGACTCAACATTAGATGTACCAAGTTCTTCAAGTGACTCAGTGGTCGAGCTACACAACTAGTGTAGGAGCACCCATGTGTGTTTTCATGCCTCAAGTGGAAATTTTGGTTTTATGTTGAGTTTTCTTGATGCAATAAGGTCTTCTTAGACCATTTTATGTTTGTAAGAGTTTTGGTAGGGTCCTAGGGGTGAAAGTGTTAAGAGTTTGTAAATATTGCAAAAGTTACAAAGGTTGTCAAAGCAACTTTTGCATTTTTCGTCTAACAGGTAAAATGGTGTTTTATTGAATTTTAAACTTGAAAGTTAGTTGTGAAATGTTGGGAGGTGAATGGTAATGTATTTTAAACCTTGTGACACTAACCCAAAGTGTTGTTGAAGTTTCTTTGGAGAATAATCAATAGAAAGCTCTATTTTTCTACATTTTCAATGTTTTCCTTGTTGAACTGGTGAATAGTATGGTCGTGTACAGTCATTTCATGGCATGAAAATTGTTGGAGATTGTGAAGTTGTGAATCCTCTAAATTCTAATTTTTGTAGCACCTGATTTAAATAAGTTTGAAGCAAATTGGAGCATTTTTACCACAAACCGCCTGAAACCCTAGGTAGGGTGAGCCCTGAGTGAATAAAATGGTTTTCTCCCCATTCCACCAGTGAAAAATTCTCAAAATTGGTATAATTTCATTGAATAGGGTATTTTTTTTTTCCTAAAGTTTCTGGAGCAGAGAAGAAGGTTAACACGTGCTAGGGTGGACTAAAGGTCTAATATCATCATGTATTAGACCAAGAAACCATGAAAGAAGTTACAAATTGAATTGGAAGCATTGAGAATTACATGGTTGGTGAGTGGAATAGGTTATTAGATGTGTGAGGAACCTATAAGAGTGAGAGAGTGTTGGAAACCTTTTGGAGATCTTCTTGTGTGAAAGCCCTAGTGAAAACAAGCTTAAATTAGCCCTTTTAGGCCTAGTTCAAGGTGGGATAGTCAAAACTTGAGCCCTGTGTTCCAAAACAACCCTACCCCAATTATTGATATGTTGAATAATGGAAAAATGGGTACTAAAATCTTCCTTCAAGTTTTGAATATGAGATATAATCCATAAGTTATGATAGAAAATGATAGTTTGGAAGACTACTAGGTCTAGGGGCAGTCTAGTAAAGAAAGCATTGAAGTTTGAAGTTCCCAATTTATTGGGAAGCTTAATTGCATTGTAATTATTGTTTCCATCCTAGGTAGGGTCCTCCTAGTGTTGGAAAGGGTGGTTGTTGTGTTTTGTGCCTCTTATGGAGTTGTGGCCTAATGTCCTCTTAAGAGTAACCTTGAACATGGAAACTACAAACCTTATCTTGAAATGTTGAAACCCACTAATCCTTCCCTCTGAATCAACAACTCACCTCCTGAGGTCACAGAAGATTAATTTACTAATCCACTTCACATGCACAGAGGTAAAAATACAAACCCATGTCACACTTTATAAAGGAATCAACCAATAACAAAACAAATTCTGAACTTTGACCAAATAAAAGTGGTCTTTATGTTTTGAATTTCAAAATGATGTAAATTAATGAAATGTAAAACTTTTGATGAAGTTTATTCCTATAATTTTTTAGATTTTATAAAAATGTTTTCATTATTTTTTTATCAATTTAAGAACAAATTTTGGAATCTTGAAAATTTCAGAAAAAAGTGACTTCACGGGCTATCAAGAAATAAATAGGAAAAAAACTTTATTTCTCCCTATTTTTTTTTCTCCAAATAGGTAACTTCAATATCTTGTGCATGGAAAATTCAAATTTTTATGTATATTTTCTCGTAATAACATTTTAAAGTCAAACTTGTCAGAACTCGATAGTTTTCATGGGTTGTCAACTATTGTTTATTTTTTTTATCATTTTAAAAAAAAAATATACCCTTTTGAAGAAGACTCTATCCTCTTGTGCCCCATATATTTTTTAAAAAATTAATATGTTTAACTATTTTTTTTAAATTTCTAATCAACCTCTTTTTTAACTTTAGCAACCTACTTGAATTATTTTAAAAATAAAATATATTAAAACTAATCAAAATATTAAAAAATTACATATTTGGATTCACCACTCTGAGCTCTACAAAAGGGTATTTTTCTTTTTATAGAAAAAATATTCTTATTGAAAAAATACTTAGTTGAATTTGAAAGTTTCATTTTTTTTTGAAAAAGCGAGTTGGCTGCTAATTAGGATGCCACATAGATAGTTTCGGTTTCAACTGAAACCCTTTCTATAGAAACCTCACATTAAAAAATCCAATTTCAAAGCCAATTTCAAAGCAATTTTTTTTTTTTTAGGATTTGGGCAAAACTTATTCAATCGAAACCCTGTGTGCCACGTGGTTTCAGTTGAAACCTATTTGGCCGAAACTTTTCCAACCAAAAATATTTTGCTCGAAACTATTTATTTGGCTGAAAGTGTGACACAACTTTGTGCTTTTACCCACACACAAGACAGTTACAATGATGCACATTTGTTTTGCAACATTCTTCATATTGCAGTAGGGACCTGTAGCTTCATGTATTAAAGCTGTTATATTTCAATCAGAGACTTGATGCAGTAGGGACCTATAACACATTCTACATGAATTGTCAAACTTTAGTTGGGACCTATTACCAATGAAACTCGCAACACTTCCTATAAAAAAAATTCAAACTTTGGCACCACATTAATTGTAGATTATCACTTTTCACTTCACTTTTTCATCATACATGTAACAAGTAAACCTATCATATCGATACATGTAGGATACTCATTTTATTTCTTGATGTCTATTTCAAATTTCAAGAATTTGGATTATCACATCAACTTCTCTCATCCATACATTTCACCTCATTTTACAGAATGCACCAGCATGTCATTAATTTCACACATCATCCATTCATTCATTGCAATTAAATCATGTCAACTTAGCATCATGCAACAAATACTCTTTAATTATGTTTCACATGTGTGGAAGTTTAGTTCATAATATTCGACAATTACACATACTACACAACCATTATTAACATGGCTTTTCATTATGATTCAATATGTACTTACATTAAGTCTAGCATACATTTTACTCATTACTTCTATTTCCATACTTTGTCATTATTAATTTCACATAATTTTTCAAACTTGAAGTGGGGATAATTTTTGAAGTGAGGACACTTCAAGAATTAAGTTGTGGGGAGGGTAATATATTTGTCAATTTTAGTTTTCGCCGCCACCAAAAAGAACCAAAGAGCAACATACAAACCTTTTTTCCATATCTTGCTTTGCACTTATAACCTTTTTCTTGTCAATTCTAAATGAAAAATTGCCTAAATTCAAGATAATTCAGAACCTTTCAAGCTTATAGAAGCTGAATAGAGGAGAAAAGGGCAAATTAATTCAAATTTCTGAAGGAAAGGTGCATGCAAGAGTAACAAAAACTTGGGTTGGTGGACTATTGGACTGTTGAGATTAAATTTGGGTTAAATTTTTCAAAGTTCTTAAAGAGTTTGTTTTGATTAGAAGTGGAATACATCACCATGGAAGGTGATATCATTAGAAGAGAGCCACTTGCACATAAATAAATACTGGAAGATGCGTTAGTGTTACCCATTTTCACAAGGGTAGGATAGGTGGATTATTTTCTAAAGTTGATAGAATTTAATGATGATATAACCAAAAGATTTGAAGCTACATTAGAGCATGATGAATCCATTGTAAAAGGACTATCAGTAGATACTTCAAAATGGGAAATTGCAAAAAGTATCTGGTTTTCCTAGGGCTATAGCTGAATTTCTAGCTCGAGCAGATGCAGTAGTAGTGAGAGAAGAATTCTGTGAGTGGAGAAAATATGGATTCATCATCCCAAGGTACTAAAAGAGTTTCACTTCCTTCGGTTAGGGTTTCTTGTGCCTAATACATCATCAAGTACCTCACATGTGATGGTAGGTTATCACTCCTTTACACTATGCATTTCAAATTATTAAGCCATCTTCATCATAATAGGCTTCTTAATGTGCCAAATTACTTCTATAGCTTGTTAAATAGGATGGGATCTGAATACCAAAGGAAACAAAATGATTCAAATATTTCCCATCATTGTTTAATAGCCCTATTGACAAAAAGGAGTCTTAGAATTCATTACCCATAAGTATCTTGGGAAGACTTTGTGAAATGTTAGGACATTAATAGTATACTAGACCAACCTACAATTATTGAAACCTTAGAACCATCAGATGAGCCTATAAGTGAAACCCCTCTTGGTTCATCGGTTACTTCACCTACCCATAACCAAGGTGAACCTAAGAAGCATAATGCACATGAATCATCACTTGCAACATCTAGGCAACCTGCAACAAAGAAGACCCCATCCACCTCTAAGACACCTAAAACTAAGAAAGAGACATTTGGCACACCTAGGTGTTCAGGTCGGTTGAAACAAAAAGGTATTATGAGGTGAAGCATAGAAAAACTAGAAGAAGAATTGAGGGATAAGGAAAAAGAAGAGGAAAAAATTATGATGGTTGATACTAACTCTAAAACAAAGGAAAATTCTCCCGAGAAGGTGCATGTTCCTGCCAAAAGAAAATGGTATGTGTCCACCTCTAACTTAGATTCAAAGGATATCTTTGTTGCTCACAAAACCAAGAAGAGAACCCTAGAAAACCCTAACAATGAGGGTTTTGAATACACAAGAGGTTGTGATCAAACTTTAGGGGATGAATAAATATTTTTAGAAGAAAGGAATGTTAGGAAATAATTTGAGGAAGCATTAGAAAGAATTGAGTAGTTAGAAGAACAAGTGAAAAATTATGAACAAAGGGATAAAGAGAGGGAGATGATTCAAGAGATGGAGGAGAAAATATAGACATATGGACACGGGGATAAACTGGACTTGTTGGCACAACTTGTCATAATTAAAATAGGGGATACACAGCTTGTAGTAGAGAATAATAGACCCCCTCCTATAAATACTTCAACTCATCACACAACTCTATCCCTTGGATATCAATTATGGAGAATTGTTGATGAATTTTCACAAGAGAAGGAAAATTGGAGAAAAGAAAAAGAAACCCTAATTGCAGAGCATACCAAAGTGTTGGAGGGGAAGGATATTGAGCTAAACAAGTTAGTAATTAGAGTGGAGGAGGTGGTAGATAAATCTTCCCAAATCATTAGATGCAAACCCCCAACAAGAACTTATGCATTATTTTTGCAAGAAAAGCATTATTTTTGCAAGAAAAGTTTCTAAGTTTTCAGTTTAGCAGGCTAATAAGTAACCAGTCAATTGGAATGAGTGGGAAGTATGAATTTGTTAAAAAAAATTTGAATCTACACTAGATGAACAAGATCAATTTTGTGAGTACTATATGCACAATTATGTAGTGCCTGAGGAAATAGAGTGGAACCCCTTAATATTTGTGGGGAATTTATAGGTTAGAGCATTAGCATCCTACTTTCAGAATGAAGGTTTCATGGGCGAACTTATGGAGGAATATGAGGAGAGAGAGAAATCTATTGCTCTCCCAATTAGGAAGGAATTAAATGACCTTGATTCCATCATAGATGAATGGTTACAACTTTTGAGGCACAAGGGACTAGGAGGAAAAATCATGAGATTAAGGATGTAGGACTATAACAAGATGCAGAGATTGGTAGTTAGATTGGTTTATCATAGTTATAAGTATGCATAATAGAGATGGGACAATTTGACTCTAGAGCTACAAAAGAAAGAGCCACATTTAGTGTACAACTTCATGGATATGCTTTAAAGAGTACATAGGTATATGGATATTACTGGTAACCTTACACTTAAATGACTTCCATTAACATTCCAACCACCTATCCTTCTTTATCTAGTACCCCATTGGACAAGTGATAAGATGGAGAAATGTGAGAATATTGAACTTAATAGGATGAAGAAGCTTTCATGTTACAAGGGATTTTACTTGAAGAAAATCATGGGAGTAAATACTATCATGGACCTTAGATAGATTACACTGCACTATAATATGTCCCCTAAGTTCATTTACTTGAGGGAAAGAAAAAAAGGGTAGTTGGGGGGAGTGATATGCCCATTTATTAGCTAGCTTTTTGTTATATTTAAGCTTCTTATAATAAGACATTCCTAAGACAATTATTCTTATAGTATACCATATTTTATTCTATTACACAGACCTTGAACTTAGTTAAAGTAAATGAAAATGCAGTTATGATATGATGGTTTTGCTTGATTTGTATGTGAATATGTATGAATTATAATTGATATCTATGTTTAATCATGGTAGTTAGTATTGTGTATATGTTTTATGAACTAACCTCTTGCAGCTTGAGAAGACACTATAGCCCACAACAACTACCAAATGTAACCTGCAGTCAAAGGCGTTCCTAGATAGCAAAACAGGGGATGTTCTTGAATACATTAAACCTAATAACTACAACATGGAGACACTTGATGAGGACAATCATGCATCATTATGACAAAAATAAAGGCATTGAAGAAGGAGAACCCTATTATCATTAGGATTCTGGTGTAACTGATCTTATGTTCCACATTTTAGTTTTGTTATTGCAAAGTTTTAATCCTAGTTGGATTCTTATTTCTTTTTAGTTGTAGTTAGGATAGCTAAATCTTAATTACACTCTGATATCTAGGAGAGTTGTGATTAATGATTTTAAGTTAGAGTTGTGTTTTGAATAAACTCCCTCGTGCATGTATATAGCCAATGGTTGAATCTTTAGATAGGGAGTTGATTAATCTTTCAATTGTGAATTTGGTTATCAAACACTTTTTAGTTTCAGTTGTTATTAGATAGACATGTTGATTGTTCAAATATGGTTTTTCTGAATACAACATTTGAGCAAGATTTCATGTGATATTTTGGATATGCAATGAATGATCTTGAGTTTATATGGTTGAGTTGAATCTAAGGATTTATATTTGGTTTAGTTTAGTGGAGATAACCACTTGAGCAAGGGCCACTCAAGTATTTCCCTTCACTACATTTATAGTTCTTATTTTTGTTAGTAGTTACTTCATAATTGCAATATCAGTTAAGATATATTCTCATATCAAGTTATCCATAATTATTTTTCATGTTTATGATTGCATTCATCTAACTTTGAGTACTCTAGAGTGTAGAATAGGTTCAACGTTTCTAGTTAGTTTCAACATTTTATCTATTAGCAGTAGTTTAGTCATAAACTTTGCTGTAGGTACCCATATCCAAAGCACCAACTTCACTTCTTTTACTGTTATGCATTTTTATGATTTGACAACAAGCATAATACCTTCACAGTGATAATTTAAGTAACCTCAGGCCTTTGAAAGAACATATAGTGCCAACACCATCACAAGCCTACTAGTTGTGGTCAATAATCTAATGAAAGTTTTTTCAATGTCAAGTGGACTGTTCAACCAGGTTTTCCCCTGAATTGAGTGATTGCCACCAAGTTTATTAGGAATTAGGAAGGACTCTATAGGGGCTCTAGAATTGAATTGGTTTGGCTAACCTGATTCGACTCAAGCTCCATAGGTGGGTTTTCCAAGGTCTTTGTTGAGGGTTCCTCATCTATTGACTCAATGATTTGAGGGGATGAAGGCCTATCCAATGTTTTCCTTGATTTGAGGTGGACATCACGGCTCTAGGAAAATTCACTGCCAGCAATTCACCGAAGAAAAATTCACTGTCAACAATTCACCGTGAGAAAATTCACTGCCACCAAAAATTCACCGCCATAGAAAATTAACTGCCAAAAATTCATGCAATTAATTTTTTTGACGGTGAATTGCATGACGGTGAATTTTCCCGTGGTGAATTGTTGGCGGTGAATTTTTTGTTGGTGAATTTATGGCGATGAATTTGCTGTATGTTGAACATCACTTACCTCTACCCCATGAGTAGGGTATTGAATAGCTTAGTTAGTAGAGGCCTATTGAACAAGCTTATTATTTGGGTTAGGTACAGGTTGTGCTAGAAGTTGAGGTGCTCTAGGTGGCTAAGGTGATGGATTTGTTGGATTTGGCATGATGGCTTCCTGTTGTGACTACAAAGGTTGTTATGGCTGTTGATAATTCATGTTTGGTTTTTCCATTGTTGGACTTTTTGCCATTGAGGTTGCCATTTTTTTTGTTGTAGTGGCCATTAGGGGTTATAGTTTGATCCTTGATAGTTTTGTTGTGGCCACATGTTTTGTTGCAATGGGTTCCAATTTTTTTGAGGGTTTTGCCATTGGTTTTGTGTATTTTTCCAAGGTTGAGGGTTCCAACTAGAGAAATTTTGATTACTAACTAGAAGTGGCATATTATAATTCAAAGGATCTTGAGGAATACCTTGTATTAGCTACCATGGTTTCCTTTGAGCAATGTAGAACACTTGTCCATATTCACCCTCCAGTGCTTGAATTTTTTTTTTCCCTGGTCTGTCCTTAGAAATACTTGCCACTCTTTTATACTTTCAATTAGCTTTCATCTATCTACAATTAGGGTAGTATTAAGTAAGGATTGCCTCTATCTCTTCTTGCTTCTTATTCACATATAGATTATCCAATTGTGTAGCCAAATGATTTATGATCTCTTCTTTCATGTTTGGCAACAAGTTTCCTAGTTCCACTCTTGAGACTCCATTAGATGTCTTGCTGATGGGAGATGTTGTATCTCCTCTTACCTTCCTTGTGAAAGAACATGAATAGTTCTTTCATGCCTTGCAAATCTCTTGAAATGGTGCTTGAGAAATATCTCCTGCCCCAATGAGAATAAGTACATCCATACAATCCTCATTAATCCCTCTTAAAAATATTAGCTTTAGAGACTCATTAGAGAGCCTATTTTGGTGGGATTTCTTAAGGAAAAACTAGAATCTTTTCATGGAGTCTTCCAAAGATTAATCATCCTTTTGAGACATCCTAAAAATTTAATATCTTCTTCTATCAATTCCTCTATAGTAGTCTTCGTACTTCTCCAGGAACTTTGTCTTCATAGTATTCCAATTAGGAACATCATCTCTTCCCAAACCCATAAACCATCTTAAAGAAACATCCTTCAAGATTGTTGGAAATAATTTGAGCCTTTGTGCATCCATTGTATATTCATATCTTCTACACAACACATCAAACTCAAAGAAGAAGGTATTTGGATCCTTAGTAACCAAACCATAGAAGACAGGCAATGTTGAAGGAGGTATGCTCTTCAAGGTAGTTGCTCTCTCCTAGTTGGAAATGGGGAACTCAAAAGTTACATGTTCTGGTGGGTCATCTACCATTGCATAAGCCATGGTTTGGAAGGTATCCTTTGTATTTCAAGTGGATGTTGGTGTTAGGGAAAGTTCTTCTTCAAGAACACCCTTGCTCTGTTCACTTTGATCACCAATATCCTCTCTAGCTTCATGTGTTGAGGGGAGAAATATTCCCAAAGCGTCTTGTTGCCTTTGCATACAAAAGTTATGAATTCTTGTGTCACCAACTCCTACACAATGTTAGTAAAATGTTATGGTGTTGGTGGATTAAAATAGAATTATCCTAATGCTAAAAACAAAACTCTAAACTAAGGAAGCTTGAAATAACATAGGAGAATCTTGAATAGCACCATCCCCAAAAACAATTACCAAAAATGTAACACCAACTAATGCTCAACAAACTTGGTGATAGACACATAATTTAGAGGTGATTCCTAACTGAACAGTCTACTAAACCCTTGTAAAGACTCCATTTAATTATCAAGTAGGGCTAATGTAAGCTTGTGATGATGTTGGCACTATATGTGCATCCAAATATTCTATACTGCCTATATCATCTCGTATAGGTGGTTGAAACATATGAAAAATGAAATAAAGCATAAACTGCAAAACAAGGAAAAAGGATTAAATCTAAAACCGTGAACACCAAACCTACACAAACTAATAAGAGATCAACAAACAAGTGTCAAACATGTTAGAAAGATCAATTTAGTGTTCCTTATGAAATTCTTTAGCCAAATTCAATAGAAAACATGAAATAACAAGAAACTTAACAAAGTATAGCATGTAATCTAAAGAAAACTAGCTAAACCTCCATCCTATAGGGGGAGTGGTGCTCCTTTGATGCAGAAAGAAGCCCTTTCCCAATCACTTTGATAAGCTTGATGATTTATTGATGATCTAAGTGTGAAAATGACTATAATATAGCTAAAAGTGCTTGAAAATGATTAAAATAGTGAAAGTTATAAAGTGAAATGCCTATAGTGATAATGCTCTAAGTTGTGGATCTATATTGTGAAAACAATGCCTCTATTTATAGAAACCAAGGGTTGAAGAATGGATGAAATTGGTGAATGTGAGATAAAATGAGAGCCAATGAGAATGTGCCAAGTGTCACAATTCTATTGGAGGAAATTGGAGCACACTTTGGGAAATGTGTGAGTGGAGGAGGATGGAGGAGAAATAAATGAAATTGGTTGAAGATTTGAAAGGCTGTAAGAGGAATTGAATGAGATTTGAGAGGATGTAAGAGGATTTATTGCAGATGTGAAAGGTTTTTGAAAACCTTTGGAGGGAAATTGAATGAGAGGTTGTTGAGAGGAATATTCCTTGGAATATGCATTAGTGAGGGAAAATAGAGGAATTAAATAATTAATTGAAATTATTTTCATATGCAATCTAGTTAGTTGACCATGGGTTGATTTAATTCTTGAGGAGTTAAAAGCTAGAGGAACTAATAATGATAATTAGAAAGTTGATTTAGGATTAATTAATCCAAAATTAATTAATTGGAGTGAATTAGGAGATTGCGACATTTGATTTGATTGATTTTAATCAAATAGGAGGATTAAAAGGGGATAATGAAAATTAGTTAGAAGAAGGGTGAATTAATCCAATAAATTTAATTATTTGATTAATAGCTAAATTTGTTGAATTTAACTAAATAATGCTGATTATTTAATTAATTGATGAATTTGAAGTAATTTAGGAAGAAATGATGTTAGTTAATCAAAATCAGATACATAGTATCAATCAAGATTTTTTCAGTGTCTATAGAAACTATTGCTATGAGTACTTACAATTTAAGACAGTGACTATTTCACCGTTAAAACCTAAACTCTATAATTAACTTAACATTGCTAACTTTGACTCACTTCGAAGGATAATACATTGAGACACAACAAAATATGAAGCATAAGACAATATCTCATTCAAAATATCATTCACATACAGGAAATGAGGAATCTAATTGAGATGACTACAATAATGAAAGCATCTAATGTAAGAATATAAATTAAAGTGTGGAAATTAGAGTGGAGAATAGTTACCTTAAGTGGCCCTTGCTCAAGTTACTATGTCCACAAAATAAACTAAAATATAGACTTCTTGAATCAACTGAACATAATGATAAATTGAAGTATCTTCATTGCATATAACTAGATTTCACAATCTAACAAAAATCTTTAGAGATATCTTATTCATGAAAGCATAATAGGAAACTAGCAAAGTACTATCTACGTAATGGAAAAAATGTATCTATCGGTACATATCCATACACTATATCTACTCCTCAACCACCAAGCCAACTATATAGGTTTGAGGGAGGTTTATTAGAATGAGGACTCAAAACAAAAAACTAAATGCAAATTACCACTCCCCTATAAAATAGAGAGTGAAAAAGTCTGCATAACTGAAAAGATGGAAGAAGATGATTAGGATTGGAACTCTATTTCTAATGACATAATGGAGACATGTATTATGAGAATAGTCACATTGGCTTCCTATCCAAACTAGACTCCTTTCTTCAATTTTCTTATTAAATAGTCTGGTGATTCACAATCATCCTCATTAGTGAGTGCTTCCATTTCTACAACTGTTGCATTCCTGTCATTCTAGAATCTCCCCTACATCTATGTCTAAAATCCTTTGGCTGTGGGTTGTGCTTCCTAGTTGCTATGAGTTACAATCTGATTACTCTAGCTTCTTAGTTGCAAGAAGTTGATTTATCTAACATATATAGAATACTAATAACCATAAATTAAACATAGATCCATACTACATTCCATACACACTCACACATTTTATCATGCAATTACCAACATATCATAATCATATTTCCATACATCAAAACTTAGTTTGAGTTGCATGAAAGACATAAAAAGATAGATAAGTTCAGGAATGTATATGAAATGAGCATTTGGAAATGTCTAAAATCATGAACTAAAACAAAAGAAAACTAGCTAATACTTGGTATCATCAGTACACTTGGCCAAAACCCAATGGGATATTACACTTTCTAGCCTCAAGGACATCTACAAAGATATAATTCTAGAAAATTAGCTTTGACTTGGGGACAAGTCAATATTTTGAAAGGGGGGATGATGTTAGCTAAAAAATAGGATAGTGAAAAGCATCGATCCGGAAATCATACCATGTTTTGGCACAAAGGACTTCCAGAGCATAATATTATAAATATAACATATTAGGGGTAGGATAGATGGGTCATGTCCCATCTCATAGATATATGTATAAAGAGAGATATGAAAGACATAAGATAAGGTAATGTAATATAAGGACATGTAATGTAATAGAGAAAAGATAAAGAGATAAAGAGAACATGCAAGGGATAGGTGTATGAAGAGAAGTATATGTATGAATGTATGACATAAAAGATGTATAGAGTATAGGGGAAGATATTATAATATACCAATTTTGACCTGAATAATATAATGGATATTGAATTTCTATTTATATAGTGTTATCTATTATTCTATGGATGTGTAAATAGTTAAGTATATGTCTTATTGTATTGGCGTTCATCTTTATATTACCGAGTTTGAGGTATAAACTATAACACTTAGAAAATACTTGGGGCTCAGAACTTTAGTCTATGTTTCCCCATATTTCTTGATAACACTTCCCTCAATAATAATATTTGCACTCTAGAAACTTTATAAAATTTGTAGTTGGAACACATATGCTACTATTAAACAAGTTCCTACTATCAACAAGTATAACTACTTATGTCACTATGTTCCTCAAATAATTGTTATAGTTTAGTCATCTATTTTTTCCCACTATTAACTTGTATACATTCAAGGTTCATATTTTATAAATTCAAATTTTAATCATCCTTTCTATTAACCGTCCAAAAAAGATTGCGTATTATTTGCATAATGCAATTTTTACATAGATTGTACCTTAATGTAAGACATTACATAGGCCTAAAATAATTTCTTGAAGTCTCTTAACCTACACAAGGGATAAAGGGGCATTTTGATGTGCCATGTAGAAAACATATCTCTCCATATTATTTTTGGTTAACCCTTCTCTTTAGAGGGTGATGACTTCCTTCAAGTCTTCATTTTTCTTTGCAATGATAATGCATGTGACATCTCCAACCAAACCTATAAATAAATTAGAATTCATTTTTCTTGTAGTAGTAAGCACCTCACTTCTTAGAGTAGGACAAACACATATGATAATTGTTGCTTCAACTCAATAGACCTCACCAATCATCCTCATTACATTGTAGAGAAATAATTCCAGGATCTTTCCATCATGTACATGGGCATGTGATAGATGATTTTCTCCAATAATATCTTGAATTTCCTTTTCTTCACCCTCTAATGGCATGGAGAAGATGCACGTGCATGCTGATTGTGGAGGTCTCCATTGTAGCAGTCCTACACAATGCTCAAGAAGCTTATGAAATCCTCATTTTCAAAATAATTCAAAATAAAATAAACCTATATATTTTTTCAGAAGACTGTGAAACAAAACAAAGTTATATAGTTGAGAAGTCTTTGTATTCGTCACTTTGGTCAAAGCAATCCGTGGAAGATATGCATACTGCCTAAATGGTAAATTTAACGTTGTCCTTTGGATGTATTTATTAGCATATGTATATTTAATAAATCTATATAAAATACAAAGAGATATTATTTTTGAGTTGTCTATTGTACTTTTAAGTGAGAAATTGAATTAAAAATAAGCACCTCAAGAAGGATATCTCTTAGCATATTTTATATAGATCTATTAAAGATATATATGCTAGTAGCATTTACAACACATGTAAGATATTAAATGAATTATGGTTGGGGGTAGGGTTTAAATTAGGGTTAGGGTTAGGGTTAAGGTTAGAGATAGAATTAATTTTAGGATTAGTGCTAGGATCAAGATTAGGGTTATGGTTACAGTTAGAGAGAATTAAGGTTAGGGTTAGGGTGAGGGTGAGGGTTAGGGTTAGGATTAGGGTTAAAATTAGAGTTGGGGTGGGGATAGGGTTAGGTTCAAGGTTAGCGTTAGGATTAATGTTAGGGTTAGGGTTAAGGTTAAGATTAGAGTTAGGATTGGGGATAGGGTTTGGTTTAAGGTTAGGTTTAGGGTTAGGATTAGGGTTAGGGTTTGGGATAGGGTTAGGGCTAGGGTTAGACATATGGTTAGGGATATGTTTAGGGTTAAAATTAGAGTTAGGGTTGGGGATAAAGTTAGGATTAAGGTTAGAGTTATGGTTAGAGATATAATTAGGGTTAGGGTTAGGAATAAGGTTAGGATTATAATTAGAGATAGAATTAGGGTTAAGGTTAGGATTATGATTAGGGTTAAGGTTTAGGTTAGGGATAGGGTTAGGGTTAAGGTTAGGGATAGGGCTAGGACTATGGTTAGGGTTAGGGTTAGAGATATAATTAGGGTCATGTTATAGTTAGAGATAGAATTAGGATTAGGGTTAGGGATAGAATCAAGGTTAGGGTCAAGCTTACACTTAGAGATAAAATTAGGGTTAGGGTTAGGGTTAAGGATAAGGTCAAGGTTAAGGTTAGAATTAGGATTAAGGTTAGGGTTAATATTATGATTAAGGTTAGGATTAGGGTTACAATTATGGTTAGATATAGAATTAATGTTAGGGTTACAATTATGATTATGATTAAGGTTAGGATTAGGGTTAGGATTATGATTATGATTAGGGTTATGGTTATAGTTAGGGTTAGGGTTATAGTTAGAGATAGAATTAGGATTAGGGTTGATGTTATGACTAGAGATAGAATTAAGGCTAGGGCTAGGGTTTGAGTTATAATTAGGGTTAGAAATAATATTAGTGTAAAGATTATGATTAGAGTTAGATCTAGAATTAGTTTTAGTTTTAGGTTTGTGGTTAGGGTTAGGGTTAGAGTTATAATTAGTGTAGACACTCAAAATTTTCCTAGCCTATAAATGACATTTGTACACTAATTTTCATCTTATCTATATAATTAAATAATTTTTAATTATTACTAATTTCATATTCTACTATTAATTAAATAATTTTAATATTATTTAATTAATTCACTTTAACTTTATTCTTCCTTGATGAATTAAATAAATACTATTTATTTAATTGCATCCAAAATTATCTTTATTCTTATAAACTAATTAAATAAATTAATATTTATTTAATTAATCAACCATTATCCCTGTCTAAATTAAATAATTACTTTAATTATTTAATTATCCTATAATATCTCAATATTACCCACTCTCCATAAATTAATAAAATTAATTATTTTATTTATTTAATCCACTTGGACATTCCTTTAATAATTAATTATTTTGTCTCATGCATTTGCCACTCATCCTCTGACCAAGGTCCACCAACTAATCAATTTTAATCCACTCCTTAATCAATTCAGTTCACTCCCACTTAGTTTGAGTTAACAAATCAATCAACTCCCTTAACTAACTCATCTAAACAATCAACTGAAATTATGCAACAAGTTGCAGTTAGTTAACTAATCAATCAATTCCTCTCATTGATTCTCTACCATCAATCTCTTCAATTATTATTTTTATCTTAACCGTCCACCCAAATTTGCATTTTTTATAAAATCAACCTTCATTCCCATTTGAAGTCTAACCACATAACCACAAATAGAACTACAAATCTTCAATATTTTTCTATCAATATCTATCTTGAACTTATTGCAATTTGTGCACACATAATTTATGAGAGAAATTAAAGCTTAGCATGCAAAATCAAGAGGAACAATGGAGATGATTCACTGTTGACATAGGAAGGAAGGTATTGCTTTGATTTATTATTAAATTATTTTGTTTGATTGTGCTTCATTGATAGATTAGACTTGGATTGCTTGAATTTTATAGTTAGTTGTTGCTATTATTGATTCATACTGTTTAATCCTATTTTTTGGTTATATAAATGGTGAACCTGATGTGAACTACTAACATTTTTGGCAAACTATTGTTTGTAAGTTTCTGGTTTTTTTTGTCTTGAAGGTTGGAGGTACTTTTAAGAAACTTTAAAAATCACACTTTTAGGGCCTTTTTGAAGACAAACAAACATTGCGATTATGTTTGGAAGGGTTGAGGGATGAATTTCCACATATTATACCCCTTATTTAGGTGCAATATAACATTTTATGCTCAAAAAACATGATTTTTTATGTCTACAGGATCCTGTGATGCTTTTGCATGTTACATTGTGATGTTTTTACAGGTTTTCGATGATTTTGCAATATAGTGATGCTTTTGAATATTCTATGATGCTTTTGTTGGGATGTTTTTGCATATTACAGTGTGACACTTTTGCAATATGGCGATGCTTTTGAGTATTCTGTGACACTTTTGTAGGAACTCAATGATTTTGTCTTTTGTTACGACACATTTGTGAAAACTTGACACTTCTAACTGGTAATCAACACTTTTATTTATCTATGTTTATAATTCATTTTTTTTTTATTTTACAATTTTATTAACCCTAACGTGCACTTGTTCTCTTTGAAATTTCTAACATTTGTAGCTTGTGTCGATCATTTGGAAAAGAGAAAATTTCTTGAAACTGCTGACTTTATTTTATTACATCTCATTGACAAAGACATATTTTGAACTACTAACTAGTTTGATGTAGGTTTGCTTGTTGAAGAATAAATTTGAAACTTGTGTGTCTTTATTTTATAGATTAAACAACATTTCATTTGGGCTTAAATAGAACATTTGTTTTTTGTGTTTGGTAGACTAGTGACATGTATGCTCTTCCCTCACACCTTGTGTGATCTTGGGAATCAAAAATGACATTTAGTTTGCAATTTGTTGTTTACCTAAGGTGTGGTTGTTCCACGTATTCTCTCCCCTCATGACTCTTAAGAATGATCTAGGGGATCAAAAATGACAGTGTAACTATTTATTTCAAGTAGAGAGACTTTCTTGAGGGCCTCATCACCCCAAGTTTTTATCTCAAGCAAATTTATTGGAGGGATATATAAAAGGGGGAGAGAAAAATGTGTACCTCAAGGAAATCTATCGTCATTTGATCCAAGAATCGTGACCCTCGATCAACCAAGACATGTATAGGTGAGGAGAGTGGATGATGTAGGAGCATCCAGGTGAAGGGCAATCCTCATCAATAGAAATGAGGGCATTTTATTTTGATTTCCCTAAGGTTTGGTATTTTATTTTTTTGGAGAAATAATTATAAATATTTGGCCAAAATAATATTTTAAATAAATTGGTCTTTATTAAAGTTACAAATTTTGGTGTTAGAGATAATTATGGAGGAAATTTTGAAAATTGAAAAATCATATAGGAGATTTGAGCATGGATTTTTGGGAGATACACTCTATGAAAACTCATTTATTATTCCTTAAATTTAGCAATGGAAATAGGCACCCAAGATTGAGTTTGATTTTTTCTTTTTGGGGTCCTATTGAGTGGAGTGGGGGTCCTAGTTGTCAACCAATTTTGGAAATTTCATGGAAATGGGTTCAAAGATGCCTTTTAACATTTTAATATGTTCATTTAATGCATTTATGAGGATTTTTACCAGGTTGAACATGGCATAATAGAGGCTACAAGAAATGGAGATAGTGGAGGCATCATTGGAGGTTATTTGACAATTTTGAATTCATTATTCTTCTAGATTTTTGGGGAAAAGAGAGGTAGGCGTGGCTTCTCTTGGGAAGAGAAGAAAATGAATTTTTGTTGCAGGTTTTTGGAGGTGTTGCAATAGAAAATGGATTATGATATACATGATTGAACATTAGCAAATTTGGTTGTGGAAGAAGGCAGATTGAAGGGTCAATTTCATAGTGTAGGAAGGTGATTTGAAGAAGAGGAGCTTGTAGCTTTTCTTTGATGTTGTTTGCTGTTATCATAGAAGAATCAAGTCTATTTTGTAATGATTTTATTTAGCCTATGTGGTTGCACAAACTCATGTAATTAGATTTTGTTGAAGTTCTGAAACTGTGTTGCAACTTAAATAAAGAAGATTAATTATGTTGTTGCAATTTTTCACCTCATGCTTGATGTTGCATAAAATGTTTTTGTGAGTTTTTGAATGAGGGTTGGATTCCCTTTCATTAGTGGTATCAGAGTGAGTTCCTGGGGGTGTAGGCATAAGCGCTAATGTGAGGCAGTTTACACCAGGACTTGTGGTGGTGTGTGTGATTTGCGTGTAGATAGATCACCAAACGTGAGGTAGTCTATACCAGAGTGGATGGGATGGATCATGAGGAGGCCCATAAAAATTTTGTTTTGGGAACATTATTGGGAAGAAGTAGAAAATATGAAGTATCCTGAAGAGTTTGAAAAGCTCCAAGCTAAAGCAGATGTATTGGAAAAGATGATTAAGGAGAAAAATACCTATATAGAGGTATTCCTTGGGGGTTTTGGTTGCAGGTTTGAGAAACACCAGTGAAGAAAAGACAAGGAACCAGTATATGAGAAGTGCAAAGATTTTGGAGTTGTGTAAAGGTTTGAACAACAACAAGAGAGCTTTGGAGCAATAAGAAAAAGCTATAGGGAGAACATTTATGGAGATTTGATTTTAAAAATGTATTAAGCAATTTGTATTTGTATAAATTTGAATGAAAGAAGTTTTAGATTTGATTTGAACTGGTTTCTCTTTTTTAATCTCTATTTTTTTGTTAGTTGTGGATTGGGGTGGTTTTTGTTTGCATTAGTGGAGGAGACCTCTCCAATCTCAAGCACTATTAGATGATCTTTATGTTCACATTAAACCCCTACTAAAAACCTTTGTTAATTAGAAGTGTAGGAGCCATTTAGCCATAGCTTGTTTATAGGCCAGGGTATAGTATCATACCCAAATCTACTCACCATGTACTCCCTTAAGTAGAGATAGAAATATTTAGGTTGGTTAATAGCCTCCCAGGGAGAGATAGAAGGTGAACCTATTTCTATATTGGGCCTGTGCCACTGGATGTCTAGCTATCCTCTTTCGCAAGAATGGTGTTTCTATCCAATATTATAGAGTATTTATCACTTAACTATGAGGTAGGCATACACCAAGTCTATACACCTATTTTGATTAATTAAGTTGTGCTTGTCTTTCAACTATTTTAAATTTGTTTCATACTAGTGACACCTTACAATGAGCTTTGGCTTGCGACTCTTGCCTTACAAATTTGAAGAGTCAATCCTTTATGCTATTGTTTTGTTGTATATTACTTATCAGATCTGAAAACACAAAATTAGTCCATGAACAATCAAAATATATCGAACCCTAGGTCAATTCAAGTCTGAAAATTGCAAGTTCTATCTTTGTGTCAAATCAACACATTTGGTTGTCATTCTTTGTCGCTTTTGTTACATCTCGACAGTTATGTTTGTATATCAACACTTCCAAGATTTACCTCTCGGTGTATTTTTTTGTATCTCAAAACCTTTGTGCAACTCAACACGTTTTTCATAGAGTCAGTTTATTGTTAAAAAATTGAACCAGTTATAGTGACATGTCTGATTGTTAGATAGCAATGCTTTTTTCATTTTCTAGCACTTTTATCATGCTTCAATGCTTTTTTTTGTGACAGTGTGATGCTTTTTTCATACACTTCTATCTCAGAAAATGTAATTATTTTGACTGTGGTTCGATGCATTTGTAAAATGATGTATTTGACTATTAGCCAAAATTTCCAGAAAGGTTCCAAAATCAATTTTCCAAAATTTCTATCATTCAATCATCAATTAGGATCAAAGAATTATCAGATAGAGTTATAGGCTTAATCAATCCTCCTAGAAAAATATCAAGAAAAGAAATAAAAAATCCCATGGTATCCTTTCATTTTGGGTCTTCTTAGAAACATGTTCTATTAGTGTTGAACCAACAAAAATAAAATCATCTATTATCAAACCAGAACTAGATAATTATCTTTTAGATCTCTTATCAATATTCCCTAGTTTAGCTATTTTCTTGGAAAGCTATCATTCTCAAGTAAGTTGTTAAACTTGAATCAAAATTTGTGAACAAGTTTGCTTAGTGGTCATCATTCTACCCCTAAGTTTATAAGTTCCCTATCATCTTCCTTCACTTGGAATCATCAGTCTAGTACAAGCAAGGTTTATCAATCAAAATTAAATCAAAACTGAGATCTAGGTAACTATTTATCTCCTTTAGGTTTTATACCTTATATCAACATCAAAAACTTTGGTTCAAAACTATACTTAGTGTGTATCTTTCCAAATCCAACTTGAACCAAAACATCCATAAAAATATATTTCACAACACTACCTCCATCATAACTACAACATGACTCAATCTAATCAAACCATCCATCACAACACACATATTAATCTATCATAAAACCCCAACAACAATTCACCACATCTAACCCATACACTTAGGCTCCTACATTCTCTGCACTCATCACCAACTCCATAACATAGCCTCCACAAGCTCCCAATTGCAATCCTAGCTATATAATAAACCAACATAATCAAAATGCCTATCCCACTTGAAATACATCATACCTCCAAGGTTAGTAATCATCACATCATGTATCCACTTACAAGGCAATCAAGACACTACTTGCAACAAACCTCAACAATCTAGCTTTAAAAATTCAAACCTTACAACAACAAGTGAAAAATTTCCATAGAGGGCCACATAAAAAGAGATATACAATAGAGGACATATGTCCCTATATTTTCAACAAAACAGATCACATTCCACCTCCTCATGCTCAAAATGCTCAACAGGCTTGACTCTCATTAAGCTTACAAATGCCACCTAACATTCAAACATAAAAAAATCTATAGGATACCACCAACAATCATCATGTAGACTTAGCAACCTCCCACAATGAAAAATCACTCCTTTAGGAGAACCCATCGAATTAGTCCTTCAAAAAATAGTATGGTCCAACTTAATAACACTACCAAAAATTAGTCAATTTGAACAAGTCAAAACCACATGGTGGGAAGACACTAATTTTTGTGATTTCCATAGAGAAAAAGGATATACGACCCCTAATTTTTTAAAATTGAAACATCTTATTTAGGACTTAATAGACCAAGGAGACATCACTATTGAAGATCATCCCAAAAATTCATCACAAAATAATTACATTAATAATATGTGGAACACATAGTGAAACATTAGGCATATATCAAGATAAGCTTCCTAAGCATGATCATGACCGTTCACCTATGTATAGAAATGATAATAACACATCCACCTTGGTTGACTTCATAATAGGTCATTTGGACAAAGATTTACCACAAGAAGCCTCCATCTCTCATCCCATTTCTTCATCCTTGGAACCTTTGCAACATCAATTCACAACATCCCCATCAATTGAATCATCCACTAATAACACATATCAATATTCTCCCCAAGGGCTATCCACGATATATAATCCAATGTTTGATACAAATTCAATCCATAATCATGAAATATTAGATGAAGCACCATCATCCAACCCATCACCCATCATACCTATGCTAGTGATTCCTATCCAAATTTCATTACCACCATCCAAACATATTGAAGCCATCAAAGATCCCTTTATTCATACCACATTATCAAAAATCAATCTATGTCAAGAACACTATTCAAAGCATCAATTAGAAGTCCCCAAAACTAATCAAGATAAAGTTATTTGAATTCTTCCATGTCATCCTATCCTTGATCAAGATCCCATTATCCATTTCCATGTTCCAAAATTGAAGTTGATCCCATCCATATATCAATGAACTCCACTTCCACAAATGAGACACTCGCTTCCACTGGATACACATATGATCTCTCCCTTGTTTGTGTAGAACAAAAATATTTATCTCTAGACATATTTGAAAAGAATGAATTTATAGCTGAATTCATAGGACTCCATGAAGGTATCTCATATAATGTTGAAGAAACAAACATAAAGACGAAGAAAGAACCAGTAGCCTATCAACTCAGATCACTCACTTTTGTTAGACCTAGCTTTCTTATTGAATACAAGATAAACACCATTGATGATTCCCAACAACACAAAGAAGAGTTCACACCTTGTTATCAGAACAACACATATCCTATTGCAAACAAGATCTGTCAAAGAATGCAATATAAAGGAAAAGGATTAGGCCTACACGAACATGGTATTCTAGAAACACTATAAATTTTTGGTAATCCTAAAAATCAAGGACTTGGTTATTCATCAATCAATAAATCTAACCATGCTAGTGGTACCTTCATGATATTGGGAGAAACTTTATCTAATGCAAACATCAACATACGAGCCATAAATGGTCCTTATCATGAGGTTGTTGCCAACACTCCTACCATCCATATCATAAATTGACATCCCCAAATCTTTCCACCCACTAATTGGGACCAACAAATGAAAATTCCTTTCAAAGAAAAATATCAAAGTTAAGCTTTTCAAGCTAATAAATACAAAAATCAAAGTGGACACATACAGTCAAAATGGATCCCTAAACAAAATGGGTCATGTATAGAAAATATAAATCCAATAGTCAATTAAACTATTGAGCCACATCAGAAAAGGATTTCAAACTATCAAAAGTTTCCACCCCCTTCAAAGTAGATTTCAATACCAACATATAGAGTGTATAAAAATGTTGGTCCCAAACAAACTCAAAATTCCATATCCGCATTCCATTGTCCACCATCTCAAGTTTAGAGAATAAAAGATCCACAATCCAAAATATTGAATAATTCATTTCCATCTCATATCCTCCATCAAAATCCACAATCCAACTCAAAACCCAAGATATCCAAATCCCACATTAAACATATCTTGGCAGAAACACTTTATCATAAGGACTCTAATGACACTCTATCACGATGTGCACATTTAGATAAAGCCAACTCTAGTATTAAAGAGGATAACAATAACATTTAAAGGCTATATATAAGTGCTACTTGATGGGCTAAATGATTGTCTTATTTTTTCATTGATTTTAGCCTATATTTTAGTCCTTTTTCCCTAAATTGTCATAATAATTCTATAAGATTAAAAGTGATTAATATGGATTATAGGATAAATGCACCTTAGGAAATAACTAGTTAATTAGTACTAATTTTAATGATTATGTGTGGAAACAGGGTTCTTGTGGTCGTGAGGAGAAGTGATAGAAAAGATTGTCTTCTTCCTTTTTGTTGCCAACTTTGAATCAACACTATTAATGTCTTTTGTATAATAATAGCCAATCGGTCTATAGTCTTTAGAAGGAGTTAGGTAGTTAATGTCTTTTTGCATAATGTTAGTAATAAATTTTTGGCTTTTAGAAAGAATGTCCATAGGCCACTTCATTCTTTATTTCATCGATCTAGTCTTGTTGAACTTCAAAATCATATGTATTATTTAGATGATACAATTTTCATGTAAAAGACTATATAAGTCTCCTTTGTGTATCAAACATTTCCAACTTCTATGAGCAAAGCAATAGAATACTAAAATTATTATTGTTTGAGTTAAAACAAGAGCTTTTTGATTATTCTCTTCAATCGACCAACTGGGAGGCAAGGCCCACTCTTCAGCCACTGGTTGAATTTACTTTAGGATTATTTTGTGAGTATGATTTATGTTTAGTGATTGCTATTTATTTTGTGAGATTAATTTAAGTATAATTCAGTAATTACTATTTGTTTGTGAGTGTGGTTTACATATCAACTAGCTTATTACATTCTGTTTAAGAAATTAGAGTTAACAATTGTATTTTAGAATTTACATTTATTGCATAGTTCTTGTCGCTAGGTTCCATAGGTCTTGTCACTAGAATTCTATCAATGCAGACTATTACAAATTCAAGAGTCTTTTAACCTTAAACAAAGCTAGTAATGTTTAATCAGAGCTGAATTATATATAGCTAGATCTTGTAAACATTGAAGGATTCTATATGAGTGATGGTTTCAAAGGTTTGCTTTAGGAGTGCAATTTATGAGCATTCTTTTCTATCATTCTTTCAAAGCATTTAGATTTGATTGTTTTGTATTTTATCCCCACTCAACTTGCTACTTTCACCCCTTCTAGTATATAACCACAACACCTGTTAGGAGCTTACATTCCCTAGGTTGATATCTAGGAACAAATTGAGGAAGCCAACACAAGGAATTGATTCAACCAATTTGATAAAATTATATGGATAGTTTTAATCCATAATTTAGTCCAAACACTACTATTTTAGAAAAGAAACTCCTCAAGGAAGGAAACTATTGACACACTATGACAACGACATCTGCATCAACACCACCAAGTGGTCTACTATAATTGGTGATCATTCAAAAATAAAAAAAGTACAAAAAGCAAAAAAATGTCACCTTGATGAAAAATTGGCAAACATGCACCATGTGACATCAAAATACAAAAAATATATAAAATATAAAACAAAGAAAAAAAGTAAAGAAAAATAATCCATCCAATAGTGAAAACCATTCTTATGGCACTTTGCAAGTACCATGATAAAAACCTAGAAAACAAGCATTGTGCGTAGAATCAAATATCTATGTGCACCATTCCAACTAGAAGAAACTTATCTTATCCATAATAAATTGAAAATCCTATCTATTTTATCTAAAATAAATCCAACATCCTATTGATTCCACCCATAATAAATCTACTATCCATCCATTCAACTTGCATCCATCTTCCCTATCCACCTTGATCTTGATAAAGATTAGAGGGGCATATACTTCAAAACATGCTTTTGGAAAAATCTTGACATGACCATTTTCCTTTGACCATATACTATCCCATGTCATATCCTCACCTACATAATACTATCCAAACATTTCACTTGGTTCAAATATGATATCTTGTTATGAGATAGTCCTTGGAAGTAAAATCCTTTATCCTAGATCTATTTGCACAATGCCTATCCTTCAAATATCAATTCCCATTGCACTAGTGCATCCGCTCATGGTATTCCCTACATTGCTATACACTAGGGGCAGTGATCAATCCTAATTTTGAACAAATACCTTGATATGTGTCTTCTAGATCACTTGGTGATCTGAATATCTAGCAGGTTCCACCATCTCATGAATGAAACTCACCATCAAACTTTCCACCAAAAATATCAATTCAAACAATCCCTATCAATATCATCAAGCACCTACACTCTAGTGGGTTATCAAGCTATCTCACAGATTTTGTTCCTAGCCTAGCTACAAATCTTGATCTATCTTATCCAATCAATCAATCATCATCTCGAGATGTATCCTTCCTTATCATCATGTTATTCCTATCTTGACAACACTATCGTTACATTGTTGAGTATCCTCAACAATTTTATCACTATCGACAATCACTCAATCAGATCAATCAACTTTAGCTTGGCTAGCAACAAGATCTCAAAAGGTCTTTGATATCCACACATCAATATCTCTTCATCATTCATCCATATAATCATATCCAAAAAATAAAAAAGCATTCAAATATTCCAAAAAATTCAAAAAATTCAAATATTCCAAAAAATCCAAAAACATTCAAATATTCCAAAAAATCCAAAAACATTCAAATATTCCAAAAATACCAAAAACATCAAATATTCTAGAAAATCCAAAAACATTGAAAATTTCTAAAAATCCAAAAATATAGCATCATCTACCATATCCATAATATT
Source organism: Sequoia sempervirens (assembly GCA_007258455.2). Taxonomy (NCBI): domain Eukaryota; kingdom Viridiplantae; phylum Streptophyta; class Pinopsida; order Cupressales; family Cupressaceae; genus Sequoia; species Sequoia sempervirens. The sequence continues at coordinate 441,624,742 of VDFB02105785.1, read as the reverse complement.
TTTTTATTATCTAGACATAACATTTAAGCAAACACAAACTATGCAACATCCTGACACATTGAGCGTTCATGAAATATTCACGAATCAGAGACTCTAGCTAAACTATCTACAAAACTACTGGTCAATCACCAAATATGCTTAAAACATCTTATCAAACCAAGCATGTCCTATAGATACATCTTTTCTAAAATAGACATTATCCACTATTGAGTAACATTTTTTCTAGAAAGAAATATGATAGCTATTAATTTGTTTTATCTTTGAGTCTTTTTGTTACATGATTGATCTTATTGTCCTATTCCAATGTTTCTCAAGAATGTCTCAAAATGATTTAGAGGATCAAGAATCGGGCAAGGCCATTGCTTTAATATGTCATGTTTGTGGAATTATTTTAAGCATTACTATGATACATATGTTTCCTTGTGTGTATTGGACTAGATTCTAACATTAACAAATCACCCTATGTATATAAGGTCATCAAGTACTTGTATGCATTAGGTCTATCGTGTTGTGAAGCTATGTTTCCTTACATATTTTAACAAGGTTCTACCATGTCTAGTACATTTAAGAAAAATCCTTGTTTATTGTGTCTTAGTACTGACAACAAATACTAAAGTCACCAAGGTTTGTCTCAATTTGATGTACATAGATCCACCTATCATATATCAAAAATTTAAGCAAATAAAAATAGATGTCGCTATCACAATTCATGCCTTAGTGTGCATACATCCGCTTGTCACATAATAAAACACTCTATGATGATACTTGTGCACTAATGAAAGTTCAAAGTCTATCCTATCAATTCATTTCTAATATTCATCCATTTCATTCAATCTCGTGCTATCTATTCTATCCAACCAATCAAGCTTATTCACATCTAATATTGACCAAGCTAACCATTCTTCCTTCTTACTAACCTTTTCTTCTAGTTAACATTTCTTTTGTCAATCCTCACACCTAAACATATTAATCGACTTGTTAGTAAATTTAGCTTATTTTCCAGAATTTTCACCAAATTTCCCGAGGGGGTGCAACACTATCTTGCTATCATCGGGGCATACTGAGGTAGGTCCTGAGAAATTTTTTCTTGATTTTTCTTTGAAACAACGCTCAAAATCACATTGTCTCAAAGAAGGGCAAAATGTAGACACTCAAAATTGTCCTAGCTTGGAAGCAACATTTTTACACTAATTTCCGTCTTATTTATATAATTAAATAAATTTCAATTATTTAATTAATACTAATTTCATATTCTAATATTAATTAAAAAAATTATATTATTTAATTAATTCACTTTACTTTTATTCCCCCTTAATTAATTAAATAAATCTCATTTTTTTAATTACATCCCTAATTATCTTTATTCTTCTAAACTAATTAAACAAATTAATATTTATTTAATTAATCAACCATTATCCCTTTTTAAATTAAATAATTATTTTAATTATTTAATTATCCTATAATCTCTCAACATTATCCACTCTTCATAAATAAATAAAATAAATTATTTTATTTATTTAATCTAATTGCACATTCCTTTAATAATTCACTAATTTAATTAATTATTTAATCTCATGCATTTCCTACTCATCCTCTCACTGAGACTTACTCTCAATCCACTGACTAATCAATTTCAGTCCACTCCTTAATCGATTCAGTTCATTCCTGCTCAGTATGAGTTAATGGATCAATCAATTCCCTTAACTAATTCATGCAAATGTTAAATGGAATCATGCAACCAGTTGCACTCAGTTAACTGATCAATCAATCCCTCTCATTGGTTATCTACCATTGATTTGTTCAGTTATTCTTTTGATCTTGATCGTCCATCCAAATCCACATTTTCTATAAAATCAACCTTCATTATCATTTGAAGGCTAACCACATAACCACAAATAGTACTATGAATCTTCAATATTTTTCTATTAATATCTATCTTGATCTTATTGTAATTTGTGCACACATAATTTTTGAGAGCAACTAAGGCTTAGCAAGCAAAAATGGAGAAGAACAATGAAGATGATTCAATGTTGACATAGGAAGGAAGGTATTGATTTGATTTATTATTAAATTATTATGTTTGATTTTGCTTCATTGATAGATTAGACTTGGATTGCTTGAATTTTACAATTAGTAGTTGTTATTGATTCATGTTATTTAATCTTTATTTTTGGTCGTACAATTAGTGTTAGAGTTAGGTTTGGTTTAGGGTTAGGGTTAGAGTAAGGGTTATACATAGGGTTAGGGTTAGGGAAATACATTTATAATTAGTGCTAGCTTTAGAATTAGTGTTAGAGTTAGGGTTAGAGAAAAAAATACAATTAAAATTGGTATTAGAATTATTGTGAGTATACAGTTAAGGTTAGAGTTAGAGTTACAGTTAGAGTTAGGGTTAGGATTAGGGTTAGGGTTAGGGTTAGGGTTAGATTTAGAGTTATAGTTATGTGTAAGAATAAAATTAGTGTTATTGTTACATTTAGTGTTTGTGTTAGAATGTTATATATATTATTAAGTTTATCTCTTTATTTTATCAAAAGGTTAAAGATTGTGTCAATGACCACATTATAATTTATAGTTGGATTATGAGTTTGGTTTTGGGTACTTGGCTTCCCTTCATGAGAATTCATTGTCTTTAACCATTTAAAAAGTTTGAACAACAAAATAAATACTTAAGTAATAAATATTTTAACTTAGCTTGAATAGAAAACAATTTTTTTAATCATGGTATCAATCAACTAGTTTATCCTTTATTGAAAAATAACAGGTTTTTAACAAAATAAATGTCTCATTTTGGTTTTTTCTTTGGATTCCTTTTTAGAATTTTTATTTTTTTAAATTTAAATAATTGTAGTTTTGTTGCAAAATAATAATTTTATTCAGATTGCATGTCTTTTTTTGGTTCCTCTTCGAAATTTGTGTTGATTGTCTCTTCTTTAGGATGGATTCAAAGTTATTCTATCCATACCTCTTCACTTATTTTAGGGTAATTCCACTCACATCCAAAAGGGAAGTCTCAAATTGCAGAGGGTTTACCCAACTTAAGATTCCTTTTAGTTTCATTTTTAATAATATTTCCTCTGTTCAATTTTATTTGATCTATTGTTGAAGTGAGAGTCTTTGAGTTAGATATCCATACACCCTTCTTCTAGGAGGATGAAACAATTATTTTATCTACAATTTTTTCTGTACTTTCAATCTTGTTGTTCTTTCTTTTTTCTTTCTTGTAGTATTTAGATTTTCTCATTTTTTGAAACATAAAATTTTCAATTTGTTATATCAGAAAATAATTGAGAGTATTATTATATTTTTTAAATTCTAAAAAAATTACACTTGGACACAATATAATTTCACATGAAAATCTAATAAGAAATGCAATTATATTAAAGGATTTCTAAATAAATTATTATAAATTAAAAATAATAATTGGAAGACAAAAAATTTAACCAATTATAAAAGAAATTCAAAATTAGAAAACTAAGTAAACTTGATTCCCTTATTATCTAACTCTTTCTAATCATCAAGATCCCTCGAAAGACAAGATGAGATCATACAATGCTATATAAAAGGTTAATAATTATCACTCTAGAACCAAACTATGGACATGCAAAATTGACCTAACACTTATCACACAACTTAAATGATATTTTCATATCATCAACATCATTATCATTGAATATCACTTCATTTCACATCAAAAACATCAAAAACCCTAATTTTTGCTATTAATTGAATAAAACAACATTATTTAATTAATTCTTTTTCATCAAATTTGACAAATTAAATAAATTTCATTTATTTAATAAAGTCCTAATCTAACTTAATTCCTCTTGATTAATTAAATAACATCAATTATTTAATTATGTCACTAATTCACTTTATTCCCCTAAGTTAATTAAATTATTAAAACATAATAGTTTAATTAAACCACTTTCCCCCAAATTTGAATAATTGAATTTAATTATTCAAAACTTCATCAAAAAGGTCAAATAAAATAAACAACTTTGTTTACAAAAGTCAAACTTGATTTACATGTTCAACGAGCAAAAAGATTAATTAATTATCCTCACCCACTTTCATGATTGAGCAAATTGCAAACCATTGATTGCTCACTCTGATTGCCTAACAGATCAACCGATTTCCTGATAGACCAATCTATTTCCTAATAGATCAATCTATTTCATGATAGATCAATCTATTTCTTCAATCACACTAATCATGTAATCAATTTGCACAGATTATGCCCATATAAATCCTCTCAACATCTTTCAACCATTGATCAAGATATTCTACTACATGATCCAAAGCGTTCATTCAAAAACAAAAAATCTATATAACAACCATCTTCTTTCTAAAAAATAATGGGAGAATCAATATCATTCATGCAACAAAGTAATGCCAAGATCTTAATCGACATTTTTGATAAAGCTTCAACACATATCTTCGATCAAAACATGCACGTTCTTCAAACTTTTGCACACACAATGGAGACTTCACATTGATACAAACAACCCAACATCTTCATGAACACACTCCAAAATGGGATGGTAAAGTTTCCTTTTAAGTTTTGAATTCATTATGATATCGTAAGATTTCATTATTTTTTTTTGTAAGAGAGGGGGACAAATCACGTTTAAGGCCCCAAGTCATGGAGATCCAAGAGTGGAAGGCTGCCCTAACTTACCTCAGCTTAAAGGAGTTTTTTGGAATGAGGGACAAGAATGATGAGGACTATGATGTCCTTCAACCACTCTACAGACCCAAAACTTGAGAAGGGGCTAGGTGAGCCATTTTTTGAGTTCAACACTGTGCCTCAGGTAGCTCTTTTCCTGAGGATGAAAGCATGGTTCCAAGATGATAGTGTGACACATAGGTGTCTCTCAGGTGTGCTGGCATCCGTATGACCAGAGGACTAAAGAGACAAGGTTAACCACTAGAAAACAAACTAACAATCTAGCTAATGGTTTTTAAGGGAACAAAATAACACTATGAAATAAGAAATATATAAGCGAATGTGATAAAGTAAGTAGATCAAAGCTAGGGTGACAAGAATGTTCTCACAAAAGAGCCTGTTTGCTAGCTAGCTTCAAGTATACTTCCACTTGCACACAAGAAAGAGGAAAATTGTTAGGTGGCTGTATAGGGGCCTACCTCAGTCAGACCCCCATTTTGGTGTTTCCACCTCCATAGATAGCCAAGATAGCGATAATAGAGAAATATATGATAAAGAAGGAAATGAAGTGAAGAACACAAAAACACTACAAAACAGTAATGTGCTACTCAACCAAATCATAAAGGAGAGGAGTAGAAAGCTTACCACCTCCACCAAGAGCTCACTAGCCAATGAAGGAGAAAATAAGAGGACTCAAGCCCCTGCTACAATGGTGTTTGTTCCACACTTGCTCTACGGAGTTGATGGAGTGTTGTTGCTGCTACTATGGAGTGCAAAGTGCTGCTTGAGAGTGATGGATGCAAGAAAAGCTATGTAGAATGCTTAGAGAATGGCTTGGAGAGATAAATTAAATGCTTAGAAGGATGTGTAGAAGATGAAATGCATGAAGAATGAGTGAATTTGAAGGAGAGAATGAGGAAAATGACCATATTCAGGTCGGTTAGTCGAAGGGGGCATTACAAATCAGCCTCCAATAGGAAGTGTGACGCCTCTGTAGGCTCTAGACGCAGGAATCTGCCAAGGATGTAAGCATACCAAGTGGACTTATGTGCACTGCACGGGCATCCTAGATAGTTTTTCCTTTGCCAAAACACAAAATTGATGCCAAGTGGAACAAAGGAAACAAACTTATGTGGAATTTATCCTTCGAATTTGGTTTTCTAAAGTGAGGAAAGGTAAAAGGGGAATTTGCATAAGGGGTGCAAATTCGCTCCTATACATTTTTCCCCCACTTTAGCGAGCAAAAACATTGATGCATGCTTCGGTAAAGTAGATCAAAGAAGTAGTAGAGTTAGAAATGTATACATGAACCATTGAGGAAGTAGATTGTGATCTAGAAAACTCGAGAGTGCAAGACAAGCAAAGGACTTCATAGCCCCGTAGAACTATGAAGATAAATAATGAAAGTGTCTTGCAGGCCCACAGACTTGGAAGGAGGCAACCCCCAAGATCTCTCACATGAAGGAATCCCCAAGAAGTAAGTGCCTCATAGGCCCACAAACCTGCGATGAAGGTATCCTCCAAGATCTCTTGCATGAAGGAAACCCAGAAAAGTGCCTTATAGACCTACAAACTTGCAAGGAGGCACCCCCAAGATCTCTCACAATGAGGAAGCTGGGAAATCACCCTACAAATTTGTAGACCTATAGGGAAGGTGTCCTTCAAGATCTCTCACATGAAGGAAACCCAAAAAATCACCTTATAGACTTGCAGATCTGCAAGGAAGCATCCCCCAAGATCTCTCACATGGAGGAAGTTGGGAAGTGCCCTACAGACCTGTAGACCTATAGGGAGGGTGTCCTTCAAGGTCTCTCACAACAAGGAAACCTAAAGAAAGCACCCTACAAACCCATAGACCTATAGGGGAGCCATCCCCAAGATCACTCGCATGGAGGAAGCTCAAAGGAAGTACCTTACAGGCTTGCAGACCTATAGGGAGGTATCCTCCAAGATCTCTCACATGGAGGAAACCTAGGAAAGTGGACTTTGTAGAGTCAAAAAGTGGCTTCATAGGTGTACCTGTAAAGTGACATGTTTACCCATAGATAAAACATGTCAAAAAGTGGCAATGTAGGCAAGTAAGTGAAAAATCGCATAGACCATCAACAAGTTGGAAGAATTTCAAAGGGGTCCCTCGAGTACCCTAGCATGAAGGGGTCCACTCAAGATATACACTGTTCGAAAGTACAAAAGAGATGTTTCTTTCTCAAATCGATTCATCATCAAGGAATGTGAAAGGAAGAATATTCCCCCATGCGAGGGGAAGATCAAAGCTGTTCCCAATTCAGAGGAAGTTTCTCAAGTTCTTTCTTTACAAATCCATGAGGAAGGAAACATGTCCCATTAGGGTTTCAAGTCAAGAATGTGATTCTTGAAAAGAAGTTTGTGAAGATTCTCGAGAAAAGATTCCTTGGAAACAAATGAATTTTCTGAGAATCAAAGTGTTGAAGAAGTGGTGTTGTCACACATGAGAGGGGCAACTCAAGCAAAGAAGAGAGAAAGATAAAGGAAAAGAAAAAGATAAAAGATAACACGAACAAGTGGCACAAGGGTAGCTTGATATTCCAGGGTCAAAACTGCTCATAAATATATATATGTATAGTAATAGTATATAAAATGAACTGTCATCAACCCCCTACTATATCAGACCATGTGAAGAATGCATGAGAATGATAAGTAAAAATAAAAAATTGGGTCAATATGGAATGGAAGCCTAAATTCCCCCAACACTTTGCATCATCCCCAATTTATCAAAAATCAAGTCACAAACATGGACAAATGATGATACAAATACAAGAAGGTTTACAACACAAAAACTACACCTGTATCCAAGCACCAATAGGGGTGACGAGGGTCATCCAGGAACACATAGCACAATCACGGGGGGAAACACATCACAACACACACACACACATCTAATCTAAATATAAAGAAGATGCCTCCCCCAAACACTAATCGACCAAGAGGTCATCTGATTCCCACTCTAGATCATCGTAGGGGGGAGAAGGATGAGCTTGCAGTAGTGGAATGTTAAGAGGAGGAGTGTCTGACCCTCCTGCAACAAGGGATAAGGAAGAGGACCCTACAAGGTCCTCTCCACTGAGCTCTTGTGGAGCTAAGGTCAACGATTTCACGAAGATCACTAACAAGGCTGAAACCTAGCCTAGAGTTAAATAGGAACTTCATAGGAGTTCCATGTTTCACCTCAACAGAAAAAGAAGGTTGCTCCCAAAATTCACCGCTAGGCTCACCGAGTGATTCAAGAGTGGTGACAAACTTAGGAGAAGCCGGGACTAGTTCTTTCACTAGGAAAGAACAAGTCAGTGTGGGACTACCTTTCAGAAAAGGTGGGATCCTCTCATGTCCTCCATTGCTGGAAGAATTTCCCTCCACCTTCTGCTTTGTTGGGGGATGTGAACTCACCATAGACGAGGCAATAGGTGCAGAGGAAGAGGAGGAGAAAACTGTAGTAGACACCACCGAAGTGTTTGTCATATCTCTGAGTTTCAGGAAAGGAAGGACATCCAGGAAGGACATCAAGAGAGGAAACTCTATTGAAGGAGTGATGAACACCTGCACCTTTTTGGGGTCAGGCATGTTCGTACTCACAATGGAAGTCGAAAGTGATGCAGAACTAGACTAAACAGAAGCAGAGGGGAGGAGAGAGGAGGATGTGGTAGAAGGCCCTGATATAGGGGCGGTCATCTCATCTTCTTTCCTCTGTAAGGTGGCCTGCTCAACCATGAGAGCCTTTTTCTAGTGCTTGCACTCGCTTGCAAGGCAGTTTTTGTGACTCTTTGAACTAGAGGTCGAAGGCCATGAAGGAACATAAGGCTCCTGCTCAACCATGGGAGTGTCCACTATAATCATTTTTGACAGAGGAAAAGACTCTTGAACGGGAGTAGGAGGAATAGGTTGAGAAGCAGTGGGGGGATTTAGTTGTAGTACCTCGGCAATGAGCCTCTTCCCATTCACTACTTTGGGAGCAAGAGTGGTAGGAGGCAAGGTCGAGACAAAGAGGACTCTCCATGGGGGCATTTTCTTCTACCATAAAGGTAGTACCAAGGTCCAAGTAGTTTAGTAGGGAGGTCTGATATCCTGATATTGGGTCTATGCCAAGGAGGGATCATCAGACTCAATGGATAAAAGCTAGGCTTGCTCATCTAATACTCCTCCCAAGAGAGGGGAGTGGATGAGTCATCCTGAGGGGAGGGAAGCTTCTCCTTTCCTTTTCAAGAAGAGGAGGTGACCAATTTTTGTGCTACAAGAATAGCCAATTTTGGCTATCCCTTGCCCCTAGTCTTGTACTTTACATAGTTTTTGTAAATTAGGTCCGCTCTTGGAGGAAGTGGACCAACCGAGGTGGGCCAAAAGTGGTCTAATGAATATCCCACACAGGACACCAAAGGTTGGTATCCCGTGTCATGCACTACACAAACAACACCTTCATGGGAGAAATTTAGACATTTATGAATAATAGAGGCGATTCCATTCATGGAAGCTAGCCAAGGTATGCCCAACTTCATCCTAAATAGATCCGACTCTGGAATAGCATCAAAAACCATGTTAACAACCCTAGGTCCAACTAGGACAGACAAAGTTATTGAGCCATATGGTTTTAGAAGAATACCATCATGCGTGTGGATTGTAGACTTTGTTTCTTCATATTATTTTCTATGTAATGAATTAAGCCACAATGTCTCCTCTATAATAACATTCACTTGACTCGTGGGATCTACTAAGACTCTTGTCACAATGTTACCATTGAGGAAAGCAAGAATATAGAGAGGAGAGGGCTTGTTATTTAGGGGTAGGTACTACGAAGTGAATGTCACATTCGATGAATTGGTTGTAGGTTGTGCGATAAAAGTAATTGTGACCATGTTAACATAGGCCTCAGGCTAAGTGATAGAAGCAGTGGGATTGAAAATCATCTTAGAAAAATGTGATAGAAATGGGTCCATGTATATCTGCAATTCACTATTCACTTTCACCACTAATTTGTTTTCATTTTGTTTGCTACCATCAAGACAAATAGTACCATCCTCGATGCAGTCCTGTATCTCATGGTGCAAGCACATACAACATTTGGTATCATGTCCATTAACTTGATGGTACTGACAGTAGGTACTTACATCATACCAATTAGGGTAAGGTTCCTTAAGAGGTTTAGGGTTTGGAAAGGTTACGATCTTATCCTTCAACAAATTTTGCAAGATGGAAGAATAAGATTTTGATAACTTTGTGAGCTTTCAGTTGCATTTGAGGTTGTTATCATCTGTAGTGGCTACTACATTCACAAAAAAATTACCTTTCCCAAAGATCAATACAATGGACTTTCCTTCAAAATGGGAGCACAAGGAGGATCCCCCGAATTGAACTACCATTTGCTGATACTCCCGTAGGGCTACACACAAATGTGCAAAAGAAGGATATTTCATAAGGGAGAACTTTTCCTGCCAAGGCCTTCACAAGTTCCCTATGAATACCTTTTGCACGTTAGAATAAGACAACATATACGAGATTTGTGAGAAGAGTGCCTGATATCACGCTATGAAATTAGTAATATTTTTGTTATCTCCTTATTTACATTGGACGAGATCTAAAAAGGTCATCTTAGGCTCAATGTTAGCTTGGAATTGTTGTAGGAATTGGTTTGCAAGATGATCAAATGAAAAGATAGAATTATCAAGCAAGGAACAATACCATTCAAGTGTTGTATCCTTGAGAGATCAAGGAAATAGTCTAGCCATCAACGTATCATGATGGAAGAAATTTGTACACAAGGTGTTAAAGGAAGAAACATGTGTTTGTGGGTCCCCTTTGCCATTGTATTTTTCAAATTTAGGCATCTCCTTCGTTGAGGGAAGGAAGTGTTCAAAATCATGACCGACAATGGGCTATGTCGAAAGAAGGGTTGGGCAGAGGCTTGGGAGAGACTCACTAACTGGCTTTGCATCTTACCCATATTCTGAAGAAGAGTGTTCAGAATAAAGGGCCAGAGCAACCTCCTCCAAAACAGCCATCGGAGCCACCACTAGAACCACCGATGTGACGATTGTTGGAACTGCTACCAGAGCCACCGCCAATAGTAGGGCCTCCACTGAAGCCATCACTAGAACCACTAGTGTGACCACCACTAGAACCGCTACCAGAGCCACCACCACTAGTAGGGCCTCCACTGGAGCCACCTCCACTTCCAAAGCCACCACCATGACCTCCACCAAAACTGCTTCCACCAGGACCACCCCCATTGCTGAAACCACCACCACTACCAAAGCCTCCACCACCCATCCTGCCAAAACCTCCACCACTAGAGGAGATATGAAGGGTAAAGCTAAAACCAAAGGGGATCTTGTTCACCTTGATAGTATCAGATCCCTTAGAGGAAAAGGGGATGCTAATCGAGGGTACGATATCGGTTATGTATATAGATGTAGGAGACATCGACAGTCCTAGCTATGTCTCATGATCTTCAAAAGTAGCTCCTCATATAATATTAGGATTTCTTGGAGGAGCACAAGCATTAGTCAGATTAGAGAGACTAGCCAAGAGTTCTATGCCTGTTCATTCTTTTCCCACCATATACTTTAGTTCATTGATAACCCAGGTGACTCTTGCCAACTTCGGGTCTCTTTCCAAGTGATGTTCCAAGTCACCCAACCCTTTGTTGAGGGCAGAGAAATATTCTATGGGAATCTAAACAACCTCATGCTCATCTATCGATGATGGTGTAGGAGATGCAGGAGGAGTGGGGACATGGTTAGTTTCATCAAAGAATCCTATCTCACTCCTCAAAAATTGCTCCTACACGACCAGACCAATGGCAAGACCAAAGAAAAGGCCTATGGAGAAACCAGTAGTGACCTTCATCCTTTCCATTAGAAGGTGTCATATACTTCTCCTAACAATATACCCAAAGGTTGTGGATTGGGTTATGATGCTCATAAAATTTCACAACACTTAGGAGCACAACAATCACATGGTACATGAGAAAAGCCTCAATACCAATAGATGAACAAACGTTGGTTCACATCGGGTTCACCAAAAATGTAAGAGAGGGGACCAAGCATGTTGAATGCCCCAGGTCATGGAGAGCCAAGAGCGAAAGGCTGCCCTAACTTACCTCAGCTTAAAGGAGTGTTTTGGAATGAGGGATGAGAATGATGAGGACTATGAGGTCCTTCAACCACTCTGCAGACCCGAAACTCGAGAAGGGGCTAGGTGAGAAATTTTTTGGGTTTGACACTGTGCCTCAGGTAGCTCTCTACCCGAGAAAGATAGCGTGGTTCTGGGACAACAACACGATGTGCTAGCATCTCTCAGGTGCGCTAACGTCTGTATGACCAGAGGACTAAAGAGACAAGGTTAACATCTAGAAAATAGAATAACAACCTAGCTAATGGTTTTTAAGGGAACAAAATTACACTATGAAATAAGAAATATATAAATGAATGTGATAAAGTAAGTAGATCAAAGCTAGGGTGACAAGAATGTTCTCACAAAAGAGCCTATTCACTAGATAGCTCCAAGTATACTTCCACCTGCACATAAGAAAGAGGAAAATTGTTGGGTGGATGTATAGGGGCCTGCCTCAGTCAGACCCCTGTTTTGGTGTTTCCACCTCCATGGACAACCAAGATAGCGATAATGGAGAGATATATGATAAAGAAGAAAATGAAGTGAACACAAAAACACAACAAAAGAGTAATGTGCTACTCAACCAAATTGTAGAGGAGAGGAGTAGAAAGCTTACCACCTTCAGCAAGAGCTCACTAGATAATGGAGGAGAAAATGAGAGGACTCAAGCCCTTTTTGTAGTGGTGTTTGTTCCACACATTCTCTACGAAGTTGATGGAGTGTTGTTGCTGCTATGGAGTGAAAAGTATAGCTTAAGAGTGATGGATGTAAGAAAATCTGTGCAAAATGCTTAGAGAATGGATTGGAGAGATGAAATGAATGCTTAAAAGGATGTGTAGAAGATGAAATGCATGAAGAATGAGTGAATTTGAAGGAGAGAATGAGGAAAATGACCATATTTGGGTCAATTAGTCGAAGGGGTCATTACAAATCAACCTCCAATAGGAAGTGTAATGCATCTGCAGGCTCCAAATGTAGGAATCTATCAGGGATGTAAGCGCATCATGTGAACATCTAGGTGCCATGTAGGCATCCTCGATAGTTATTCCCTTGTTGATGCACAAAATGGATGCCAAGTGGAATGAAGACAGTGGGATCATGTGGAATTTATACTTTGAATTTGGTTTTCTAAAGTGAGGAAGGGTAAAAGGGGAATTTGCATAAGGGGTGCAAATTCACTCCTATACAATTTTCAATAGCTTAGAAAGCTTCATTTCATAAGAAATGGGAATAAATTGATTCTTGTTTTAAATTAGATTAGATTTGATTCATTGCATTTATCTTATTTAATACTATCGATTTCCCCCTTACACATTTTGGCACACCTGGTGGGAAAACGGTCCTTAACACTAATTGTTTTTTGAGCTAAAATTGAAGTTGTAGGTTCTGGAAATGCACTAGAGAAATCTTCATGCACAGGTTCCATAAATTTTTTGCACTTGACTTCACAGTTTTAGTGCACTTGCTATGTTTTTTAGAACTTCTAACCTTTTCTGGTGCTTTTGCAAAAATACAAGGGCACTTTTGACTTTTTCTTGTGCTTGTACTTTCTAACAGAGGTTGTTGTTGACATTTTCCTATGCTTTTGTTTTCTTACAGAGGCCGCTCTTGAGTTTTTTCTTTTGCTTTTTCCTGGTTAAGTTTTGGTTGAAATTTGAAAGTTAATTTTTGATTTCTAATTCTAATGGGTACCTGATTTGAATGTTTGATAGGTGCTAATGTTGTTTATGCAAGATTTTCAGAAGTATAAGTGATGTTTATCCAAAAAAAAAATAACGCATTTAATGTAGGGAAGATAAATGATTGAAGAATTTTTAATTTTCAAATCTTTCATAAGTTAGAGAATTTCAAACTGGTGCTTAAAAAGAACCCTACAAATGAAAATTTTGATTTTTGTGCAACTAAAATTAATTTTCAAAGCTTTCATAAAGTTAGAGAATTTCAAATTGTTGCTTAAAAAGAACCCCACAAATGAACATTTCGATTTTGGTGCAACTAAAATTAATTTTCAAAGCTTTCATAAAGTTAGAGAATTTCAAATTTGTGCTTAAAAAGAACCCCACAAACGAACATTTCATTTTGGTAGTCTAAAAAGAGATTTTTCCAAAGATTTTTTAGCTTAGAACAAACGATTTCTTTTGGTGCTCTAAAAACATGTTTAATTTTTGTTGACCAAAACACTTTTATTTTGTTGAAAAACACATGATTTATTTTGTTGACCATTAAGACAAGGTTAAGAATGAACACTTTGGTTGGTGCTTAAAAATGAACAAATCAAATTCTTGTTTTGCATACTGCGATATTCTTTTCTGAAATCTAGAACATTTCGATTTGGTGAACATAAAAAGAACTATTGCTATCTTGTACACACTTCTAAATTTTGTTTTACTTTTTTTTTTTAATTTTCTTTTTTCACTTTTCAAACTTAAAGAAGATTGCGATGAAGTGTATTCTGTGTTTGACCAATTAGGTGACTATACTCTCCACTCACACCTTTTCGGTGATGTTGGGTGACAAAAATCATCTTGAGTTTTGCACATCGTTTTAAGTCAAAAAATACCTTTAGAGGGCCTACCTGCCAACTTGTGAGAGGGAACGACCCAAGTAGTAATTTCTTTTGGTCCACTATATAAATATTTGTGGGTGTGAGGAAAGTTCTCACCCACCTAGTACAAATGTTCTATACCAATGAAAGTCTCCCCTAGTATCCATGTGATACGTAAAAACCTACATGGGTTGGGAGGCCTCTTAATTGAGTAAATCACTGCATGTATAGACACTAGTTATTCTGAAACATGACTAAGAACCAATGTTTGTAGAAGCTACCCATTTTAACCAAAACATTTTCTAAAGTGATGCATTGAAACCTTTATTCTGAGAAGTTACTTACTAAGTCTAACTTATGGTTGAGCTTAAAAACCTCTCCATTTGTTGCATGTAAAATCATCCCTTTGGGGCATGAGGTAAGCCCATCTAGGAGGATGTGTCTATCCCTAGGGTGTACTTTGTCTTCATGAAATTGCCAAGATCTTTTGGTTACTTTGAAACATTAAACATTGTGCTTGAATTAAAAATGAACACATCAAAACAAGAATTCAACATGGTTCTTGAACGTCAAACCCCTCATAACTAGTGTGAATACTTTGAAAATATCCCTATATTTGCACTCCCTAAAAGATATCCTAAAGAAATATCTTTGAAGAATTTTGAATGTTTAGGATCACATTTCAAGTAACATTAAGAACAAGGTAAACCTTGGAAACTATAGCTTTTAGAATTTCTACCTCTATGAACTTTGAGCTTTCATGGAGAGAAACATGCTTAAAGGTATAGACATTTAGGCCACACAAGTTTTTATTGTGGTGTTGCATGAGATAACTTGCTAAATATTGAAACAAATCAAACCAAATCATCCAAAACTACAAAAAAACATCAACACTACTGCCAAATATTGAAACTGGGAAATAAATTCATAGAATACCGCTTTCACTATTGTTTCTACTGCACTTGACTAAAAACTAGTTGAACTTACAAAAAAATTATTGCTTCTGAAAAATATGAGTGCACTTGACTACAAACTGGATGCACTTGCTCTTTTTGTGCCACATTTGACAAAGTTTTCCAAACACACCTACCTAAAAACTAGCCACTTTTTCCAAAAAGCCCACTTTTGCCTATTCAATTCATCCATTTGAAAGGAAATTGATATAGAGGTCACACTTGCAAAAACTGGCCGCACTTGCTTCTCAAAACTGAGTGCACTTGAAAAAATACTAACCACAATTGATAAAAATTTCTACTTTTTCTCACAATTTTTTGCTTCTGCTAAATTTTTTTGCTTTTTCTCTGTTCTACTAAAAATTAGGAAAACAATCCAAAACTAGTTACAAGATCCTTGTTGAAACAAAATAATCAAAATACCAAGATACACCATATAGTCCTTCATCCATTCTCAACACTCCATCCTACTTTTGGAAATAAAAATCATAACAAAAAAAAATGGATTATTACCTCACCCACACTTCTAAGATATCAATAATTGCTTGAACCTCAAGGATAATTCAAGTAATATTTTTTGCAACATATCCTCTAGAAGAATAAGTGAAATATCAATCCAAGCCTTTCAACATTTTGAGTTCCAAGAGTAGTGTCATCCCAAAACATCACTCAAACCTTAGGGTCTTGAGAATCACAACAACCATATCAAAACACCAACACTTTCACCTCTTAACCATTTCACATCTAGTTGCTCCAATTCAACAACTAAACCTTACACCAACTGTCATACAACCAAAATTTAAGTTGATTGAAGGAGAAAAAATAGACACAATCAATAGTTTGAGGAGCTTCATATTTAAGAAAAAAGAAGCACCAAATCAGTGGAGAAACATAACAAACATCATAGATAAAGAGAAGAAGAAAGCAAATCTCATGGATGAGAGACCCATATTACCACCTCCTGTGTGGAAATAAGTATCCATCCTTCATGATCTTTGGAAAGAACAAAATCCTTAAACGAAAATCCATATTTCACCTTTCCAAAAAGAAGTATCATAGTCCAAAGTTTATCAAGGGACACATCTGGAAATCTTACCACAATCGGGACCTCTTGCTAAGAAATTTTTATGGACGCTTTTTAATGGGAAAACCAAACTTGCATACTCAATAGAAAATCCCAAAAAAAATGCAATTCAATTTTCCTTAAAATAGAAAATCCAAAAAAAACAAAAAAGCATTCTTTTTCATAGTTAGGAGTTATAAAATGTTTACAAAAGCTTGGCAATTATTTATGACAATTACAAGATCACAACATAGAAAGAACATGGAAGCAAATAAAATAAATGCCAACATACCACCAAATAACACCACAAACGATGAAAGTGACCCATGGGGCTATAGGTTAGATGACCTTGAAACACCTCAAAAGAGACACACATTCAATGAAACACATAGTGAGGAAGAGGTAATCCGTAGACAACGAGAAGCAATAGAAAGAGAAAACAAGAACCCAAAGGATATGGTTATAGAGGAGGGGGATAGAGAGGAAGAAATAAATGAAGAAGAACTATTTCAATATTAAATCAATCCCAAGGTGCTCAAGTTGATGGATAAACTCCTAAGAAAAGAACTGAACACTTTTTCAATTTAACACAGAGTGGTGCTAAATTTCCTATAGAATTGAACGTAGAAGGTCTCAAAGATCCTCATCTCATTCCCTTAGGAGATAACTTAGTTGTGCTCGAGAAATACCCAAACCATTGGAGATCCCAAACATACCACCCATATTTGCACAAGGAAAAGATCAACCCATGGAAAACCCCTTGTATAGAAAACCAACTCAAATCGAACAAGTGGTAGTGGCCCAATAGTATCAAGGAGGTCCATCCCAATACGTACCACAAGGATAAAATATACCAATAGAACAAAACATGCCTCAAAATTCTTCATATATTGACCCTTCCCAAAATGTACAAAATCAACAAGGGCAATTCCCACAATAGTACCATTAAAAAGGAGGGTCCTACGGTCCCCTTCCTAATCAACAGTACCAACAATAAGGTGTGCCCTAGGGTACCCTTTCCAATAAATAAGGTGGACCACATGGTCCCCTTCCCAATCAACAATACCAACAAGAAGGTGTGCCCTAGGGTACCCTTTCCAATCAACAAGGTAGACCACATAGTCTACTTCCCAACCAATAGTACCAACAACAAGGTGTGTCCTAGGGTGCCCTTCCCAATTCATCCCATCAACAAGGTAACCTACCAACACACCATTAGGGAAACATTAAATATAGTTCATACCAAAATCAAGGTGTGCCCCAGGGTACCCTTCCCAATTCATCCTATCAAAAAGGTACCTTCCAACACACCATTAGGGAAACCCTCAATATAGTTCACCGCAACAATAAGGTATGCCACATGGTACCCTTCTTAATTCATCCCATCAACAAGGTAACTCACTAATGCACCGTCAGGGAAACTTTTAGTACAACTCATCCCATCAAAAGTTAACCCACCAACGCATCATCAAGGAAACCTTCAGTATAGCTTGTCCCAACAATAGGGTGTACCACTAATGCACTACCAATGTACCCCTCCACAACAACAATAACAAGGAGCTAACCCTCCTTACATCCAACAATGAGCTAACCCTCCCATTCAACAACAAGGAGATAACCTTCCTTATATTCAACAAGGAGCTAACCCTCCTTATGTTCAACAAGGAGCTAACCATCCTTATGTACAACAAGGTGCTATCCCTCCTTACATTCAACAAGGAGCTAACCATCCTTACATTCAACAAGGATTTAACTCTCCTTCCACCCACCATGGTTACCAAGTTCCTGTACCTTAGCAATACCCAACTTATAACTAAAACATGGTAGGACAACAAGGTCACTACACGTAGGATTCCCAAAAAAAATACCAAAGACAAAGATGGAAATACAACTACAAGTGTGTTGGAATCAATGAACACTGAGAGGGGGGGTGAATTAGTGTTCTAAAAAATTTAACTTTATTAACTTGATCTTTAAACCACTTATAGCATTGGACCAAAAGAAAGATGAAAGAACATAATGCAATCAACCACAACACCATAACACAAGGATTTTTTACATGGAAACCCTGTTAGGGGAAAAACCATGGTGGAGGTTAATCCACAATATGAGTATACTCAAAATAAGTGTTTACAAATGGGGAATGCACATACATTCAGACACACTTCCTAGAGCTCACTGCTCAAATACAAAAGGCTTACTGCCCAAAAGAAGACTCACTATCTTAGAGACAACTATAGTGGATGAACTATGAGATATCATCCGCTAATGCCTGATTATAGTTCCGATTAAGAACATCGATCACATTCTTCACATTTTGTCTGATTCCGCTCTTGAAACTCTGTATGCTTCAATTTGAATCATCAATATTTGTTTTTCTTAAATAAAAATATGCATAATTGATCTATATTCCTTCTAACTTTCACATCTTATGCATCATATATCAAAATGATATGAATAATCGATTATATATATATCCGCAACTAGAGATTAGAAAAACTGCATGTTAGCTTTAACAAAATATGAAACATGTACATGTCAGCCCAATCCATAAATAATTATCAATGCGAACCAAAAAATGTCAGCCAAAACATAGTAAGGACCCAAAACAACATGTCTTGAACACAAAACACCTTAAACAATTATGCCTCGAATATCCACAACATGCTACACTCATCTAGTCGGCCTTTCTGCACTATTAGACTGAAAATCAATAAACCAAATCTTTGAACTTGCACACCAATTAATGAGAAGCCCTATGATTCAAAGATAAGATAGTTCATACATCAAAAGACCTTCCCCAAGATCCATAACACAAAATGATAACAGGAAATTACATATGAGTCAATGTACACAACTCTGTCAGATGCCCTGTTTTAGCTTTCACAGTTAACACATATCTTCAATCTGACTTCAGGTATAAGAAAATACTAAACTGTGGATGGGATTACTGATGAGGATTGCCATCAATGAGAACACTAGATGAATTGAGCGGTGTCTCTTGCCAACAATCTCCCCCTTTGGAATTGATGGCAACACTTAGTGAAAAATGACTAAGTGTCGGAATCAATACCAACATGAATACACTGTAATCCTCAAAAATTCAAAATTTTTTAATCACAACTCCCCCTGAGATGAATATGCCATTTTTCACTATCCCACACTCCCCCTTTGACATCAATGGCAAAGATGGGGATCCGAATACCAAAAATCATACAAAATTTCTATGAACATGCTTTTCTAACTTACATGGACTTGAATATGTCTACAAAATTATTCTTCAACAAGCTTAAAATAGTGTCCCAACCCTTTTTGAGACTCTCCAAAATTGTCATGTGACCACATAATAGGTAGGTTTGCATCTCTACCGAATCAAGATTTGTCAGATCACTAACAACCATAGCATCCTGTGCTTCCTTCAATGCACTAAGAATTGTCTCCATTTTAGGAGAAATTAGTCCTCTAAGCTCACATACCCTTTCAAAAATTATGTCTTTTTCATGATTCAAACTTTTAATTTTGTTAAGAAAGGATATGACTTGACCTTCTTGCTTACTAACAGAAACAGTTCGAGGATCAAAGGTTTGAGAAATATCTGCTAACTGTATCTCATATTCCTTAATTTTCTTCTCAGTGACCTCAATGAATTTTGACAAGGATAAGCATGACTTGTAGATATTTCCACCCTTAGATAATGCACCTTGAATGTTCTTTTCATAGGTAGCTAATAAGGATTTACCATTAGCAATCATACACTTCAATCTACTAAACCTAATTGCATCAAATTCTTTTTGGACTTTATCCTTAGTTGAGTTTTCAAGAGACTAAAAGTGAGTACTTATAGAGTTGATAGGTTTCTTCAGCTATCTGGAGGTAGAATCAGATGAGTCCTTGAAATGTGTGGGCATGATCTTCTCCAAGATGTCAAATGAAAGACTTAGCAACTCACTGTCCTCAATGTGAGATTTCAATATCTCCTCCCTTGCCTTGGCTTGAGCAAATGATGCTACCTTCATCTTTTGAATAGGAGATAGAGTGGTCAAGTTGATAGGACCTTCAACCAATTCAGGGTCAAACTCCTCCAGTTGTTCTTCTAAAAACTTCTTTACTACCTTTGTAGTGTCTCTTGCTTCCATAATATCCTCCTTTTCCTCAACCTTCTTTTCTTCAATCATAGATTCTTGCTTGGCTTTGAGAATCTCTATTTCTTCAACTGACATATCTTTAGGTACTTTAGTCTCCACAGGAATTAGAGGATTTTGAGTGTCCTCAATTGTATCTTCTTTCACTTCTTCAATTTTCAGACCAAATGGAACATCTTCATCATGAGTTTCTTCAGAGACAACGTTATATCTGTTCTTCAACAAAACTGCCTTAAGAATTTTCTCAGTGTCTTTTGTTACTTCCTTAGTCTGCCCGATCATAACCTTATTCACCCTTTATTTGCTCTTAAAATATGTTTTAGAATCATTGAGGATTTTCTTCATTTCTTCTATTGACATTACGAGACATAGATTGGCAAGTATGCATTCTCTCATTCGTTCATCTTCAACTCTTGCATTTACTCTCCTCATTTCTAAGACTTCATATAACCCTTTAGGTAACTCTGACATTATTTCTATGAGAGTCATATTGAAAATATTCAAATATTTTATTGTGGCTTATTCAAGAGTTCTCTAACCAACACTATGAAAAGTGTCATACCATTCAGAAAGTGGTTTGAGATTACCATCCTTAATTCAATATTTTTCCACTTCCTCTACAATCATACCTAATCTATTAGTTTTCACCTTTTTCTTCACCGGAGGGCTTGTCCTTAGAGACTTTTGATTCCTTTGTGCCCTTATGCTTGATTTCTCTTACTTCTTCATCTGATTTAGTTTCTTCATCATCTTCAACAACAACATAGACTCTTGTGCTTTTATCCTTCTTCCTCTTTCCTTCTCTTCCAGATGTCTTGTCTTGATCTTTTATTGGCCTTGATTTATTTGTAGGACCGAATGAGGATGCAAAGCTCCTTGTAGATCTAGATCTAGCAAAGGATGCTGCCAGACTAGCAGACTCAATTCTAGCAGGCTCCCCTTCTTCAACTTGTTCTCTTTTCTTCCTAGCTTCCCTCATAGCTTCAACTGATATGTCGATGCTTTATGCAAAAGATTCAACTTCCTTTCTCACCTTACAAACTATCATAGGATTCTTCAGTTGTGTATGCACTTGCATATTAATTTCTTCAAAGGTACCAAACCTTTCTTCTGTCAAATCCCAAGGTTTACTCAACAAGTGTTGGGAGTACAACTCCAAAATGTGTTCTTCAACCTCATATCCCATATGCATTATCCAAACTGTTCTAGGTTATGTTGTTTCCATCAAACACTGATCAATGTCAACCATGAAGAAAATAGTGTCCTTATATTTTTCCACAATAGATTTAGTAATCCTTTCCCTAGCTTGCATTTCACTTCTAAAGCTTTTGAAGTAAACCCAGATAACAGTTTTCCTAGCTTTGCTATCACCAATTCTATATAAGATGTCTCTGATTTGAACAACTACCAGTCTGTCACGTTCCCATTGCACTTTACCAACTCCCAAAACTTCATTCATGAAGTAGAAGAATAGACATAACAATAGATTTCCATACTTGAAAAAATTCTTCTTGTCCTTCTTGCTTTTACCAAGATTTTCAATTAGTTGGCTTCAGAGTAACTCACATAAGTCATATTCTACATTTTCCTCGATCATTTGATAAGCTGCATAGATTGTAATACCAAATACAAAGTTATCCCAATTGGAGTGATAGATTTTATATCCAATAACCATAGAAGAAAATATTACATCCAATTCAATGATGTCATTAATTGTCATGGATCTCTTGTTGAAAGTGGAACCGGTTGCCTCAGTGACTATTTGGTTCTTCATAGCTTTCAATGTGGGCAACCCACCAGATGAATTTAGACCAATAATAATGATTATAGCTTCTCTTGTGATCTTGAAGGGTTGAGTTAACCACATGAACTTGACATGTACTCAACTTAGTATGTACGAGACCCATTCATTTTTGTCAAACGCGGGAAACTTCACAATTTGTGTGAACTTCTTCTCGTCCAAAGTCTAAAATTCAGGCCTTACAGAAAGATCTTCTCCCACAATGTGATTTTTGTATAGATTTAACAATTGGGAGCTTCCTAACTCCTCAAAATTCGCACGAATATATGCCCTAATATCTTCAATGTGCAAAACACCATATGCAACAAAAGGAAATGCACCTAATGGTTCTATCTCAATGGATTTGAACGGGTGCCATTTGAATTTTGGGTGAGGTCTATCCTTAATATCAATAACCAACAAAGTGACCATTTCCAGAAATTTCAAGTTCACAAGTTTTGCAGATAAATACCTTTTGCCAAATTAGGGATTGTTCGCCGAATCACCTTTAGACTTGTATCTTGCCAAAATTCACTGTAGAGCTCTCCAAACTTCTTCTCGAAATGCAATGTGATGAATGAGGAATAGAAGTAACCTTTTATCATTCACACACCTAAATTTTTATTGCAATAAATGCTTTTTCCCTAGGTCTTCCAGATACCCTGTTTTCATAGTCTGTGAAAGAAAACTCTTCTATGGACCTTTAATTTTGCATAAATTTCCTCCACAAGTGTTCCCAAAACATTTTTAGATCATTAATGCAATCATTGCAATTTGTCACATTATGGTACTAGCTACCAGCAGGGGGTAAAATATTTTCTTAAGAGCTCCCCCTAGGCCAGAAGCCTTAAACTAATTCTCAAAGGAATTTCCAGCATTAGATTCTAGTGTGGATTCATTTCCTACATCAGAACCACTCTTCTTCACCCATGTGTTCTTCATTTGATTCCTGATCTCATCTGTAGTAACTTTTCCTTTTCCCTTATCATCCTTTTGCATATTTTTCCCTTTGTTTACTAGACCCTTCCCGCTTCTATAAAATCTTGCAATGTGACTGGATTTGTTACAATTATAGCACATGACATTTCTTTGGCCAAACCGGATATTCCATTAATTTTCTCTTGATTTGCACTAGTTTGTAATATGGCCAAATCTATTATAGGCATAACATCTGACATTTCTATTGAAAAAGTTGTTTGTCATATTTATGCATTCAATTGAATTATGACCATACTTATTGCAATTGAAACACTGACTGGAGAATGATGGACCACTTGAATTCATTCTACTTCTACATTGAGCAGCCATATGACCAAATTTATTGCAAAAAAAATAGTATCCATTGAAATTTTGAGCATTGGGTTGTCTTACCAAATACCTTCAAGCTTTGTTCATCTGATTTCCTTGCCTAAATTTCCTTTGACCAGATTTGGAGCTTTCTCCTTTCTCATATCCAAGACATTTCTTGTCACTTCCAATCTTCTAATTTTGAATCAGTTCATCAAGCTTAGCTGAGCTAATCTTGAACTTCTCCTTGTATTCATTTGTAGTAACAATTTCATCCTTGAGAATAAGAATCTATCTTTCAAGCTCTTCTTCATTATTTCTAGATTGTTGCAATTCAAGCTCCAACTGATTGAATCCATCATTAATTCTGCTGCATTTTTTAGATTTTTCTTTCAAGGACTGAGTAAGATTCTCTTCATTCTTCTTTTTCTCTTCAATCTCCTTAGTCATCCTCATCATAATAGATTCCATCTCATGCTTTAAGACAACATTCTCTCTGGCGATATTTTCACATTCTTTTTTCTTTTCCTTCAAGGCTTGACTTAGGTGTTCATCTTCCATGCTTTTACTCTCTTTCTGCTTGAGCTGATCATAGAGATCCTTTCTCTTTTCCCTAAACTTATTGATTTGATCTTTCAATGATTGAATGAACTTCTCAGCATTCATGAGGCTTGATTGCAATTCTTAGACTTCAGATTTGGACTGATCAATATCATCTAGTGCCACCAAAAGTTGTTGTTGAAGACTATCAGAATCCATTGAATCACCTTCCTAGATCTTCCCCAAGCTATTAAACTTCTTTCAAGGAACTAGGATCTAATACCAATTGTTGGAATCAAGGAACAATGAGAGGGGGGGTGAATCAGTGTTTTGCAAAATTTAACTTTATTAGCTTGATCTTCAAACCATTTATAGCATTGAACCAAAAGAAACATGAAAGAACACAAGGAAATCAACCACAACACCATAACACAAGGATTTTTTACATGGAAACTCTGTTAGGGGAAAAACCACAGTGGAGGTTAATCCACAATATGAGTATACTCAAATAAGTGTTTACAAATGGTGAATGCACATGCATTTAGACACACTACCTAGAGCTCACTGCTCAAATACAAAAGGAAAACTTCCCAAAAGAAGACTCACTGTCTTATAGACAACTAGAGTGGATGAACTATGAGATAGCATCTGCTAATGCCTGATTATAGTTCTGGTTAAGCACATTGATCACATTCTTCACATTCTGTCTAATTTTTCTCTTAAAACTCTATCTACTTCAATTCAAATTACCAATCTTTGTTCTACTCAAATAAAAATGCACACAATCGATCTATATTCCTTATAACTCTTGCATCGTATGCATCATATATCAAAATGATATGAATAATCGACTATATATATATCTTCAACTAGAGATTAGAACAACTACATGTTGGCTTTAATAAAATATGAAACATGTGCATGTCAGCCCAATCCATAAATAATTATCAGTACGAACCAAAAAATGTCGGAAAAAACATAGTAAGGACCCAAAGCAACATGTCTCGAACACGAAACACTTTAAACAATTATGCCTTGAATATCCACAACATGCTACACTTATCCAGTTGACCTTTTTGCACTAAACTAGATTTTCTAACTTGCACACCAATCAATGCGAGGCCCTATGATTCAAAGATAAGATAGTTCATACATCAAAAGACCTTCCCTGAGATCCACAACACAAAATGATAATAGGAAATTACATATGAGTCAATGTACACAACTCTATTAGATGCCTTGTTTTAGCTTTGACAGTTAACACATATCTTCAATCTGACTTCTGGTATAAGCAAATACTAAAGTGTATATGGGATTACTGACTAGGGTTTCCATCAATGACAATACCAAATGACTTGAGTAGTTCTCTTGCGAACAAAGTGATGAACCAAAAGTTATCAGAAATGTAGATAGAGAAATTGAAGAATAATTATGCCCTTCAAGATATTTGTCCATTCACTTTTGATCATTCCATCACTATGCTTCCCTTTCCAAAAAACTTCGAGATACCAAAGTTTGATAAAATATAAAGGAAAAGGAGATCCAGTAGAACACATGAGAAATTTATCAATAGCATGTGTGGTGGTCCAAAATAATAATTCCTACCTAATGAGGCTCTTCCCATGTAGTCTTATTGGTCACGCCACAAAATGGTTTGCTCATCTACCACCAAGAATTAAAAGCTTTGATGAACTGTCTACCAAATTCATAACCCACTTCACATTCTATATGTAACAAGACATCACCATCAAAGATCTATACAAAATTAATTAGAGTCAAGGAGAATCCTTTACCTCCTACCTTCAATGATTGTGACATAAGGCTCGTCGATGCAAATCACCTATTCCCGACAAGGAACTAGTAGACATATTCATTTCCAATGTCCAAGAAGAAGTCAACTACCAACTTACCATGTTGCATCCCACAAAATTTGAAGAGGACATTGAAAAGGGATTGCACATATAAAGGGCCCTTATAGCAAGAGGAGTGCTCAAACTAAACAACCCAAGAGACAATTCCTCTAATTCAAATGAGAAATCAAAGATTTGGGCCAAGAAAAAAATGTCACAAACGATTGAATGGTGGATGCAAGAGCAATATAGAATGTACAAAATCCTAGTGTACCTAAAAAAACCTCAAGTGGGACAAACAGGCTATACTCCTAATAATACACAAAACAATCAACTTACCTATCCCCAAAACAATCAAGCGGTTAATCAATAGACATATCAAGGAGGGCAACAAAGACAATACGATCAACCAAGAAGGAAGTTCATAGTATTAGGAGAGACACTTGAGATGGTCATGTGTAAGTTAGTGCAACAAAAACTCATCAAGGTTAATGATATCCCAAACTATGAGGATCCGAGCTTCAAAACACCATGGTACAATGAGAAAGATTTGTGCAAGTTCCAAAAAATTAAAATACATACAACAAACAACTACATGAGAATCAAGCACATCATACAAGACTTGATAGAAAAAAGAGAAGGGGATGTCGAACATTATCCTAGGAATAAGGACCTCCAGATATACACAAATCCAAT
The DNA here is from genome assembly GCA_007258455.2 of Sequoia sempervirens. NCBI lineage: Eukaryota > Viridiplantae > Streptophyta > Pinopsida > Cupressales > Cupressaceae > Sequoia > Sequoia sempervirens. The sequence continues at coordinate 441,598,077 of VDFB02105785.1, read as the reverse complement.
TCCAAACCATGCTAAAAGGAATGACAAAGGAAAGGACCAAGACTATCACAATGCTAATTACACTTATGGTGACATAGTTCTAGGTACCCTCTTTCAAGTAGATGAAAATAGGGTGGATGTAGTGACTATACGGGGTAGAGACAATGAGTGTAGCATAACTACCCATTGAGGGAGAGTTGTGATATAAGGAGCCTCACCTAAACCCACAGGTAAGTCATCAAATGACTACAGTGTCATGGAGTAGTTGAAGAAGACTCTCGCCTTGATCTGAATCCTAGAACTTCTAAAACTATCACTTGCACATAGGGAGATACTCAAAAAATCATTAGAAGCATCTGTTCCTAAAGACCTCAATCTGAATCAGTTCTAAGCCATGGTTGGAAAAATCACAGCTAATCACCATTTATTCTTTTCCAAGAAATACCTTCCACAAAAGTCATTCCACAACCAAGCTCTCTACATAGAGGTTGATGTCCATAAAAACATGGTCAAGAGAGTGTTGATAGATAATGGTGCGAGTCTAAACATCTATACTTTGAAATTCATAAAATAGTTGGGGTATTTTGATGATGTGATAGATAAAGGAAATAGCATTACTATAAGGGCCTATGATGACCTTGAATGGAATTGATAGGGATAGGGTTGGATTGAGATAATCACAATCTCAATGCTTTGGGTCTCCAATAGATAAACCCTTGGTGTTTCACTCCACCAATCAACCTATAGGTCCTAAAGGTATTTAGGCACCCCTGGTCACTTGCCAACCTTGCTATCAATTTCAGTTTGCTGCTACCAAGCCATTCTTGATGCTTTTCCTCACTTTCTCCATCTAGCCCTTAATCCCTTTAAAGACTAGACAACCTCTAAATCCTCCTAACAACGTTGCAGGGGTGTGCATAGGTTTTCTTGACTTCAAAACGGTCTAGGAATGGTCCTTGTCCAAGCTCAACTCTCCTTTCTTCTATCGCTGCCATCATACCCTAGGTTAGGGTTTTAGGAGGGCTACTAGGATTAGGCCTCCTCACACAAGAAAAATGCTTATCACTCCTCTCCTTCACCTTATCAAGACAAACTTGCTTCTGTCACCCTGGCTCAAATTTGGAGCACTTCAAGATTTTTATGGTTTTGGACCTTCTCAGGTCGTACACAAGGCTAACACAGATTTATACAAGAACCTAGGGTTTCTAAGGTCTTTTCTTGGACAGTTTGTAACTTCTAGCCTCTAGATGATCAAACAAAGGTGCTGACTTCTTGCCAACCTTGGTAAGGGCTCCTGCAATCAATGCACATGTTGCATCAACAAATACTTATCACCTCTGCCACGTTAGGTCTGATTTCCAACCATCTTTTCCAAACTGGGCATCACAAGCTCGCCTAGGAAAAGATTATAACCATGCTTCCAGTACTCACAAAGACCCTTTTATTTACATTATTTACAAGGATGGAGTTCTTCCTTGTTTCCACAATGCCCATACTTCCTGGTAAGGACAGGAAACAAACTCAAAACTCCATTTTCTGGAATTTACCAGTCAAAACAAAACTAAAACAAAATTTACAAAATGAAAGACAGTGATAGAAAAGTTGTCTAAAAATTCCAATACAAAGCTTTAGAAGGATTCTCTACATGCTATGAACACTATGAAATGCTTCCTCTAATCCATTTAGCATCAGGCACGCGGCCAAGAACAAAAAATCATAACTTTTTACACACAAAAATCACTGTTTCTTCTTGTTCTCATGAAACTGCCACGCTCAAATTCTTCCAACCTCCTTCAAAGGTCGAGAAATAACTTTTACAATGCTTTGGAAATGGTTAGGTTTCCTTCTCCAAGCCTAATATTGGTCAAAAACATCATGTTGTAAAACATAGTGTGTTTTTCAATTTTTACAAAAACTTAGGAATCAACCACCAAAAAGGATTCCCACTTATTCAACTCTTTACCTAAGAACCAAAAGGTCCTCAAAAACAATATAAAAGGTATTAAAGACCTTTCCCAACAAAATAAAATTGATTTTTAAAACAAAACTCCAAAATCTACTTGCACTTTGGCAGGTGCTCCTGCACCAGGAATTCAGAACGAACAATCAAGCTGCTAGTGCAGATAGGACCAACCCTCACAAAAACTACATGTCAAGTACTTGATCTTGAGTTGCTATATAACCTTCTCCTAGGATGCCCTTGGATCCATGCATTACAAGCGGTTCCTTCAACCTTTCACTAATGTCTAAATTTTCCTCACGAAGGAAAAGGGTTGACATTATATGTCAATCTTGACCCGTTCCAATTTTGTGCAAAATTAGAGGAGAAGTATAATAAAATCCAACATATACCCAACAATGAAAGGATGCACCTGATTCAATCAACCAAAATATTCTAATGCCTGAGTCGCCAAGGCTGCTATGAAGACATCTACATTGCTCTACGAAGATTCATTTTTCAAAGATCTGTTTATCTTTTTCTTCTTCTTCTCCTCTTTACAATATTTTTGGATGTGTCTATTCTACCCATAGTTCCAAAATTTCACCTTGGAATTTTTACCAGGAGACTTTGATCTCCCCTTTAAATTTGATTTAAACTTCTTGTCTTTCTTCTTTTCTTTCTCCTTTGATCTTCCTCGAACAACAAGGGCCTCCTTGGCCATCTCAAAATACTTCCTTTGCATTTCCTTTGATAACAGCAAAGCAACCACATTTTCCATATTGAAAGTGGTTGTTGTACTCCCAATAGCCATTACCAGGTGATCCCATGTGCTAGGCAACAAACACAATAGGGGCATGCAACAATCCTCATCATCTATCTTCACACCAACAGACCCCAACTAAGCAATGATCATGTTAAATACATTCAAATGATCCGCAACAAATGCTCCTTCCTCCATCTTCAAAGAATACAAATTCCTCAGAAATAACTTATTTACCAAAGATTTCCCCTGATAAATGTCACCAAGATTCTTCCACAAAAATTTCATTGTATTCTCTTTAGGGATGTTCAAGAGAATTGAATCAACCAAGCACAGTCTAATCAAACCCTTGAATTTTTGGTCCATTGCATCCCAATTATCTTGCGAGGTTGCTAATGGTTTTTTAGAGGACACTACATCCCATAACTCTCGATCCATGAGAAAATATTTTATTTTGAGTTTCCACAATTCAAAATTTCCACCATTGAACTTCTCAATCTCTATTCTTTTGGATGTGCTTGCCATCTTAAATATGCAACAAGTTATAAACTAGATTTCTTTGCAAAACTCCCACTGAACAAGATCAACACAAAAAATACTGTCTAACCCATTGTGGACATCGAAAAAGTAACCCTTCTACTCTTTTTGTCTTGTTTAGGTCCTCCTTGTGACTTTAGCCTAGTTGTGCCTTGATTTAATGTTGTAATGTGGTCAACACATTCACATTAGGTCTTGGGCCCTAAAAATTTGAAAATAATTCAAGTGGTACCTTACTTAAGTGTTGTAAAGTGTTGTAACACATTTTCAAACTTTTTTAGGACCCTTTTAATATAATTCACTTAAATAACCTCTTTTTATCACTTACCAAGCCTTATTGCAAAGTGTTGTAGCAAACTTTCACGCTTTTCTAGGCTTGTCATCAATAATTTGACCATTTTTTATGTTTAAATGACCCCTTAATACACTTACAAGCCCTACTTAAGTGTAGTTTTGAGAATAATCTCATCAAACATCATTTAATACACTTTAATTCCCAACACCCAATTAAATTGCTCTAGTGGGACTAAGTCACCACTTGGGACGACTTAGTCCCACTTGGCTGAAAAATCAAAATTATTTCAAAATTCTAGCAGGATATTATTTTCTAAACCTTGAGTTCGGCCTATGATGTGGTATTTCCAGGAATTTTTTTATAATCATGTATAAATATAGTGTTTTTCTCTCATTTTCACCCCCATTCATTCACTCATTAATTCGTTCACTTAATCATTCAAGAAATCATCAAGCAATCAAGTGATTTTGTGTTCAAGCACTTTGGAGCCATTACTTGCATATCTTCAAATTTCTACTTCAAGGGTTTGGTGAGTTGTAGCATTGCATGTTGTTCATTCATCATTCTCTTTCCATTTCATTTCATTTTCAAGGGTTTAATTACCAAACCGGGGTTTGACCAAAGAAAACCCCTATTCACTAACCCTTAACCCTTTTTGCCCTCTTTGCATGTGTTTTTTGTAGGTCTTGTATGTAGATTTGTCAAAGAGTAAGGTGTTAAAAGGTTTCATCAATTCATCAAAGTCTTTCAAAGTCAACAAAACCCTAAAAGAAGCTTGGAGATCACCTACAAACCAAATTTTGTAGATTCAGATCTAGAAACCTATCAGGAACTAAAGTGCATACTGAGAGCTACATATTGCATCTTCAAAATTCTTGAAAGCTAATGTGGAATAAGTCACCATCAGTGGAGAATTAATCCCACTTCTAGGTCTGAAAAGCGTTTTCTGCAGTTCTAGATACCCTTTTGGCTAAAACCTATTCTGACAAAATTTCCCTAAAACTGGACTAAGTCACCTAGCTTAGTGCAAGTGTCCTAGTTGGCTTCAACAGTAAATTCTCTAGGATTCCAAAGCCTCTCTGCATCACATTCCAATTTTTCAGGTGCACCTCTGTAGTTTGATTAACTTTTATTATAGTTTACTTGCATATTTAGTTCATTTTGCATATCGCATTATGTTTTGAAACACCTTGCATTTTCTTAGTTTTGCATCCATCAGTTTATCTTCTTTATCAATTTCTAGCCTTAGGAACAATCTCCCTTGATAGATTTCATTCTTTATTGCATTGGAATCTCACATAAATGTTCTTGAGTGTGAACTTTTCGAAATCAAATTCCTCTTCCTTCAGTCCCCTTTAGGTGTGGATAAGAGAAGTTGTGACTCCATTTCCATTGTCCACATTTTGGTGAACCCAACCTTATAACATTACATTTCTAATTTCAAGTGTATTTACATCCTAGAATTACATTGCATTGCATTTTGCATTGTTTAATTGCATCCTAGGGTTTCAAAATTTGCATTTGTGAAAAGCTTATATAGCTTGCATTTTTGCACTTCATTTCATTAAAAATCAACAATTTTTTTGAATTTTCATATTATATCTGCATCTGAAAACCTAAAAAGCATAAAAATCCAATTAATTTTTTTTGAAAAAATTCAAAAAAATCACTACCTAGACTCATTCACCACCTTGGGCGACTTAGTCTAGTTGCACATTCTGCACTGTAATTTCTATCATTTCTAGATCATCTTCTACATTTCTATTTTCTGTCATTACAATTCTATTAAAGTTTCTAGATTTTTTTTTTTTTATTTCTTGCAATTAGTTTTCTTTCATTCCTTTGCATCATGGTTTTGTTTTAATAAGCTTTGGATGTCATTAAAATCCTTAGTTGACATGTCAAGTTGTGCCCCTAGAACTGATCTTAATGACATTGAACTTCCTCATGCTCCTTCAACTCCTCATGAATTTCCTCCTTGTGATGTTGACATCATTGGAGAAGATGATGAAAGCATGAATAAGTTCCTAAATGAATTCCTTGACAACCTTGAAGCTAATGCATCCTTTTATCCATCTATGAAACAACAAGACCTTCCTACAATACCACCTCTTGATATGTTTGGTTACTTACATCCTAAAAAAAACAAAGAACCTAAGTTCCCTACACAAGGTGAACCTAGTTCTTCTAAAAAAACAACCCCTCAACCATTTTATGATAATAAAGTCACCAACACTCCAATCAACTTTGAAGAAACCTATGGCAAAGGTTTTACCATTTTAAGCAAAAAATAATGTGACACAACAACTAAACATGATATTCATCAACTCTTAGAGAAAAATCCAAAAGATGATAACACAACGAGATTAGGTTATCAAGATCCCTCTCATAATAGCAAGTCTCCTAGAGAATATTGGAGGCTTTGTGATGATGACACAATGATCTTTTATTCCCCTCCTGATCTGAATGTCCTCCTTCCTTGAGAGCAATTACCTAACAACAATGACAAGGATGAGAGGATCACTTTGGGTCCTCCTCCTTTCATTCAAGAAAAGGGTGAATCTAGAAAATGCAGAAGACCTTACAAGTTACAAAAATTAAAGTTTCCTCTTCGTCCCCCACTTGAATATGAAAGGAAATTGCAAATACTTTTAAAAACAGGACTCACACTATTACCACCTATGAATAGGTTGGTGATATATCCTAAAGATGCTAACGTTCCACATTGTGCATATCATCTTGTTCTTGGACATAGAAGTGATGAGTGTTGTCAATTGAAAGAAATGTTGAGCAAGTACCATTTTGATGGCAATAATTTCTATCCAATAATTCCATAAAACACTCTCCAACACCTTATCATGTAATAGTTGTAGAACATTCTCTTCTCACTATTACATGACCTTTCCCATCACCTACCTTGGCTCATTCTTGTCTTGCACTCAATGGGGGCAAGGAGTTGCTAGCCTTGCCCTAGTAACACATTTGTCATTGTCCCTTAGGTTCATCATTCACCTTCAGCTTATACCGACTAAGATTGGGAGGTGGATGACTTGCTTGATGGCTGACTCACATTTTCCTTACTAGTCTTCTGCACTTTCTTTTTCTTTTTCTTTTGTGTGCTGGCATGTGCATAATGTGATCCCTGTAATGTTTTGTTTGATGTTCTCTCTCTTTGTGCCATTCCTCTATTTGTATATTCATTCTTCTCTATGTCGTACATCGCTTTCACCTTTTTCTTTTTCCTTTTCTTGTGTTTTCCTTTTGGGGACGATGCAAGGCATTGATACATTCCATGTCTCTTTCATGTTGACCCAAAAGGCCTTTTCTTTTTTCTTTTTCTTGTGTTTTCCTTTCGGGGATGATGCAAAGCATCGAGACACCCTATGTCTCTTCTATGTTGACCCAAAAGGTTCTTTCTTTTTTCTTTGTTTTTTCTCTCTTTATGTCATTCTTCTAGTTCTATGTATTTTGGGAATGATGATAGTTTCGAGCTCTCTAAACAAAACATTGCAACAATGAACATACTGACCTTAAATCCATAGATCCCTTATGTGTTTGGTGTTTTCATTTTGGGGGAAACCCCTTCCTTTCTTTTATTTTTCCTTTCTCTCACATGATGCAACTTTACTTGGAAACATATGAATTGGCATAGGGCTTTCCAAGTTGGATCTCATTCTTTCTTTTTGCTTTTTTCATTTGCTACTCTAAAGTAATTTCTCACGGTACAGTGTAGAAATTCCTTTAAAGTGGGGGAATACATTGGAATTATTCATTTTTCATTTTCCTTGGTTCTTAGTGCAACCTTATTACTTCATACGATGTGTTTTTTTGCTTTATGGATGACATTGGGTCTGATGTACTTCATGAGTGTGATCTATCTTAGAATATTACATTCCTCTTAGTGGCTTGATGCGACACATTGCATCCCCTAAGTTGCGAATTTTCTATTCTTTGATTGGTCCTCTCTTGGAGACATTAGACACAATGTTCCCTAAGTTAAAGACCTTGCATGAACTAAGGAAGAATCCTTTGAACATTCTTTGCATGTTGCATTTTTCATTTGTTATATAGCCACCTTGCATGACACAACTTTTATGCCTGTGGTGCCATCACATTTGTTCATGAGCTCCAAGGATATGAAGTTTTGCTTGTCTTGTGAAGCTCAAAAAGTCATTTTCATTTGTGGAACCTTATTAAAGTTATCAAGAGGTATAACTTTGGTAAGGTTGAGAAGGAAGCCCATTATGAGGCATGAATTTCCCCATAGCCACCTGCGTGTGTGTGAGTGCATACTAGCCATGAGTTCTGTCGCCTCAAAGTCAGTATGCATTTTTTCTGGAAAAAAATCCTAGATCTGATCCACATCATGTTGGAAAAATGGTTGAAGCTTGATCTGATTCATTCATTATTTATTTCATTTGTTTCTCTTTCATCTTTGAAATTGTATGCTTGTGCCTTGTCATTGTTCTTGATAACATGTGTGTTCCCTTTGCACTCATGATAGTTCATTATGAGATCTTGATCATAGGGGCTTGATCACACCTCTTGATCATTTTTATCACATCTTGCTATCATTAGTTCATGGGAACCCCTCTTGATTGCGAGTGGGTCTACTTTAGTAAGAGTTTGAAGCAAGTTCATCCTCTCACTAAAGTGTGGACTAAATGTGGACATCGAAAAAGGAACCCTTCTACTTTTTCTGTCTTATTTAGGTCCTCATTGTGACTTTGGCCTAGTTGTGCCTTGATTTAATGTTGTAATGTGGTCAAGACATTCACATTAGGACTTGGGCCCTATAAAATTAAAAAAAATTCAAGTGGTGCCTTACTTAAGTGTTGTAAAGTGTTGTAACACATTTTCACACTTTTCTAGGACCCTTTTAATATAATTCACTTAAATAACCTCTTTTTATCACTTACCAAGCCTTATTTCAAAGTGTTGTAAAGTTTTGTAACAAACATTCACGCTTTTATAGGATTTTCATCAATAACTTGACCCTTTATTATGTTTAAATGACCCCTTAATACACTTACAAGCCCTACTTAAGTGTATTTTTGAGAATAATTCCATTAAACATCATTTAATACTATAGACACTGAAAATTATCCCTTTTTCCTTGCTTGATTTGGGAATAATTAGTGACAAATTAGACTTAATAAGGCCTTGATTTAGTGTTGTGAGGTGTTTTTCACATCCACATTAGGCTTTGGACCCTTGCAAATGCATTTAACGATGTCTTGTAAAGGTGTTGTAAATAACTTTCACACTTTTCTAGAATTTTATTAAGTATTTAAGTCTAATGGACCCATTTTCCCCTTAATTCAATATTATAAAATATATTTAATTGTATCCTCACTTTAATCCAAAAGGCTTGTAAATTAAACCTAATTCTAATCTAGTGTTGTAATGTGTTTTACACATTCACATTGGATGTTGTGCCCTTCTAGGCTAAGTGGACCTTATTTTAATGTTGTAAAGTGTATTTAATCACACTTTCACATTGAACTTTGTGTCCCTAGCTCTAATTACCCTTACATCATCATTAATAGGCCCTTATTGCTCCATATTGTGTATCCCAGGGCTTATTTTGATCAAGGACCTGATGAAATCAACATAAAAACTAAAATTCTTCACTCCCCAACAATCCAGTTGGAAAAAGAGCCCTTGTGGGACCAATTCGCCCATATGGGTGAATTAGTCCCATCCAAGTGGGAATAAGTTTCCTCACTTGGTGACTTAGTCCCATTTGGGCTATTTTCAGAGGTTTGGGTAGGAAAAATTGGATTTTAAGATTAAATTTCCTCCATGTCGGCCTTGGGGATCAAATTAATGGGAGTTTTAGATGGATTTCCTACATAAAAAGCTTCTATAGCCTAATTCATAACTCATTCATCATCCATTCATCATTCATCATGTGTTCAAGTCAAGCAAGCTAGGGTTAGATCATTTAGAGAGCATCAAGATCATTTTTAGAGGTTCAAGTGCAGATTCTTCATCCATTGTTGTAGAAATTCAAGATCAATCATCATGGAAAGTTTCTAATCCCTTCATTTCATGTTCATGATTCATCTTATCTCTTCATTTGGTTTAATTACCTAAAAGGGGTTTGACCAAGGGAAATCCCTATTTCCTAACATTCAACATTTCTCTTTCTTTCTTTGTGTGTTTGCAAATTCAGGTACCTTGAAGGCTTGTAAATAATTGAAGAATAGGTTGCAAAGTTGTTGAATACAATTCCTTGTTGGATAGGTCAAAATTCCACACAAAAAGTCACTTATAGTGCCAAAAATTAGAGTTTCATAACCATACACCTGGAGGAAAAAAAAGTGTAGTTCGAGAGCTTCCATTTCTACTTTCAGATTTTTAGACAAGTCAAAGTGGACTAAGTCACCATCAATGGTGACTTAGTCCCACTGCGCATGTTTTTTAGAGTTTTTTGTAGATTTGGATACCCATTTGGCTGAAACAGGCCCCGAAATAGTTTTCCAGATTTGGGACTAGGTCGCCTAGAATTGTGTCCCAGTAGGTCAAAATTTTAGGATCAACAACATTTCCAGTCTCCATTCCAATCTGCAACAGATTTCCAGGTGCATGTCTTTATTTTTTACAATTTTTTTGTTTCATAATCATTTCTAGGTCATTTTGCATATCACATTGTGTTTTCAAACATCTTGCATCTCATTATTTTTGCATTAGTAATCAATATATTTTATCAATTTATTACATTTAGAACATTACATTTAGGCATATTTCATTCATTTTGCATTAGTCTTGAGTGGGGACATTGCACATTTTGGCCTACCTCTCTCCTTTTAGGTGAAAAACCCTAGAAGTGTTAGGGAGTCTTGTGGTGCCAAAATATTTGACCACATTTTGGTAAACTTGAATTTCAAACACCTTCTTTTCTGATTTAGAGTCCATCATAATCCTAGAATTAGCTTGCATTGCATTTTGCATTACTTGAGTTGCATTCTAGGGTTTCAAATTTTTCATTAGTGAAAGTGCATATAGGTTGCATTTTTGCATCTTGAATCATTGAAAATTTAGAAAATTTTGCATTTTCATCTTAGGTCTACATCATACAACATAGAAAACATAAAAATCAAACAAAACAATCTAATTTTTTTGAAAAAAATCCCCAGTGGGACTAATTTTCCACCTTGGGCGACTTAGTCCCTTTTCACCTCTAAAACTACCTTTCACAGCACTAAAAACCCTATTTTTAAGGTTTTGTTTGTTGCCCTTACCTATCTATATCAGTTGGTTGAGTTTCTATAATGTGCATTTCATTAGATCTAGCTTAAACTACCTCATTTCATGCATTGTTTAATTTCAAATTTGTATTTCAAACATTTCATCTTCCAGGTTGTTGCATAATGTAATAAAAAAATTACTTTGTTTCACATCAGAAAATTGCATTGTCATTTCTTTACTTCTCCATGATAGCATGTTTACTTTCAAAAGATGTGGCTTTGATTTGGTTAAAAATGGATTGCATAAATACAACATCCCCTCTTATGAGTTCAATTTTGATTATAGCAATGAGGTCATTAAGAAACATGTTCAAACCATTGACATAATCCTTAATATTATATTTCCTATTGGTGAGAATGGTAGTGTAGACAATCATAAAAATCACACTTTCTCTTCTCCCGATACCTCTCCTATTAGTGACGAAGGTATCTTGGTGAAATATGATACAAGCATTGAGGGTCTTGATTGTCTCTCTCCTCATTCCCCTTTGGAGGATATTAGACAACAAGAACATGAGATCATAGAAACATTTCTAAGCATCACCTTACCTTATCTCCATAACCATGACAATCAACATTGTCCTTCTCCTAATATCCCTCCTTGATGCCACGAGGATATGTTGGTGTTAGAAGATACACCTATTAAGAGTCATGAGAATCTTGACTCTCCCTTTCCTAATGCTCCTACCATTTAGGAAAATCTATTTGAGAATCATAGAGGTCCTTCTCTTGATGCCTCCCCCACTTTTAATGAAGCTACTTTACAAACTTCAACCTTGGATACACATATTACAAGCTCTCCTCCTAGGGTAGATAATATGGAACAAGAGAATGATACCTTAGACAATCAAATAGAACCTTCTCCTAATCATCCCGCTATTGATAATCCCATCAAATTAATCATTCCCCTACTTGTGATGAAGTCCTTTTAGAGGAACTAACCCTCAAATGTCAAGAACATGTGGTTTGTAGTTCTCCTCAAAACTCTTCTCCTAGGGAGGATATCATGATCCAAGATAAGGATAACATTCACAATAATGATATTATGCCCTTCATAGAAGATGAAGAGCCCATGTTAGCCCCTCATTCACCAAGGGATGTTAATATTATTCAACCTCAACTCATCCTTTACCCCCCTTCAAACAAACCTCCAACTCAAACTAAACTTGAACTTGTCCTTTTCCCACCTAAGAACAATGTTTCGTAGCAACTGAGTCATAATACCGTTTCTCATACATATAACACTAAAAAAAATCCACAACCACCACAACCAACCTAACACTCTTACCTAATCCTATCCTATCTAACCCTATCTTACCAATTCCTCCTTGTGGAAAGGAGTATGATCTTGTTGAACAACTTAATAATACTCCTGCAAAGATATCCCTATGGGATTTATTTCAGAATTCACCTAGGTATCACACTATGTTTCAAACAACCTTACAACAAGTTCTAATCTCTTCTAATGTGCAACCAAATGACATAGCAGCCATGATTCAAGGATTGAATGCTGACATTATTTTCAACCAAAGTGAACTCCCCTCTTTGGATGTGCAAAAAAAAATGATGCTTTCATGATCATAGCTCAATACAAATGAAAAGGGATAAAGAGAACTCTTGTTGATACTGGATATGCCCTTAATGTGTGTAGTGTGAGCCTTTTGGATAGGCTTGGCATTGATAAATCAAAAATTCAACTTGATTCTTTATCTCTTAAGGGATTTGACAATGTCAAAAATAAACTGCTTGGGGTGATCACTTTACCTCTTACAGTTGGAAAGGCCACATTGGGTACACCAATCCATGTTATGCCTCATGAAATTTCATGTAATATTCTTTTAGGTAGACCATGGAGTCATGCAATGAATGGGGTACCTTATAATCTTCATCATAAAATGAAATGCATATACAACAAAAAAGTGTACACACTTCACGTTGATCTTGAGCCTTATAGTGTCTTACAACTTGAGAAGAAAAAGATAATTCTTTGAAAACCCTAACACCAACTACGCAAGTCAAACTCATGCAACAAAAAACCAAAGAAAAATAAATTGAAGAGGTCACGAAGTTATTCAAAGATGATTGGGGTTCATTAGATTTCACACCAACATTCATGGGAGAATACAAGATCATAAACAAGGCCTCTAACAAGGGAAACAAAAAAGCAGTCATGTCAACACAAAAATTAGAAGACCCTTCGAAAGTATCCACCTCAACTACTTTAGAACATAATACAACAAATTATACCACAAACTTTGAGTAACTCAACAATGAACAACCACCTAATTCAAAATCCATGAAAAATATTTATGGAAAAGGTAATGAACTTATGAAACAACTTGGATATAGTAGAAAAGAATGCAGTGCTTAGGAACAAGGTATCTGTGTCCCCATCAAGCCTAAAATGCAAGAAACAACTCATGGCCTTGGTTATTTTCCTTTGATAGAAATCACCAAGCCTTCACTCAACATCAACACTGTCACACAACATCCATCTAAGACAAAGTTAATAGTAGTGCATCCTAAAATGATTGGAATTGGTGGTCCTGATCATTTTCCTTTGCACGCAATGCAACAAACAAACAAATCCTCACTTAATGCAAATTTCATCTTGTAAAACACTAATGCTTTGAGTTCGTTAGATTTTACACCCTCCTGCAAAGGAGAGAACAAAATATCGCAATCTAAAGAGTCTTGCATAGGTATGACATCTTGTACTAAGCAAGAGGTATCTTTATCACAAACTCCAGAAACACATTCTACTATTGATCAAGAGGGTATCTTGTCAAGACTCCTCCAAGATCACTTGATATCCCTTCCTCCAAAAACTCAAAAGAAATTCTATTACAAAACTTCATTTTGTGCATATCATAGAATTCATGGTCATGCTACTAATGAATGTAAGGATTTGAGTAGTAAATTCCAACATCTTAAGGAGTTTGGTGTTCTCCCTTATGTGGGGGCACCTAATACCTCTAATTGATACTAATTTTCACTCTACCTTGTAACCATTTTGGCTCACCCTTGTCTTGCACTAAGTGGGGGCAAGGTGTTAGGTAGTCTTGTCCTCATATGTCACTTGTCCTTGCCTCTTTTAAATAGCCATTAACCTTTCATGAAAATATAAGAGCAAGCTTGGGATGTGGATGACATGCCTTAAGTTGGTTCACATGTGACATACTACCTTTTTCATGATGTAGCTTATCGGAAACATATGACTTGGGATAGGGATTTCTGAATACTCTCTCGTGTCTTCTTCTACTTTAAAGAAATTTCTAATAGTAATGGTGTTAGAAACTGCTTTAAAATGGAGGCATACATGGATACTCACATTTCATTGTGTGATTTTATTTTTCTTGCAATTTCCTCTCTTGGAAACATTAGGTACAATGTTTACCAGGATGACACCTTGCACTTGTCCTCTCTTGGAAACAAGATGAGACCATTTGTACTTTTTCTCTCTTGGAAACATTAAGCATGATGTTCCCTAAGATGAGACCTTGCATGAACTAAGAAAAATCCCTTTGAACATTCCTTGAACTATTTTTCATTTACAATGTCTATGAGTGTCAAGCATACGGAGTTTTGATTACCTCATAGAGCTCGAAGACCCTTTTTGTGTGGTGCCTTATCAAATTTATCAAGAGATATAACTTTGGTATGGTTGAGAAGGAAGCCCATTCCGAGGCATGACTTTCCCCATAGCCACCTGTGTGTGTGTGAGTGCATACCAACCATGAGTGTATGTTTCTCACCTTTTAGGACTTCTCACCTACACGAACAACCATGAGTTTTGTTGCCTCAAAGTGAGTATGCATTTTTGGAAATACAACCTAGATCTGATCCACATCGTGTTGGAAAAACGGTTGAAGCTTGATCCACCATTTTATTTATCTTCCTTCTAGTTATTTCCATTGCATGATCATGTTTCTTGTTTTGCTACAAATCATTCACCTTACATGTGTCCTTTCATGCTTATGTTGGTTTAACTTAGGATCTGGGATCCTCGGGGCTTGAATACTCCCTTCATCCTTTTTATCCTAGACCATCCACATTGGTACAATATGACCCCTCTTGAATGTCTACTTTAGTGTGAGTTTGAAGCAAGTTCCTCCTCTCACTAAAGTTGGGGCTAAATGTGGACACTAAAAAAGTATCCCTTTTTCCTTGCTTGATTTGGGAATAATTAATGACAAATCGAACTTAATAAGGCCTTGATTTAGTGTTGTGAGATATTTTTCACATCCACATTAGGTCTTAGACCCTTGCAAATGCATTTAATGATGTCTTGTAAAGGTGTAGTAAAGTGTTGTAAATAACTTTCACACTTTTCTAGACTTTTATTAAGTATTTAAGTCTAATGGACCTATTTTCCCCTTAATTCAATATTATAAAATATATTTAATTGCATCCTCACATTACTATAGAAGGCTTGTAAATTAAACCTAATTCTAATCTAGTGTTGTAATGTGTTTTACACATTCACATTGGATGTTATGCCCTTCTAGGCTAAGTGGAACTCATTTTAATGTTGTAAAGTGTATTTAACCACACTTTCACATTGAAATTTGTGTCCCTGGCCCTAATTAACCTTTACATAATCATTAATAGGCCCCTATTGCCCCATATTATGCATCTTGAGGCTTATTTTGATCAAGGACCTGATGAAATCAACATAAAAACTAAAATTCTTCACTCCCTGACAATCCAGCTTGCAAAAGATCCCCTGTGGGACCAAGTCACCCATTTGGGTGAATTAGTCCCATCCAGGTGAGATTAAGTCACCCAACTTGGCAACTTAGTCCCATTTGGGCTATTTTCGAGGTTCAGGTGAGAAAAATTGGATTTTAAGATTAAATTTCCTCCATGTCAATCTTAGGGATCAAATTAATGGGAATTTTAGGAGGATTTCCTATATAAAAAAGATTCTAAACCCTAATTCATAACTCATTCATCATTCATTCATAATTCATCATGCGTTCAAGTCAAGCAAGCTAGGGTTAGATCATTTAGAGAGCATTCAAGATAATTTTTAGACATTCGAGGGAAAATTCTTCATCCATTGTTATAGAAATTCAAGATCAATCATCATGGAAAGTTTCTAATCCCTTAATTTCATATGCATGCTTCATATTATCTCTTTATTTGGTTTAATTACCTAAAAGGGGTTTGACCAAGGCAAACCCCTATTTCCTAACATTCAACATTTCTCCTTCTTTCTTTGTGTGTTTGCAGATTTAGGTACCTTGAAGGCTTGGAAATCATTGAAGAATAGGTTGCAAAGTTTTTGAAGACATATCATTATTGTCTAGGTAAAATTTCCACACAAAAATTCACTTACAGTGCCAAAAATCAAAGTTTCAGAACTGGACACCTAGAGGAACAAAAAGTGAAGAACGAGAGCTTGCGTTTCCACTTTCGGATTTTTAGAGAAGTCAAAGTGGACTAAGTTTCCATCAATGGTGATTTAGTCCCATTGCAAATTTTTTTCAGAGTTTTCTATAGATTTGGATACCCATTTGGCTGAGACGGGCCCCAAAACAGTTTTCTAGATTTGGGAATAGGTCACCCATACTGGCATAAGTGTCCCAGTAGGTCAAAATTTTAGGATCAACAACATTTCGAGTCTCCATTCTAGTCTACAATAGATTTCCAGGTGCACCTCTTCAATTTTATAGTTTTTTGTTTTGTTTCATAATCATTTCTAGGTCATTTTTCATATCACATTGTGTTTTCAAACATCTTGCATTTCATTAGTTTTGCATTTGTAATCAATATCTTTTATCAGTTTATTGCATTTAGAACATTACATTTAGGCATATTTCATTCATATTTGCATTAGTCTTGAGTGGGGACATTACACATTTTGGCCTACCTCTCTCCTTTTAGGTGAAAAACCCTAGAGGTGTTAGGGAGTCTTGTGGTGCCAAAATATTTGTTCACAAATACACTTTAACTCCCAACACCTAGTTAAATTTCCCTAGTGGGACCAAGTCACCACTTGGGGTGACTTAGTCCCACTTGTCTGAAAAAACAAAATTATTTCAAAATTCTGGTGGGATATTATTTTCTAACCCTTGAGGTCGGCCTATGCTGTGGTATTTTTGGGAAATTTTGTATAATCATGTATAAATATAGGTTTTTTCTCTCATTTTCACCCCCATTCATTCACTCATTAATTCATTCACTTAATCATTCAAGCAATCATCAAGAAATCAAGTGATTTTGTGTTCAAGCACTTTGGAGCCATTACTTGCATATCTTCAAATTTCTACTTCAAGAGTTTAATTACCAAACCTAGGTTTGACCAAGGCAAACCCCTATTCACTAAACCTTAACCCTTTTTCCCCTCTTTTCATGTGTGTTTTGCAAGTCATGTATGTAGATTTTTCAAAGAGCAAGGTGCTAAAAGGTTTCATCAATTCATCAAAGTCTTTCAAAGTCAACAAAACCCTAAAAGAAGCTTGGAGATCACCTACAGACCAAATTTTGCAGATTCAGATCCAGAAACCTATCAGGAATTAAAATGTAGGCTAAGCGCTATAGATTGCATCCTCAAAATTCTTGAAAGCTAAAGGTGGACTAAGTTTCAATCAGTGGCGAATTAGTCCCAATGCAAGGCCTGAAAAGTGTTTTCTATAGTTCTGGATACCCTTTTGGCTGAAACCTGTTCCAACAGAATTTCCCTAAAATAGGACTAAGTCGCCCAACTTGGTGTAAGTGTCCTAGTTGGCTTCAATAGTAAATTCTGTAGGTTTCCAGAGCCTCTCTACATCACATTCCATTTTCTAGGTGCACCTCTACAGTTTCATTAAATTTTTTTATAGTTTACTTGCATATCACCTTGTGTTTTCAAAAGCCTTGCATTTTCTTAGTTTTGCATCCATTAGTTTATCTCTTTATCAATTTCTAGCCTTAGGAATGATCTCCCTTGACGGATTTCAATCTTTATTGCATTGGAATCTCATGGAATTGTTCTTGAGTGTGAACTTTGCAAAATTGGATTCCTCTTCCTTCATTCCCCTTTTAGGTGTGGATAAGAGAAGTTGTGACTCCATTTCCATTGTCCACACCCACAGGGACAACAAAGCTAGCCAAGCTCTAATACCAACTAAAAGGAAAGCAAAGTGCAAAAAATTCCTTCCTAATACTAATCTTCAAGAGAGATATACATAAAATCTTTCAAAACTTGTAATTACATAACATAATTATGCACATACATGAATATCATAATAGAAAATAAAGAATGAACATAGGATTTACATGGGAAAAACCTCTCAAGAAAAACCAACACACCAAAGTAGAGATCTCTTGTATTACAATAAAACATAAATTACATACTAGTATAGAGCTCATACTCTTTTAGGTGTTTATTCACTGAATGAAATCAACAACATCACATTACATTCACTCTCACATCTTCACTTGCTAATGATTCCAATATCAATCCAATGCACTATTGCATTCAATACAAACTTCTCAAGCATCACCAAACAATTGACGTTCCAACTTCCATACTAGACAAACTTAACTATCACCTCGATGAAATTCTATCATAACATCAAAGGGACATGAAACAATGTCTCTCTGAATTCTCATTGTTACCCTTATATGCCTATCGCTCCATCCTATTGGGATGTTGAAGGGACCATGTAGCAACTCCTCTTGATATGACAAAGTCTCAACAATGAAGTATCATCAGAATGTCGAAGGAACTTCCAATGATGTCCTCTGATAACAATATGTCTCTCTGATAACAACACATAAACTTCACAAACATCCTATTGAAATATCAAAGGGACAAGCCTCAAGGTCACACCGATATCATATGGTCTCCTCAATGCAACTCCATCAGAATATCAAAGGGACCATATTTTAGGTCCCACCAACATCCTCTTGTCTCCTCAAAACTTCCCTTCCTATAGTCCAGCAGAATGTTGAAGAGACTTCCAAGTGACTCCCTCTGACATGGTGAAGTCTCGCCGATGAAGCACTTATTGGCATGTTGAAGAGACTACCAAGTGATTCTCTCCGACATTGAATTGTCCCCCTGATGTCCCTTCTCATAGTCCATCAGAATGTTGAAGGGGATGCAAAATATCTCCCTCTGAAATTGTAATGTCTCTTCGACAAATCCAAAGCTCAAGGTTTGAAGTGCTTAGTGAGATGTCAAGGAGACTCGCCATTAAGTCCTTCTAACATGTACTTGTCAACCCGATGAAGCTAAAGCCTGAACTTCTGAAACCTTATCAACATATTGAAAAGACGAGCCATTTCATCCTGATAAAATTCACCTATCGACTTGATGAAATTTTGACCGATGCTCGAACCTGAAACCTTTTATGCCAGTAAGTTTGAGACATCTTTTTCTCAACATAAAAAATATGATGTTCTTTAAGCACCATAGAAAAAAGGGACCTCTTGCTTGAAATGGGAATAATTCATGATAAATTGGACTTAACTAGGCCTTGATTCAGGTGTTGTGAATCATTTTGTGCATCCACGCTAGGTCTTGGACCATTACAAATTAAATAACATGCATTTAATGATGTCTAGTAAAGGTGTTGTAAAGTGTTGTAAAGGACTTTCACACTTTTCTAGACTTAATGAACCCATTTTTCCCTAATTCAACATTATAAAATGTGTTTAATAACATTATCACATCAATCTAGAATATATTTGAACTAAACTTAATGTTAAACTAGTGTTGTAATGTGTCTTACACATTCACATTGGTTCTTGTGCCTTTCTAGGCTAAGTGGACCTCATTTTAGTGTTGTAAAGTGTATTTAATCACACTTTCACATTGAATTTTGTGTCCCAAGCCCTATTTTACCTTTGCATCATCATTAATAGGCCTCTATTAACCCATATTGTGCATCCTCAGGCTTAAATTGATCAAATAACCAACAAAGTTGCAATTTAAACCTTATTTACTTATCTCCTAGCATCTTAGCTGTCAAAAAGGCCCCTGTGGGATCCATTTGCCATCCATGGCAAATCAATCCCATCTAGGTGGGACCCATTCACCATGGGTGGTGAATGAGTCCCATTTGGCTCATTTTTTACCTTTGAGTGGGAAAAAAAGTGAAAGTTTAATATTACTTCATGTTGGCCTATGATGAGGTATTAACGGTTGAATAAGGTGAAATGCCTATAAATATAAGTTTTTTTAACTCTAATTCATATCTCTTATCATTCATTCATCCACCAATCTTCCATCTCAAGTCAAGCAACTTAGGGTTTTAACATTACAAGCCATTCAAGATCAATTTTCAGACATTCAAGGGCAGATTCTTCATGTTTTGCTACAGACTTTCAAGATCAAATATCATGAAAAGGTAATCAACTCCATTGTTACATGTTTTATTCCATTATTTTATTGTTTTTGTTTAATTACCTAAAAGGGGTTTGACCAAGGCAAACCCCCATGCCCTAACATTCAACATTTCTCTCTCTTTCCTTGTGTGTTTGTAGATTTAGGTCTCTTGGAAGCTTAGAAATAATTGAAGATCAAGTTGCATGCTTTCTCAAGTCTTTTCTTCATTCAAAAAGTCAAAATATCAACAAAAACTCATTTTTAGGTTCAAAAATAAGAGTTTTGAAAACAGACACATGTGGAGAATTAAAGTGCAAACCGAAATCTCAAGATTCCACTCTTGAATATTCAAAAATTCAAAAGTGAACTAATTTTCCATGAGTGGTGAATGAGTCCCACTTTTAGGTCAATTTTGAGTTTTCTACATTTTTAGATACCCTTTTGTCAAAAATAGGTTTCAGCTCAGTTTTGTAGAACTGGGATTGATTCACCTAGAATGGCGAATGAGTCCCACTAGGCCTAAAAATTAGCATAAAAAACATTTCAAATGTCATTTCCAGTCTTCATCCACATTCAAGGTGCATACTTTTAGTTTCTTCAAGTTATGTTACAGTTTGCATTCATTTTTAGGTGTTTATGCAACACATAATGTGTTTTCAAACATCACTTGTTTCTTAGGTTTTTCATTCATAATCAATCAATTACTTAGCTTAGTTGCATCTAGATCATTCCATTTAACCTTAATAACATCATACATTTCATAATTTGAGTGAACCTACCTAGAATTTTGAGTGGGGTTTATCTCTCTCCTTTTAGGTGAAACATCCTAAGAGTGC
This sequence comes from Sequoia sempervirens, assembly GCA_007258455.2. Taxonomy (NCBI): domain Eukaryota; kingdom Viridiplantae; phylum Streptophyta; class Pinopsida; order Cupressales; family Cupressaceae; genus Sequoia; species Sequoia sempervirens. The sequence continues at coordinate 441,577,156 of VDFB02105785.1, read as the reverse complement.
AAGAGTAGCCTATAAGCCCTACCCAAAAATCTACGGTTCATTTTGGTGAACCTTCTTTTTTGAATACTTTCTTGTTTGAGTTGAAGTCCTTCATCATACATATAGCTTGCATTGATCTTGCATTAGGGTTTGCATAAATTCATTTGCATGCTAGGTTTCAATTTTTTGCAATCATAAAAAGTGCATTTAGGTTGCATTTTTGGCATCTAATTTCATGTAACTTTTCTAAAATTCTGCATTTTTCATTTAGTTCTACATCATAGCACTCAAAAAATATAAAAATCACTCAAGTTTTTTTGAAAATTCTGAAAAAAAGTCCATACTGGGACTCATTCGCCACCTTGGGCGAATCAGTCCCTTTTCACCCTTGAAACAACCTTTTACAAAGTTGAAAACCCTATTTTTATGCTTTTTTTTTGCTACCATTAGCTGTCTATATCACTTGACTAAGTTTCTGTAACATGAATTTCATTAGATTTAGCTTAAAATAGCTCATTTCATGCATTGCTCCATTTCACATTTGCATTTTCCACATGTCATTTTTTCGATTGGTGCATAATGTAATTAGAAAATTACCTTGTTTCATATCTGCAAATTGCATTTCATTTTAAAGTCATTGCATTGCACTTTATTTACTTTCTTATGTTAGTATGTGTTCTCTTAAAGCATTCCATGTTTCTAGAATAAAAAATGGCTTGTATGATTCTATTTTTCATGGACATAATCTAGGACAACAATGTAAAACATTTGATAAGCATTTTGCATACCCTCCTAGTACCTATCGGATTTGTAAGAATATAATAACACAAGAGGATGCAAGTGTAGATAATCATGACACTCATACTTGTTCTTCTCTCAATACCTCTCCTATTAGTGATGAAGTTATTTTGGTGAAAGGAGCTACAAGCACTGAGAGTCTTGATTGTCCCTCTCCTCTTCAGCCTTTGGAAGACATTAGAAAACAAGAGGATGAAATCATAGAAACATTCTTGAATACCACCTTACCTAATATCCATACCTTTTCTAATCATACTTTTTCATCTCCTAATATCCCTCCTAGATGTCAAGAGGATAGGTTGGTATTAGAAGAGATCCCTATTCAGAGTCATGAGTATCCTGACCCTCCCTTCCCTAATGCTCCTCCCATTTGGGATAATCTATTTGAAAACCACACTGATCCTTCCCTTGATGCCTCCCCCACTTGTGATGAAGCTACTTTACAAACTTCAAACTTGGATGAACATATTACAAGCTCTCCTAGTAGGGTAGATAACATGGCACAAGAGAATGCGACCTTAAAGGCAATGGACATTCAACTAACACCTTCTTCTAATCATCCCCCTCTTGAAAATCCCATCATTGATTATTCCCCTATTGGTGATGAAGTCATTTTGGAAGAACATAGCCTTAATTTTTAAGAACATGTGGCTTGTTGTTCTCCTAAAATATCTCCTTCTAGGGAGAATATCATGGTGCTAAAAAATGACAACAATAATAATGTATCTTCCTTAGATAAAACAATGATTGTTGATTGCCCTTCCTTAGAGATACACCAAACCAAGACTACTGCGGTTATGAATGAGAAAGTTTCCATTAGATCCCCCTTGATCAATGGTCCTCATACATACCCCGTGGGACATCCTAACAACCCTCTAATTCTTTACCCACCTTCGCATAAAAAAAAACTCAAAATAAACTTGAACTTATCCTTTACCCTCCTCAAACTAATGTATCACAACAACCAAGTTATAATACAATTGCTCATACATATAACACTAACAATAATCCACAACCACAACAACCAACCCCAACAAACTTACCTTTTCCTAATCCTATCTTACTAGGTCCTCCTTGTTTACCTCCACAAATTGGAAAGGAGTATAATCTTGTTGAACAACTAAAGAATACTCCTGCTAAAATCTCATTATGGGACCTTGTTCAAGCCTCCCCTCACTATCACCACATGATTCAAGCTTCCTTGCAACAAGTTCTTGTCCCTTCTAATACACAACCAACTGATATAGCATCCATGATTCACGGACCAAACATTGACATTGTTTTCCACCAAAGTGAACTCCCTTCTTTGGACTTGCAAAAACAAAATGAAGCTTTCATGATCATCGCTCAATACAAAATAAAAGGGGTAAAGAGAACTCTTGTAGATACTGATTTTTCTCTTAATGTGTGTGGTGTGATCCTTTTGGATAGGCTTGGCATTGATAAATCAACCATTTGACCTAATTCTCTATCTATTAAGGGATTTGACAATATCAAAAAAGAAACCGCTAGGGGAAATCATTATGCCTCTTACCGCTGGAATGGTAACCTTGAATACACCAATCCATTTCATGCCTTATGAAATTTCATGCAACCTTATCTTAGGCATACAATGGATTCATGCCATGAAAGGTGTGTCTTCCACTCTTCATCACAAAATACATCTACAACAACACAGTCTATACACTTGACGTTGATCTTGAAACTGATAGTATCTTACAACTTGAGAAAAACACAAAAAATTCCTTAAACACATCAACATCATCAACACCAGTAGACGATCCTTTGAAAGAATTTGCCTCCACCACTTTAGACAAAAAAGCACATTACACAACAAATTTTGAAGAACTTAATCATGAACAACCACCAGATCCAAAAGCAATGAAAATGCTTTATGGAAAAGGTTTTGAGCTTATGAAATAACTTGGATATTGTGGAAAAGGATGTGGTGCTAACAAACAAGGTATCCATAACCCTATAGACCCCCTCACACAACAAACAACTCATGGTATTGGTTATTGTCCTATGATAGAAATCACCAAGCCTTCACTCAACATCAACAATATCACACAACACACTCTTAAATCAACCTTAAGCGTCATCCATCCTGAACCCCTTGACACTAGTGGTCTTGAACATCATCCTTTCCCAAAAATCCAACAAATGACTACACCTTCGCTTAATTTCAATGTCATCTCACAAGACACTCATAATTTGACTTCGTTAGATTTTACACCCTCTTATACAAGAGAGAATCAAATCTCACAATTTGCAGAGTCTTGCGTATGTATGACAACTAATACTAAGAAATATGTACCTTTTTCCTCAAAAAAAAGACCATCTTTTACCATTGATCAAGAGGGTATCTTGTCAAGACTCCTCCAAAATCACTTGATCACCCTCCCTCCATGAACTCAAAAGAAATGTTATGACAAGACCTCATTCTGTGCCTATCATAGAGTTCATGGTCATTCCACTAATGCATGTAAAGCTTTGAGTCATAAAATACAACATTTTTAGGAGTTTGGTATGCTTCCCTCGTTGGGGGCACCTAATTCCTCTAGTTGATATCGATTTTCACTCTCGCCTACATTTCATCAATCATTTTGGATCACCTTTATCTTGCACTTAGTGGGGGAAAGGGGTTTAGCAAGCCTTGTCCTTGTATGTCACTTGTGGTTGTCTCCTTTGTCTAGTCATTAACCTTTCATGAATACATAAGAGCAAGCTTGGGATGTGGATGAATTGCCTTAAGTTGGCTCGCATATGACATACTTCTCTTTTTTTTCATGACGTATCTTATCGAAAACATATGATTTGGCATAGGGCTTTCTGAGTAAGATCTCATGTCCTCTTCTTCTACTTTAAAGCAATTGTTCACAGTACGGGTGATCACAACCACTTTAAAGTGGGGGCATACATCACCACTCACATGTCATTATGTGATTTCTTTCTTCTTGCAATGTGTCCTCTCCTTGGTGGAGTGATTGGGCTTGATTCCCTCCAAGAGATTGATACTTATTTTGACACATCCTCTCTTGGAAACACTAAGCACAATGTTCCCTAAGATGAGACCTTGCACGAACAAAGAAAAATTCCTTTGAACAATCCTTACACTATTCTGCATTAACAATGTCTATGAGTGTCAAGCATACAAAGTTTTGCTTACCTCATAGAGCCAAAAAATCACTTTCCTTTGTGGTGCCTTATTAAAGTTATCAGGAGGTATAATTTTGGTATGGTTTGAGCAGGAATCCCATTCTGAGGAATGACTTTCCCCATAGCCACCTATGTGTTTGAGTGCATACCAACTAGTGTATGTTTCTCACCTTTGGGATTTCTCACCCCGTGGACAATTAGAAGTTCCATGGCCCCAGAGTGAGTATGTTGTGGACTTCTCACCCGACGGACCATTGTGAGTTCTATCGCCCCATAGTGAGTATGCATTTTCTTTTGAACAAATAGCCTAGATTTAATCCACAACTAGTTGGAAAAATGACCAAAGCTTGATCTACCCCTTGCATTTCCATCTTTCTCGTTCTTGCCATTGCATGATTTTGCATCTTGATGGATTGACTTAGGATCTTGGATCCTAGGGGCTTACACAACCTCCTTTGATATTTTTTGTTCTTTTTCATTGCATCTATATAGTTGGATCTCTCTTGAATGTATACTTTAGTGAGTTTCAAGCAAATTCATCCTCTCACTAAAGTGGGGGCTAAATGCACTATAGAAAAAAGGGACCTCTTGCTTGACATGGGAATAATTCATGATAAATTGGACTTAATGAGGCCTTGATTTAGGTGTTGTGAGGCATTTTATGCATCCACACTAGGTCTTGGACCCTTACAAATTAAATAACATGCATTTAACTATGTTTAGTAAAGGTGTTGTAAAGTGTTGTAAAGGAATTTCATGCTTTTCTAGACTTAATGAACCCATTTCTCCCTAATTCAACAGTATAAAATGTGTTTAATAAAATTATCACATCAATCTAGAATATCTTTGAACTAAACTTAATGTTAAACTAGTGTTGTAATGTGTCTTGCACATTCACATTGGTTCTTGTGCCTTTCTAGGCTAAGTGGACCTCATTTTAGTGTTGTAAAGTGTATTTAATCACACTTTCACATTGAATTTTGTGTCCCAAGCCCTATTTTACCTTTGCATCATCATTAATAGGCCCCTATTAACCCATATTGTGCATCTTGAGGCTTAAATTGATCAAATTACGGACAAAGTTGCAATTTAAACCTTATTTCCTTATCTCCTAGCATCTTAGCTGTCAAAAAGGCCCCTGTGGGACCCATTTTCCATCCATGGAAAATCAGTCCCATCCAAGTGGGACCCATTCACTATGGGTGGCGAATGAGTCCCATTTGGCTCATTTTTGACCTTTGAGCAGAAAAAAAGTAAAATTTAAGTTTAATATTACTTCATGTCGGCCTGTGATGAGGTATTAACAGTTGAATAAGGTGAAATGCCTATAAATATAAGTTTTTTAACTCTAATTCATATCTCTTATCATTCATTCATCCACCAATCTTCCATCTCAAGTCAAGCAACTTAAGGTTTTAACATTACAAGCCATTCAAGATCAATTTTTAGACATTCAAGGGTAGATTCTTCATGTTTTGCTACAAAATTTCAAGATAAAATATCATGGCAAGGTAATCAAATCCATTGTTACATGTTTTACTCCATTCTTTTATCATTTTTGTTTAATTACCTAAAAGGGGTTTGACCAAGGGAAACTCCCATGCCCTAACATTCAACATTTCTCTCTCTTGCCTTGTGTGCTTACAAACTTAGGTCTCTTGGAAGCTTGGAAATTATTGAAGATCAAGTTGCAAGATTTCTCAAGTCTTCTCTTCATTCAACAAGTCAAAATATCAACAAAAACTCATTTTCAAGTTCAGAAATCAAAGTTTTAGAAGCACACTTGTGGAGAATCAAAGTGCAGACTAAAAGCTATGGATTCCACTCTTGAATATTTAGAAATTCAAAAGTAGACTCATTCACCATGAGTGGAAAATGATTCCCACTTCTAGGTCAATTTTTAGTTTTCTGCATTTTTAGATACCCTTTTGTCAGAAATAGTTTTTGGCTCAATTTTACAAAACTGGGACTGATTCGCCCAGAATGGCAAATGAGTCCCACCAGGCCTGAAAATCAACATCAACAACATTTCAAATGTCATTTCCTATCTTCATCCACATTCTAGGTGCATACTTTCAGTTTTGTCAAGTTTTGTTACAGTTTGCATTTGTTTTTAGGTGTTTATGCAATACACAATGCATTTTCAAACATCACTTGTTTCTTAGGTTTTGCATTCATAATCAATAAATTACTTAGCTTAGTTGCATCTAGATCATTTCATTTATCCTTAATAACATCATACATTGCATAATTTGAGCGAACCTACCTAGACTTTTGAGTGGGGTTTATCTCTCTCCTTTTAGGTGAAACATCCTAAGAGTGCAAGAGTAGCCTATAAGCCCTACCCAAAAATCTATAGTTCACTTTATGTCAAGGGTATCCTACATAATCTTCTCATTGTAGGAAAAATGTGTATCAAAGGATACAATTTGGTGTTTCAGGATGATGGTTGTGAAATCAAAAAAGGTAGATCCAGAACTTTGGTTCCTGCAGGGACATGGATAAAAGGTAATGTTTATCAGCTTAAAGGTGGTGGTGTTAAGTGATTTATGTATCAAATCAATGAAAGATGGCTATGGCTATAAGACCCCATCCCTTGTGGTTTTTTGAAGTCCATACCTAGATTTATGCTTTTGTTTAATCTATATTGAAATCAATAATGTATTTAGCATTAAAGTTATGATAGGAGTTTTCTTGAATTACCAGAGGCTATGGCTCTTAGATTTTAGATATACAAATAAATGTATATAATGTGAGTAAAATTACACTCAGTAGAATGAATAATCTTGGTTGATTTAATAGTAAATGAATCTTACAATTGATAGTAGTAATCCTTTATTTTATTTTTTTATCATAATTAATAGGATTGTTATTAATTTAACTTGAAAGTATTCCTTTGTTCTATTCTTGCAGATATGTCTTCTTATGTTGTGGTTATTATATTCCTGCCATTAAGTAAACGTTGAGCTAAGAGCAAGAAGTTAATCATTAATTTATCCTCTATTTCATTTACTATATCGATAATATATTATATTATATCAGTAATTAAAATTTATAAATATATATATATGTTCACAAGAGTGTATAGAATTCAATTGAAAATTTATTGCAATGACTATAGTTTTAGTATAACATAAATTGATTAATAATAACAAATTTTTAAGTGGAGTTGTATTTGGATTGAACTCAAGTCCGTCTTGCGTTAGCAAAATTGTTCTTTGGTTTGCTTTTTCCTCTTGTTAATTTATAATTATTAAATTGATAATGAAACTATCTAACCAATAAATTAATCCTTTACATAGTTTCTCATCCATATAAGAGTATTGAGAATTAAGTGTGTGTAGTTTTTCTTTTGAAATTTATTTGGTTAAATTCTATGATAATTCAAATGGAAAATCACCATGTTAGTTTGAATTTGAGTATGACTATGTTAGTGGCATATCATTTACTTGCTTTCTCTAGTTTAACATACATATTAAAGAGTTTTTGTTTAATCATTTTATTTAATGATAAACCTATGCACATTCAAGCATTTCATTGAAAACAACTAGTGGTATTTTGGTTGAGACTAGGGGTCATTATTTTATCTTTAACAAACCATTATAAGGAGCTTCTAGTGCTATGTCATGTCATTCCATCTAGATAGATTTGGGATATTTCTTGAGACCATGGATAGAATAACATAAAAGTAGGCCTTTTTGTTTTACACCATGTTAAATTATTTTCATGAAAGAGAATGCTATGTAATGACAAATGATTTAAAGCAACACCATGCATATATTAAAATGAGAGGAATTTAAAGAAACACCATTATCAATAAAGAATATAAATTTTGTAAGTATTTCGTAAAGAACAACCATCATTAAAATTGAGGAAAACTATTTACCATTTTTTTTTGTTAAATACACAATAACTTTAAGACTGATGTAGGAATGTTTGAAGAATAATCTACATTTCAAAATATAAAATATTATGTCATTAGTGGAGCATCCCAACAACATATATGATTTTTTTCAAATTGTGTATTAACTATACATGAGACTTAGAGTATGAGCCTAAGCATATAATTAGATTAAAGAGTTAAGATATAACAACTTGGATAATGTAACCGAAAACAACTAATATGTGGTTGTAATAACTATTAATTTGGATTCATACCTATGGTCTCTCTTTATGGATCAATTTTTTTTTTTGGGGGGGGGTTTCATTTGTGCTCTAGGGGAGTTAACTACATTGGGTACAATGATGTTGAAGGGATCATATTGAAGGATCTCTAATAGTGCGAAAGATTCAACACAATCACAACTTGATGAGTGGCCAATGGATAGAAAAAAATTAAAGGTGGAAAGCGCCATGATGCTCTGTGTCAACAAGCACAAAGGGTTGAATCGTCTTAGCAAGCACAAAGAGTTTCAAGTATCTTTAGAGCATGAGTTATGTTATTCCAACATTTTGGATAGATTAAAGGTATGTTCTAGAAAATAAGTTATCTTGTTAGAGTTAATTCAATTGTTTGTAGTTGGTAGGTGAAGTAGGTAAACACATTTAATTAGAAAAACTCCAAACAACTCTGTATTAGGTTTTCTAACTTCTAGTTTCCTCTTTCCATTGCAAGTAGTTTCCAATTGCTTCCAGAAGAATGTAAAAGACCTAAATATTGTATTCCAATGCTAGGTAAGTGTACAAAGTTGAGTCCATGAAACGTGGAAGTTTTTTCCTTAACCAAAAAATTGAAATCAGCTTTGATAAAATGAGATCCCGATTTTAATAAATGGGATCCCGATTTTTAAAAATCGGGATCCTGTTCAGCTTCGGGATCTCAAGCCTGACACGAAACAGGATCCCGCTTTTTAAAAATTGGGATCTCATTTCCCATAGGATCCCAAATCAATGGAAAAGGGACAGGATCCCAATTACTATGAAACAGGATTCCGATTTGTAGAAATCGGGATCCCGTTTTATATTGCTATTTATTATAAAAAAAATAGAGTTCATTACAGAGTGGACGGGATCCCGAATACTGGTGACAACGACCCCCATAAACAGCTACAAGTACCTGCCCACACCCCATTTTTTTGCATTTTTCTATTTTTAATTGAAATTGTGAAGAAAATAAGTGAATTTGGCATTTTTTTTTAATTTATTTCACGTTTTGAGCATTTTTTTCATGTTATAGTAGAAATGAGTAATTGTAAAAATAGACAAAAAAATGCAATGAAACTTGAAGGTTTTTTAATAAAATGAAAAAAATGAACCTTGAATTGCGTTTTACAAATAAAATTTAACTTTCAAAACCTAAATTTGAAAACCCTAATTAACATTTCAAAACCAAAAAATGAAAATTGCATTTGAATTTGAAAAACCAAAAAAATTGAATTTGAAAACCCAAAACAAAAAAAAATACATTTCAAAACCCTATAAATTGAAATGAAATAAAAAAATTGCATTTAGAAACCCTAATCAAGCTTTTTGAAACCCTGAAAAATCAAACGAAAAAATTGAATTTGAAAACCCTAGTTTGAATTGAAAAGAAAAAATTGCATTAAAAACCCTAATTGCTTAGAAATTGAAACCCTAAATTGAATTGGAACATTTTTTTTGTTAAAACCCTAAATTGAAATTGAACAAATCATTTTGATTTTGAAAACTTTCGAGCTCAAAAATTCATTTGCATTGCTTAAATGTTTTAAATTTTATTTGCATTGTATGGAAAAAATGATATGTTAAACTTTAGTTTCAATGTTAAATTATAATTAGATTAAAACAATATGTTAAAGAATAGTTAAAATTCATAAAGTTTATCTTGATGTTTGTTTGCAAATTTAGTTAGCAAATTCATAAATCTAAGCACATACAATCGATTCCAATTGGCACTAACTTGCAAGTATAAATTATGCCAAGGGCCACCCAAACTTCACCCTAAGTTTGCTAAACCCTAGACCCTAAACTGTAAAATCTAAACCCTCAACACTAAAGCATTTGAATTTTGTCTTAGGACCTTAAAATGAAATTTGGTTGCCTTAAAAAACCCTCTATTGTCACCATTTAGTAGAGCTTTTTGTAATGTTTTCACTTATTTGAACACATAATATAAAACCTTTTGGTTTCTACAAGTTTATGAAGAGTGGATGATCACTCTCTATGACACTTAGACATGATCATTAGGGATCTAAATCATTGGAAGAAAACTTTATTCTATTATATCCACAAGATAGGAGAGCGCGAGTGAGAGTGCTATGGGTAAAGTTTCTTTCATTGGACATACCTAAATTTATGTAGGTTCAATGTCAAGAATGTGTCTATTTGGTAGATTTATGAAAACTATTATGAATATCTAGAATGCCATAAAAGTATAATTATAGCAATTCCAATTGGAAACACTTGGGTACATATATATCATATGAAATTTAAATCTAGTAAGGTGTCTATTATATAGGAGAGTTGATAATACATGGAAAGAGGTTTGTATGGGAATATATGTATTAAGAAACACATACCACATGACCTCTATAGGATTTTTAATATGTGATTCTAGATAATAATCCACCCATCCTCAATCATAATGGATTCTTTAGCAATTAAGAGAGATTCAATAACCATAAAATTACCTATATTTTGACACTATATAGATTTATGTGGAAGGATAGAAATGCATCAATAAGGAGACCAAGATGGAACCATTTAACACCTAGAAGGTACACCTATTACATGGGAAAGGGAGGAGGTACATGATGATAGGTTGGAGGAACTACATGCTATTATTACAATTTAGAGATAGGAGGAGGATTCATATAAAAGAAATATAATTAAATATTTATATTATTTAATATATTATATTTAATAAATATTAATATAATAAATAATATAATATATTAAATATCATAAAATATAATATAAGATTACAATTAAGGAAGGTAATGTTACAATTTACTTGGGGTTTTAATGAGGATTAGGCTTAAGATTCAATTAGGTTTGTAGTAAATAGTTAGGTTACAATTAGGAATATATAATAAATATTAATATAATTATAATACAAATATAAATTAATTTAAATATAATATAAAATATAATATAATTTAATATAGGAATACATTTAAGATTAGGTAAAGGTTATAATTTAATTAAGTTTCAATTAGGTTTACAATTCAATTATGATATGGTTAGGGGTGGGGATCATTTAGCATTCTATTATGGTTAGAGTATGGGTTACATTTAAGATTATTGTTATTTTTGTGATATATATAGATTGATTCATTTTTAACATGATACTTTTTTTTATTAGAGGGGTAAACACTTTTGACCCAGAGCTAGATGGAACCAATGAGGCTATAGTATGACTAAATTTGGACCTCACTAGACATCTAGATCCCCTTAAGCCATCATATCACCCTAAATCATAAATCAATTTCTTAAGGGGTCCCAATATGACAAATTTATAAAGGGGATCAAAGAAGTTCTTAAAATTTGGTGAAGTTGCCCAAGGCAACCAAATTTAACAATAATAAGATCGTGTAAGATTATAATATGAATGAGATTTCATGATCTAGGTTGGTTAGTTGAAACAAGAGTAGATCTCAATCACCTATTCCATAAGAAAATGTTCTTCACTAACTTGCAAGTTCATTAAATATTCCAAGGAGCACCAAAAATTTACCCTAAGTTTTGTAAACCCTAAACCCTGAACTCTAAAATCTAAACCCTAAACACCTAACCATTCATTTTGTCCCATCCAACACCTTAAAGTGAAATTTGGTTGTCTTAGGAAAATCCACCATATTTCATTCCCTTATGCCATGTAATTTTGTCCTAGGATCTTACTACATGTACATCCCCTTAAGTTATCCTATTACCCTAAACCCTGAACTCTAAAGTCTAAACCCTAAACCCTAAAGCCATCATTTTTTCTTTAAAGGCTCTTAATGAAATTTGGTTGCCTTGGGAAACTTCACCAAATTTTATTCACTTGAGCCATGCCATTTTCTCCTAGGACCTCACTAGACGTAGATTCCCTTAAGCCATCCTGTCACCCTAAATCTTAATTCAATTTCTTAAGGGGATCAAAGAAGTTCTTAAAATTTGGTGATAAAAGTTTCCCAAGGCAACCAAATTTAACAATAATAAGATCCTGCAAGATTATAATATGAATGAGATATCATGATCTAGGTTGGTTAGTTGAAACAAGAGTAGATCTCAATTAACTATTCCACAAGAAAATGTTCTTCACTAACTTGCAAGTTCATTAAATATTGCAAGGGGCACCAAAACTTTACCCTAAGTTTTGTAAACCCTAAACCCTGAACTCTAAATTCTAAACCCTAAACACTAAACCATTCATTTTTTCCTACCTAGGACCTTAAAGTGAAATTTGGTTGTCTTAGGAAAATCCACCAAATTTCATTCCCTTATGCCATGTAATTTTGTCCTAGGATCTTACTACATATATCCCCTTAAGTTATCCTATTACCCTAAACCCTAAAGCCATCATTTTTTCTTAGGCTCTTAATGAAATTTGGTTGCCTTAGGCAACTCCACCAAATTTCATTCCCTTATGCCATTCAATTTTGTCCTAGGATCTTACTACATGTAGATCCCCTTAAGCTATCCTATTACCCTAAACCATAAACTCTAAAGTCCAAACCCTAAACCATAAAGCCATCATTTTTTCTTTAAAGGCTCTTAATGAAATTCAATTGCCTTGGGAAACTTCACCAAATTTTATTCACTTGAGCCATGTCATTTTCTCCTAGGACCTCACTAGATGTAGATCCCCTTAAGCCATCATGTCACCCTAAATCGTAATTCAATTTCTTAAGGGGTCCCAATATGAAATTTCTTAAGGGGATCAAAGAAGTTCTTAAAATTTGGTGATCAAAGTTGCCCAAGGCCCAACCAAATTTAACAATAATAAGATCTTGCAAGATTATACAATATTAATAGTTAATTGTATTTTCATTCAAGTAACATGTGCCTTAGACATATAAATGAGGCTTACATATAATTTTATCATTTTTATTCAATTATTTAAGGCCATTTATATTGAATGGTTTAAAGGTATTTCCTAAACATGTATCTTACATCTTGAAATTACAAATCTAATGCAGGTTCACTCATATCTTAAAGATCACATGGATCCATTAAATAATATTCACAGTCCACCTCCATGCCATCCATATCCACCACCTTCACCTCCACCTCCACCCACTCCACCTCGTAACCCCCCACCTCCACCACCTAAAATCAATGAACATGCTCGTTTGCATGCACAAATCAATGTCAATGTTAGAACCATCCAAGATCAAATCAATATTATTCAAAATGAAGAATGTGTCGCACTTCTGTGAGGATGTTTGCATCTAGGATGCAAGCCCTTGTTAATGTTGTCAGGGCTATGGATGGGATCGTAGATGAGCATCAACCATGGATAGAGGAGAGGAGAACTCCTGATTCTAAAAAGGAAAACACAAAGAAATGAAGATCTATGCAATAGAGAGCCACAATAGTTTATAAATTAAAACAATGATCTTAAATAGTTATGAATTTACAAATTTGGTGAAAGATGGATATTTTGTGTGATGAATTTATAAATTTGGTTCCAAATGGATATTTTTAGTGACATGAATTTATGATTTTGGTTCTAGATGGATATTTTTAGTGACATGGATTTATGAATTTGGTGGAATTTATGAACTTGTAATGAATAGTATATAATAGTATATATTTTATGACTATCTACTAGATCATGATTTCTCCTGCTGAAAAATTGTAATATGTGTGTGTGTGTGTGTGTGTGTGTGTGTGTGTGTGTGTGTGTGTGTGTGTGTGTGTGTGTGTTAGACATAAAATGAGCTTTTGTGAATGTTTCAATTTTATTGTTTAGTATGCATGTGCATGTATTAAAAATTTGCATATATAGTTCTTAAATTTTGAAATTTGTATGTATGTACATAGTTTAGTTTAATGATTTGTACACATACAAATTATGCATCATATTTTTTATTTTAAATGTACATGTACATACATTTAATTTTGAATTTTGTATGGACATGCTCTTGAGTTGAACAATCAATGTGTGTATATGTGCATTTCAATTAAATATATGATCTTAATATATATGTTGCTCATCCTATTTCAATTAAATATATGATCTTAATATATGTATGCACATGGACTATTTTGTATGATTTAATGCAGGTGCACATTTATATCGAGCATATCATGGATGATTTTGACTTTGATGATATCATCAATCCACCACCTCAGCCACAGCCACATCCACCTCCACCTCCCCCTCCCCCTCCACCTAATATGCCACATCCAACACCTATTGCATCTGACGAGGCTTGCTTGAGAGAATGAATAAATGATCAAGTTGCATCCTTACAAAATCAAATCAATGCTATGCAGAGTCAAGCATTGATTCCTCCACATGTGATACATTTTGCATCTACAATGCAAAACGTTGTTGATGCCATCAGGATGATCAATTTTGATCTTGATAGGCATCGACGAGAGAGAGAACAAATGAGACAATTTTATTCTGATGGTCTCTCTTACAAACAAATATTAGACCTTAAAATAATGAAAGCCCATCTAGCCCCCTACTTTCTTGACCTCGTTACTCGACAACCCATTCCACCCAACAAATCTAAAATATCCATGAGGTGGTGCATACATCACAGATGAGTGCACATTTTTGGGATCGATGGTATATGGTTTTTGATAGTCCCCCACATGCTAATTGGGAGTGCCCATTGTATTTTTTGAGAAAACTATATGTAGAGTTTGTTTTGGGGCCCAATTATTTTGATTTTAGATCATTTCAGGGTGTTGGTATGCCACAACAAAGATTAGGGACAAGGGTTGATCCCCGACGCCCCGTGCATGCACAACCCCTTGTTGTTGCTCCTAGTCCTCCCATTCCTGCACCTGTACATCATCAAGCTTTGGTCTCAACATTAGGTTCCCTTAGTACACTTCAGGAGACCTTGATCAACATGCTTCTACGATAGCGAGTGGGGAGGATAGAGACGATGATGATGGAGGAGTTTTTTATGGAGCTAGTCCGAGTACCGCTCTAGGAGTATTGAGGCCCGTCCCCCATATATGTACTAGTTGTCATCAAGTATGCTATGGACTTGATCAGGCTACACCTAGTTCAGGTGGACGGGGAGATTCTGGTGGTTCATCTGGTCGCATCAGTTCATTTGTAGAGTTCCTCACAGCAGACCATCACCCTGAGAACACTGCGACATAGGTATAAATATGCATCTAGATGTACGTTCATTTTATAAGAATTTTGATGGTTGTATATATCAAAGAAAAGTTTGCAATACATTTTAACAATCAAATTGTTTGGTGTACAGATGACACTAATGATGCAAGGGAAATCATCTATTCCACGAGTACATACATCGACACCAGTCATACTCGGCAACCCTTATGGGGTATTTTGATTTCAATTTTTAAAATTATATATGAAATCATAAATTATTTAACTTGAGTTTTAAATTTATAATTGAATCACATATATGTTTGAAATATTTATGTTGGTTTAGGCGAGTCAATCGGCATCCACGTCGATTCCATTTGAGGGATTGTTAAGCACTCCTCCACTATCAGGCGTCATAGATCAAGGGCAGGTACATTCATATTGTAAATTTGTTTAAAATTTACATTAGTATAGTTACAATTTTATGAGTTTTGAATTCACTAGATATATGAAATGCATGCATGTACACTTGTAAATATTATAAGCGTTAAATGTCTACGTACATGTATGTCTAGGTTGATACCACAATAAGAATGGGCATTGGGAAAACATTTGATATTGCAATTACTTGTGAGGCAACTGATTTCTAGGTTGTTTACAAAACTTTCTACACAAAATGTGCAAACTTGAATATATATAATAACCTAATTCAATTGTACATGCTTTAATTTTGATCTTGTAGAACTTTGTTAGTGCAACTTTCAGCCCTGACCAAGACATAGTTACGCCACCAGGAGGACATGTAGAGCAGGTTCGAGATCAAATGGTAATTTAATTTTTTTATTATATTTAAAGTCAATTTTAAATTTTAAATTGAATATATACATAATATGATATTTTTACATATTATTTTTCTTTTATAGCATGAGACACATCTTGTAGTTGAGCATGTATAGACGGGTCCTGGAGAAGAGCCTAGTGCACAACCTCGGAATACGGTACAATTAAAATATGATAAATTATAAATTAAATTGAATTAAAAAAAATTAATTATAGAGTTGTACATCTAATTTCAAATTTCTTTGTCTTGTTTATGTAAATTGATTTAGAGAATTTAGAGGTTGCTTCAGGTGCACCAAAGCATTTAAACGTAGATATGATGGTAATTTAATTTTATGATGGATTATAAATTAAATTGTCATTAAATCATTTTTCATTGTCTTACATCTGATTTCATCTTTCTCTTGTACAAAGTGTTTCAAGTCATCCACATAGTCTGCATGGTGTGAAGAGGTCTCTTGATTATAGAGACAATACATGACCTAGAAACATGTGATTTTATGTGTTATATTTGTTTATTTCATGGACTATATTTCTTGTTTCTCATGTACTCTGTTGGACTTTATTTCATGCGCTTAATATATTAGTTTCATGCACTTAATATGTTACATAAATTATATACTTTATTATTGTTTGAAATTTTAATTTACACATGTACATTTATGCATTTTATGTTCATAGTCAAGACATTAATATAGGACATTAATGTGAAATTTAGTGATCTCATACATGGATTAATATAGGACATTTTAATATTTATACTTTGCAAATTTAGTGATGATATAGTATGAGCGATAATACTTAATGGTATGATACATTACATTAAATAGCGATAATGTACTAATAATACTACAATGAACTTATTCAATTCACGTCAATCAATAACCAGTCAATAAATCATAATTTACAAACAAAAGCAATCTATTTATATACCAGAAAGGATAAAATTTTAAGAAATAAACAATACCATAGAAGATTAGAGAATAAAAGCATTAATAAATACTATAAATAATAACATCTAACACTAATTTATAAGTTTTCAAAACAAATAATGACGTCTTAAGGGGATGTCTAAAGGGGTCATAATAGAACGCTTAATTAAGGGGATGTCTTAAGGGGTCTTAAGGGGATGTCTAAAGGGGTCATAATAGAATGTGTTAAGGATGTTTAAGGGTGGGGATGTCCTAAAGGGGTCATAATAGAACATCTTAAGGGGATGTCTTAAGGGGATGTCTAAAGGGTCATAATAGAGAATGTCTTAAGGGGATGTCTTAAGGGGTATAATATATAATATCTAAAGGGATGTCTTAAGGGTCTTAAGGGGATGTCTTAAGAAGTCTTAAAGAGTTTCTTAAGGGTCATAATAAATTTCTTAAGGGGATGTATTAAGGGGTCATATCGTCTTAAGGATATAGTGGGTTTAACAATAATGTATGCATGATATTTAGTGATTATCACTTAGACATAAAAGTTTCAAAATTAAGAAAAACATGCACATTTAAGAAACAAAATATATAGAATATTGATTTGATACATAGAAGTACATAGAGTATGTTTAGTGCAGCAGTATGTATGTACATATATGTCATCTCAAAATGATTACAAAATTTGGATATGCCATCTCAAGAACATCTCAAACTAGTGGCTAGAATGTAGTAGGTCTTCACACCACCTGATATCAAAAAGGTACAAGCAATATCAATGAAATCATCAAAACATACGTATTTTAATTTATATAAAACTATTTATATGTACATAACTCAAGTACCTACATTTAAAAGTATTCCACACATGTTTTTAGGTTGAATCCAAGCATCCTCTCCTTTTTGTTTCAAAGTATGAGATCAATGTAATGATGGCTTAAGGATACAAAAAATGACAATAAATCAATTTTAACTATTAATGTCCAAGCAATATCAAAATGTAATCAAAACATGTATTTAAATATAATTTAACTAATAATTACCTATTTTTACCAAGTATTCCATGTTGTTTAGGTTGAATCTACATGGACTAGATCCTTTTTGTGATTATTCCTTAAGGATGTATAAAAGGATAATTTAAATCAATTTCAACTAATCACACACTTGACCAATATTGAAACATGTATTTAATGTATTTAAAAGGACAAAATAAAACTAAAACTATATTTACTGTATTTACTTATTCCATTGTATCATCTGCATCCTCTCTTTTTTGCAATGCATCTATGATTGCCTCATGCTCTTCTATAGAAATTGACCATAACACTTTTTTTGAAGGTCTTACATGATGCAGCTCTAGTTTATATTTTTTTACTTAACTTACCAAATGTGAATAATGTATAATCTTTTTTATGTGTTTCATAGTCTTGAATCTTGGTGAGCCATTCTTTCTTCTCAAGAAGTATTTTTTTGTAGCCAAGTGCCAACAACCTGCGTCTATTGGAAAGCATGTTCAAAACCATCATCAAATAAGTTCTCAAAATTTTCTTAAGGGGATCAAAGACTTGTTCTAAAAAATTGCTTAAGGGGATCTAAAACTTGTTATCAAAATTTGCTTAAGGGGGTGTCTTAAGGGGATCACCGTACCTATTGGATAATGAAAGCCATCATTATCTTCTCAAGGTGTTATCAACTTATGTTTAGTTTCCACACAACGAGCCAACCAATATTCTGTTTGCTCTTCATTCCCCTCAGGTGCAATAACAACATACACATGTCCTACCAACAAAATTTGATTTAATAACTTGTGCATATCCATATAAATAATTTAGTATTACAAAATAACTTAATAAAGTGAAATAAAATGAAATAAATTGAATTAAAAGTACCTTCTTGTACAAGGTTTGAAACACGGTCATAATCTTCAGATGCAAACAATTGATCATTTTCTTCAATAGTTATTTCATATTGATTATGTGCTTCTGCAGGTGTCAACGATCTTTGCTCCCACTGTTCAACCCATTCTATATTTTCACAAGCTTCCCAATCTCCTAAGATACAAAACTGGCAAAAACATGCAAGCTCCCTTGTCCAAATAGTCCATGTGCTTGTTGCCGCACTCCTAAATGAATGTCATTTAGTAGATCCACTAATTGTTTCACTATCAACTCTAGATACAATGTTCTCTTCTTCCACCAACCAAAAGAATCGATGAACTGTAGAGTAATCACTCAAACTAGGTGCAGATAATCTTCTATTACACCAATCCACAATCTCACGTGCATCTTTAAATTTTATTGAATCCTCAAATTTTAATTGTTCTCTAGCAAGAATTATTTTGACACATGCACCAGCTCCATCATGTTCTCCTTAACCATGCCCAGCTTCAAAAAAACTCCATATATGTTGGACATTAAGTTCCTTGTAAACCCTACTTAACCAATAGAACATTCTAACATTTTTGAACTGCCCCATACAATTATCTGACCATATGAAGTGTTCTTTCATATGGATTCCTCTTTCTCTTAAATTTCTATAAAATATACTAAAACAATATTGAACAAACTCTGATGAGTGTAACTGATTGTCACTCAAATAAAAATGATACTCCCTCAAAAAATTTCTATCATCCTCAATGCTATCATCTGCATGTCTATAAACAATATGGACAAACATAGCTACTTGCATGAATTATAATATTGAGATTGAATTTCTCATGGGCAAGAGTATAATTCTCTGCAAAATCAACCACTGAAAGTATAGTACCAATTGGAAATGTGTTTCTACATGCGCGAAATTGGCCATCAAGCCATCAAGCATGTTCAAAGTGCATGACATATTTTGGTACAATTTTATTCTTAAATTCACTCATAAATGCATGCACACTAAGTTTTTCTATAACTAAATCACAACGCTTTCCTATTTTTCCATCTTTTAAAGAATAGTGAACATTCCTAAATCTTTTGACATCTACTAATTGTTGTCCAAAATTATGATCAACACTTTCATGCAAACAAATTCTTAAAAATGAAAGATTTCCATAGTTAATACATTGTCCATAAATACAAGAACTTAAATAAAATAATTTATCATTAGATTTTTCACAAAACAATCCTGAAATAAACTCTCTTATTGCTTCAGGTGGCATATCAATACCAAAATCTTGTATAATCATGTTAGTATGCAAGGTACAACGTATATATCGAAAAACATCATAAAAATAACGAAATTGAACATGTATTTTACAACAACAAGATATTTGTTGCTTATTAATTTTTACATACTAGGGTTTACATTTTTCAAAAGACCTTTGGCTTATTTTAATATTACCAGGTAACATTGAATCGCTACAAAATTTTCTTTAAAATTTAGTTTGTGTTGTATCTAATAGGTGTTTTGGGTGAGGATCGTGAACTTTGGACCCCACCCTTAATTTTAAAACATCTCTAGCATTAAATGAAACCATAGTATCATGCCAATATTTTTCATCAAAGATTTAATTTCAACATTCAATTTTATATCGACCTTGGTAGTCAGCCCACTCGAAACTCCAACATTTGATTGATAGGATCATTTTCTATACTTTCTCTTCTTTTGCCGCCTTAGTAATGTTTGAGGGATGTATTTTTAAAACTTCACTAATATTGCTTACCATTCTTTTATTCAAAGTTTCTTTATTAACTATAGCGAGAAGTTATAGCTCTTCTTGTTGCATTTTTATCTTTAGATCGACTATTTTCCCTAATAGATTGAATGGCACCCCAACAAGAGAGATAACATGTTTTAATGATTGATCTTTTCTTTTTGGTTTAACATAAAAGCCTAACCTTTTCATTACTTTCCTCATTTTTGAATTCTCATCAATTGCATCATTAGTTGATATTGAAATGCAATTTTTTACGATAAAAGAATTTGGTGTATATTCTATTTGCATGTGTTCTTATTTGCCTCCAAGAAATTTGACTGAAGATTATCGAAAACACCACTTCCAATTTAAAAAAGTATTTTCATTAAATTCAACATCACATTCTAGATTTTCATCTTCATCTTCATTTTCATTTACATTTTCATCAACAAAATAGTTTTCATTTTCATTTTCATTTTCATCAACAAAACGGTTTTCATTTTCATTTCATTTTCATCAAAAATACAGGTTTTGTTTTCATTTTCAAGAAAATGATCATTTTGATTTTCATTTTCAACAAAGATTTTTCTTTTTTGTTTTCAACAAATTCTATAAAAAGTTTCATCTCTGAATATAGTCAATGTCAACATCATTAAGTCAACATCTTGTAAAATTCTACATACAAATTTACCATTTCACTAACATGTGGATTTGAAGACGTGCTGATTTGTGCATATTGAAACATTCTCCATAGCATTCAAAGAGGGATTTGAAGACATAGTAGGACTTGTTTGTATAATCATATTCTTCTCCAAATTGACTCCTTGCAAATTAGCTTCATCTACAACCATGGTATCCTCAATGTTTTCATCTTCAATAGTTGTTGAATTGGTTGCTCCACCATCATTCATTGATTTCATTCTCATTCTTCTTTCTCTTTGTCTTTGTCTCTCTTTTTCTCTATTTGCTTCAACTTCTTGAGTCAATGTCTTCCTTCTCTTATTACGAGCTTCATCTCCCATAATTATAAAATTCTAAAGCACAAATGAATGTTAATAGTGAAATACTTCAAAATATTCAATCCAAATTGGAAGTTGAATACCTATTAGGACAAAAATCTTCCTCTTGTGTTCCTCAAAACAAGTAGAAAACTACCACAATTCCACTTTAAAAATTGTTTTCTTCATGCCTCCTTTGAAAAATTCAATCCATATTGCAAATTGAAAACCTTTTGTTCCTCCAAATAAGCACAAAAATAACAAAATTCCACTTCAAAAATGGTGTAGATGATGCCCCATTTGATAAAATCAACTAAAAATCAAGTTCACCACCTGTAAATACAATAGCTTATGAAAAATAATTTATTTTTATTACTCTCGTTCGTACATGTGAAGTTGCAGACTTCATAGTAATTTTTTGCAGTATATTTAAATAAAAGAAATGTGATCCCATTTATAAGAAGTGGGATCTCGTTCTATAATCAGGATCCCATTCTTCAGCATTGAATGTGGGGACCATTAGCTGGGAAACGGGATCCTATTTCCTTTACAACAATCTGAATATTATAGAATAGGGAACAGGATCCCGATTATAAGATTGGATCACGTTTATTAATAAACGGGATCCTGTTTTATAATCAGGATCCCATTTTTTAAAATTGATTTTTTTTTTTGCTTTGTGGTCGGGTTTTTGGAAGCATTCGAACCTAGGCCTTCAACCTGGTTTGACTGCAAGTTGAAGGTCCTAACAATGTCAAAGAAAAATACCAACTTTGGACATATGGTGACCTTTTTTTAGTAATTTTCTCGAAATTAAAACCCATTTTAGATGAAACAATTCAGATTCTAAATATGTAATTTTTTTTGCAATTGGATTATTTTTTCTATTTTTCAATTAATTTCTAATAAAATTGGTCCATAAACTTTAAATATCAGGGTTTTTAACTATTTTAATAACTTTTGATCAACATAACATTTTGACAAACGGATTGCACGAGAACAAACTTCGACAATTCTTTTCAATTTTAAAAATAAAATAAAAAATGATAAGTTTAGGTCATCTTATGCATGTCGTACACGATGATTTTTCAAAATGACAAATCTGCCTAATAAAAATTCAACAAAAAAATATCAAGAACAAGCTTGAGTCACAAAAATTTTCCCAAAAGGATTTAGAAAAATACGATAATTTAAGTCAAAATATGGATGTCGTACACGTGCATGGTATGGTAAAAAAAAATGACTTTTAAACAGTGGTTTTTAGAAATGCCTATTAAAACTCAATTTGTACAATTTGGGTATTGAAATAAATTACATATTTGGAAACTAGATTCCGAGCACTACATTTTATGATTAGTGAATTTTTTAAAGATTTCATCTCTAAGTGCTTCAAATTTTAAGGTCAAATGTGTTAATTTCTGAAAATTAGGAAAAACACTTCCACTTTTGGCCAAAAAGTGGACTCAACTTCTTGCACACACCCTACTTTAAATAGATAGATGAATATATGTTTTATGTTTTCCATCCATGCTCTATTTTCATTGTTTTTATTTCCTTTGTTATTGCTAACATGGTATTAAAGCACGCCATAGGACCCAAGTTGCATAAGACTTCATATTTAAATGGAGAGAAGCTAGATCAAGTTAAGGAAGTGGAACCTCCACAAGTCCCAAGTTTGGAAGCCACTACAAAGATAAAGGCAATTAGCAGTTGTAGCTAATCACACCAGTCAAAGAGAAGAAAGCCATTGCAAAAAGAGATCGCCCAATCACACTACTTGAAAGGAGATCAAGTAGTTACCCTAAAGAGGTGCAGAGAAGTCACACATGAAGGAGCCACTAAACAATAAAGGAGATCGAAGAAGATATTTGTAGAGGATTAGGGTAGTGTTGGGGTTTGAAAATCTATAAAATTGTGAATGATCATTGCAGCTCGTGGAGAAGGTTGCAGATCTAGTGGAAGAGAAAGGAGCTTGCAACTATATTAATATTTTTGCAGATTTAAGAGGCATCTGAGGCATATCTTGTAAGGATTTTTTATACTATAAATTATCCACCATTCACACCAAGAGGGTAACCATTTTTTTTATATTGGAAGTTTTCTTTTTAATCATTGATACCTCTAGTAATTTTCCTCAGACTCCTATACTTTTAGGAAAAAATTATGAATTCTAGTCCTTGAGAATGAAGTCATTTCTACAAGCCCAAGAATGTTGGGAAACTGTTGAAAATGACTATACAGAGCCCACTCCAGTAGACTTAGCTTCTATGAACAATGCTCAGAGAAACACAACTACTAATTTGAGAAAGAAAGAGAATAGGGAAAAATGTTAGATTCAATTTTTTTTTTATGATTCTATTTTCTCAAAAATCACAGGTACAACAACAACAACAAAAGAGGCTTGGGATATCCTCAAATCAGCATATGAGGGTAATGACAAAGTCAAGACAGTCAAACTCCAAACATTGTGAACACAATTTGAAATGTTGAAAACGTCTAACTCAGATAATGTTGATTAGTTTATGACTAGAGTCATGGGCATTGTAAACTAGATCAGGATTAATGGTGAAACCATTGAAGATCAGAAGATTGTTGAAAAATTCCCAAGAAACTTGCCAAAGAAATTTGAAATGGTTGTAATAGTTATTTTGGAGTCCAAAATTCTCACTACTTTTTCAGTAGAAGAGCTAACTGGTTCACTCTTGTCACATGAGACTAGACTAAATTTGGAAGAAGATTCTTTGGAACAAGCTTTCAAGACTCAAGCCTCTTTCAGTTGAGGTAAAGGTAGAGGAAACAAAGACAAAAGAAATAGAGGGAAAAGCAATAGAGGCAATCAAATCAACATGGAGAAGAAAGGTCGATACAAGAACAATTAGGGCAGTCTAGAAACTCTCAGAATTAGGAACAAAGAGGCAAAAAATGGACTGATAAATCCAAAGTCTAGGGCTTCTATTGCAAGAAATTTGGACACTATGAATCTAAATGTAGAAAGAAACAGTCAGACCAAAACAACAACAAAGAACATGTCTCCAATAATGAAGGAGAATCTTCTGAAGCAATGTTTCTTTCCTACCATATTTCTAAAGAAAAACATACCAAAGACCTTTGGTTGCTGGAAAGTGGCTACAAAAATCATATGACAGGTAACAAAGATTTAATTTCATGCATTGATACTTCTATAAATTCTGAAATTACTCTTGGTGATGATTCTCGAGTAAAAGCCCAAGGGAAAGGAATTGTGCCTATTCTTACTAAACAAAATCAGTGAAAAGACATACATGATGTCTATTATGTTCCAAACCTGAAACACAATCTCATAAGTGTAGGTCAATTGATGGAACATGGCTATGATATAATCTTTAAAGGTACAACTTGTATTTTTGACAAACCTCCTAGTAGAAGACTTATAGCAAAGATTGAAAGGACCTGTAACGCCCCGCTGCGCAAACCCCAAAGGAACAAATATAAACGCAACAATTTTTTTTTAAGAACATAATAAATGTACTTAAGTATTCCAACATAACAATGTTCCAAGTTGCACAACTAACTCCCTTGGGGTACACGAGGTGACATTACTAAAACTAACCCATAACAAGATAATAGATTAAACATTAAATAACCAATAACATAAATCCATTCATCCACAACATCATTAAGACATTCATTCACGATATCAAGAAAGATGTGAATATACCAAATAAAACTATACATACATATGACAATCATCAAGATATAAAGTATATATAAATTTTGACAGATACAACACAACTTTACAATGCTTACATATGGTAGTACAAGAATGAATCACATGATGTGATAGTACAATACATCCATCTGAAAATACATCTCAATAATCACATAAAAAAATTACATCATAATCTTCCCAACATACGTGGGAGTCGATACATCAATAAATAAATTACATTTGAAGTATAAACATACATCTGGTACATAAGAACACTGGATCAACAACATTTTCCAAAACCCTACAATGAAAGACACAACTGCATCCAAAGGGAACCCAACAGGGTGCGAAGCACGTTCCACCCAACCACCCCCGTGTTGGGAGTAGACAAGGAAGGATCCCTGACCAAGCACATCTAATAGTATCACAAGACTAACTCCAGACAAGATAACGTGATATCAAAAGACCACATGGAAAACTAAACAACAATCATTCACCAACATACATAACAATAGACCATTTTTGAAACATAACAATAAATCACAAAACACATCATCAATAAATCTCAAGTCATAATATCAATAAACTACTTCCATAGGACTTCAATAAAACAACACAAATGGAATGTTAGAGGAGAGTGTCATCGCATGGATTTACATGGATTATCTAGACAACCTATCACAAGGTGTTGCCCCCATCTATACATGGATTATCCAGACAACCTAGTTCAAGGTGTCACCTCCATCTATGGTTCTCCTGATAGCCTATCTCAAGGCATCGCTCCATAGGGTTACTCATGTAGAATCGTTAACCTCTCGTGAAGACAAGGCAACGATCTTGCCAACCATGGCCTTCTCGGTCCCCTTTAGTCTGTGATAGCACTAATAGGCGGATGAGGCATCACAATTATCTTATTAATGTTTAAACCCCACCTATAATTAATTACTTAGATTATCACTGATTACTCTAACTCTACGTGGGTTACCCTGACAACCCCTTTGTGCGTCGGCCCCCACTTAGAGCCACTCTCTCTAGACACTGAACACAAAATATCTAATTACAAAAGGATTTTACCAACAAGAATTACTGAACCAATCAAATGGATCATCTGCAAGGCATAGCCATCTTGCCAAACTCATCAGAACAACATCCACAAAGGGTGCAATCCAAGTGTAAACTAAAATCACAACCATGGTCAAAACATAGGCCAAGTATCGAATTGCAAAAATCAACAATGACATCAGTATCCCCACCTTTGGAAGTTCCTAATCAACAACTTAAATTCCTATAACAGGGTAAACTAACTCTAAGGTTTCTCCCACATGACATAAACCCGAATAAAAGAAAACCCACAATAGACTCAATGAATAGTCTCAAGAGTAAGAAATTTACATAACACAACGCTATACAACTCATTTCAATACACAATAAATTTCGCCAATTAAACAAATCAATTACTCAGGAATATTTAATTAATTAACACGTAGTTTATCTCTAATTTTCACAATTAAACTATATTATTGCAAACTTGTAAAAATTATCTCATTAATTCAAAATCTCAGCATATTAAATCCTTTAAATATTTATATAAATATATATACATATATACGCTTTTTGTGCGTATATACATATATACATATATATATATATATATATTTAAATCATATATTTAAATTTCATAATAAAAATTACCCATATATATATATTGTATATATATTGTATATATATATATATTGTATATATATATATATATATTATATATATATATTATATATATATTATATATATATATTATATATATATATATATTATATATATATATATATTATATATATATATATTGTATATATATATATATTATATATATATATATATTGTATATATATATATATATTTATATATATATTGTATATATATATATTAATATATATATATATATACATTAATATATATACACTATATAATTTATATAAAATTATATATACATATACATATATATATAAATATAATAATAATAATTAACAAAAACCTTAAATACAAAAATCCGCATAACATTTAATCGATGGAATCATTTAACACCAAATTTAAGCCACAAGAAAATAGGCCGCAGCCCGTGGGAAAGCCACAGTACTATGTACTGTGGCGGGGGGTACACAACCCCCACTGGCTGCGCCCAACAACCTCGGCTGTTGTGCGTAGTCGGTGGTGACTGGGTACTATAGCCACTAGGGCCGTGGATGGTACGGCCTCGGCCGGCCGCCCACCCCCAACTAATAAACAAAAAAAAAAAAATTATATATATATTTTATTTTATTTTAATTTTCGTTTTCAGACGAAAACCAAGGTACGGGTTTTGAAAACCCAAATTTATTTTGATAACATATTTCATCCTATATACAATTTCGAAATCCAAAAAATATATATTTATTTATAATTTTTTTTATAAAAACGAGCAATAAGTATATATATATATATCAAGAGATTCAAAACGAATAATATAAACAAATAGATTTTTCAATATATCCAGTATAAATTTGAGCATGTAAATTCAACCCACAATAAAATGATCTTCACTTCCAAAGCAATATTTTCCTAATCCAATTTTATTGAAGAAATCGAAAGGTTTAACGATAATTTTCAAACAGAGGAATTCAAAGATTTAACAACACAAATTTTTTATCACAAAAAACCTCTCTTAAAATGTAGAGTATTTAACTTTCAAACATGGCAGGCAAGATTTTGTTTACATAATCAAAAGAAGAAAACAATAAGTTTAAGGGAACCTGGAGTCCTTCGTTCGATGTAGAATTGCCTTTGTAGCTTCTTCTCGATTACCTGCCTTCAGCTCTCTTCTCAATCAATCCTTTCTTCCAAACAATTCTTTTACCTAGAAGCACAAAAATACTAATTTTCTTTTCTTTTACAAACAAAACCCAGAAAAAACCATTTGTGTCTCTAAAAACTCTCTCATAATAAAAATAAATAATAATCAATAAAGCTCATCATCTTTTTCCTCAAAAATCCTCTCCATTCATTGGTTCTTTTCTTGCTTTTTAAAAGCACACTTATCTCACAATTTTAATTAAAAATTAATTATTTTCTCAAGATATTCTCTATATATTTTCTAATTTAATATTAGGAAAAAGCTAATATATAATTATCATCATTATTTATTTTATTTAATTACTTACATTTTAATTGATTAAATAACTTTTAATTTTACATTATATTTAAAATTCAACTTTTTACTAACTTACAATTAATCAAAGCAATGAAACAACATTAATTAATCTTATAAAATAAAGATTAATTAAATAACCACTAACCATAGATAAAATAATTAATCAACAATTTAACAATACAAAGACAAGGACAAAAACCTCAATCAGGACACAAAAAAAACTCACAATGGGATGACGGACTTGGGACGGGGACACTTCCTTATCAACTCCCTTTTTCAACATTGTACCCGTTGGGTTAATTTTAATGCTTGCCCTGCCCTGCCGAAGCAGGTGGAATCAAGACTTTATTCCTGCAATTCCTGCATACCAATAAATGTCAAGTAACATGTATATATAATCAAAAACATTATACCGTGAGAAGAAATTGCAGCGTAGCAGGGCACTCGTAAACTAGTGGTGCTACACTGTCCTCTCACCAAAACTATACCAACAATTACAATATCAAATATGAAATAACATTTCTAAACTAACTGATCAAATCATAAACTAATTACTAAACCATTACATCACAATGTATTACTGAAATCAAATTAAACATCACCAAACAAATGTAGCCATAATGTCATCAAATGAAGTAGCACAATCATCAATCAATCTAAACTATCCAATCCACCAATCCAACAATAAGTAATAACTATCACAGTCTCAATGTATCAATCAAAACCATAGAAGTATCAGGTCCAAACAACATGAGGGGTATTACAGGACCAAGAATAGAATGTATCCCCTGAATCTTAAGAGTGTCATTCTGTCACAATCATTTTCCCACAATGTCTCAAACATGGATGAGTCACAATTATGGGATTCTAGGTTTGGTCATCTTCCTTTAAGAGTCTTAGTCTTCTTCAAAATAAATCTATTGTCAAAGGTCTCCCTATTTTAAAATCACTTGACAAGCAATGTGAAAGTTGTATTCTTGGAAAGCATAAGAGAGACAGCTTCCCATCATCCTCAAATAGAGCAAAAGAACACTTAGAGCTAGTCCACACAGATCTGTGTGGACCAATGCAAACTCAATCCATTGGTGGTAGCTTTTATTTTCTGACCTTTATTGATGACTTTAGTAGGAAAATCTGGATTTATTTTCTCAAGAATAAGTCTAATACTTTTTCAAAGTTCAAACAATTCAAAGCTAGAGCAGAAAAACAAAGTGGTAAATATATAAAAGTGCTTAGTTCAGACAGAGGAGGAGAATACAACTCAAAATATTTCACAATTTTTTTCAAACAACATGGCATCATTATACAAACCACAACAAGATATACTCCACAAAAAAATGGAGTAGCTGAAAGGAAAAATCAGACCATCATGAATATGGCCAAATGCATGCTCAGAGAAAAGAATTTGTCTTATGATTATTGGGGAGAAGTTGTTGCTACCATAGTTTATATTTTAAATAGGTCTCCTATAGCTAGTGTTCAAGGCAAGGTGCCACAAGAGGCTTGGTTTGGTACATAGTTGAATGTAGCTCATTTTAGAATTTTTGGTTGCATTGCATTTGCACATGTTCCAGAGGAGCTGAGATAAAAACTTGACAATAGGAGTGAAAAATGCATCTTTGTTGGCTATAGTGAACAATCAAAAGCCTATAGAATCTACAATCCTATCACCAAGAAATTCATGGTGAGCAAAGATGTCAGGTTCTTTGGGAAAAAATCATGGAGTGATCAAGAAAATGAAACTTTGATTGGTCCAAATCCATTACAACTATTTGATGAACCTTCAAATCAGCAAGTTCATCCACCAAGGCTACCAAGATTGTAGGTACAAGGTCAACAACAACACTTTGGAAATGGTAATACTTCTAGTAGTGATTCATCTTCTTCTATAGACAATCAGAGAACTAGAAACATAAGGGAAATAAATGAGCAGGAAAATGTAATTGAAAAACAAGATCTTTTTGCCTTTCTTTCCTAACAGCCAACCCACTTTAAAGAAGCAGTAAAGAGAAACATTGGGTTGATGCAATGAATCAAGAAATTGAAGCCATAAAAAAGAACAAAACTTCAGATCTTGTTGATCTACCAAGTGACAAAACCAACATTGGTGTGAAGTGGGTATATAAGACAAAGCTAAATGATAAAGGAAAGATAGAAAAATGCAAAGCAAGTTTGGTTGCTAAGGGCTTCTCTCAACAACTTGGCATAGACAATGGAGAAACCTTTGCTCCAGTAGCAAGGTTAGACACGGTTAGAACTATTTTGGCTATTGCAACTCAAAATAAATGGAACGTTTTCCAAATGGACGTCAAATCTGCATTTTTAAATGGCATATTGGAAGAAGAGATATATGTAGATCAACCACTAGGGTTTGAAATCAAAGGACAAGAGCATAAAGTATATAAGTTAAAGAAAGCCTTGTATGGCTTAAAATAAGCTCCAAGAACCTGGTACAGTCAGGCTGACTGTTACTTCATCAATAGTGGATTCATCAAGAGCAGACATGAGCCAACTCTCTATACAAAAATAGATCATGAAGGTAAAATTCTCATTGTTTGTATTTATGTTGATGACTTGCTCTATATAGGAAATTTGATGTTAGATGAGTTCAAAGCTGCCATGAAAAAAGAGTTTGAAATGACTGATCTTGGATTCATGAAATACTTTTTGGGGATTGAAATTAACCAATCGGTTCAAGGTATTTTTGTCTCTCAACAAAAGTATGCTTTAGAAATTTTGAGAAAAAATAGAATGGACAGTTGCAAGTCAGCAGACACACCCATTGCTCAAGGAACAAAGTTGAGAAAACAAGATGATGGACCATGTTTTGATTCTACGTTGTACAAGAGGATAGTTGGCAGTCTTTTGTACCTCATAGCAACTCAACCTGACATAACGTTTGCTACAAGTTTTGTATCCAAATTCATGGACTCCCCAAAAGATTCACACTAGAAGGTAGCAAAAAGAATTCTGAGATATGTTGTAGGGACAATCAACTATGGATTATTGTACACTCAATCTGAAGATACTTCACTCTTAGGATACACAGATAGTGATTATGTTGGCAGCATAGATGATAGGAAGATTACATTAGAATATGCTTTTTGCTTGGGAACAAAACTCATCTCATGGGCATCCAAGAAACAACCCATAGTTTTAATATCTTCAGCAGAGGCAGAGTATGTGGCTACAACTACAACAACTTTTCAAATAGTATGGCTAAGACGAATACTGAATGATCTTGCACATATTGAAAAGGAGCCAACTCTTATTTTCTATGATAACAGTTCAACAATTGACTTGTCCAAAAATCATGTCTTCCACAAGAAAAGAAAGCATATTGACACTCACTTTCATTTCATTCGAGAGCTCGTCCAAAATAGAGAAATTTCTATTGACTTATGTGGATCACGAGATCAACTAGGAGATATTTTTACAAAGCCATTGGGAAAAAATGTTTTTAAGTTTCAAAGAAAACACTTGGGGATTGTTAGTGCTGATAATTGTAATAGTTGAGATTAGGAGGGGGTGTTAGAGTTAATTCAACTATTTATAGCTAGTAGGTGAAGTAGGTAAACAAATTTACTTAGGAAAACTCTAGATAGCTCTGTATTAGGTTTTCTAACTTCTAGTTTACTCTTTCTGTTGCAAGTAGTTTCCAACTGCTTCCAGAAGACTGTAAAAGACCTAAATATTGTATTCCAATGTTTTTAATAGATTTATATTTTCCATCCATGCTCTGTTTTTCACTGTTTTTATTTCCTCTACTATTGTTGACATATCTTTCATACCATAACATCAATTGGTGGTATGTCCATGCTTATATTCTTAAATTTTGAGCTATACGTTGTTGTAAAATCTATGTTAATGATTCATTACTTAGCAACTATTGTTAAGAAAGTCTTTGTTATGTGCATATGTTATGGAAATATTTTCCTTATTTTCAGGTTTTATTTTTGGTTAGGAGTTACAACAAACATGCCATTGCTTCTTAAATATATATGTTAATCTATCTCATTAAAATTTCCAAGTTATACTGGAAATCACATATTTACTGGCAGTTTGCGCTTGCAATGAAAATGTATCAAACTGTTTGAGGAAATTTTATTTTGGCACTAACACCCAAATTTTATTATATTTAGTTTGAACTTATGTAGTGAAATAGTGGCAATATTGCAAAAGAACATTATTAAGACTAGTGCATTTGACGCCCTCAAATTTCATGTTATGTTCTAATGTTGGGATTGCAATGCACAAGTTTTCAACTTCAACACTTCAAAAGCAAAAATGTACTCTGAGCTATACTCTCTTGCAAGTGATTCATGCGCTCATGGTTTGTTTATGCTACATACCAATATTTATCTCAGAGTGGTGTCCTTGTTCATGTTTATTTGTATACTTTCATCAACTATGATCTTTTTAGTGCTACAAAGAGCCTGGAAAGGCTAACCTCTGTCTACTTCAAAGGTAGTGCCTTCAGTAATTAATGGTGGAATAATAGCCCTATATTTCTTAATATGGGGGAAGGGACTTGACTCTTGTGGTCTTGTAAGGTATTCTAGAGTGATTAAGATGTCCCTTGATAATCTTGTACATCTTTCACTATATAATACTTCATTTACAGTTAGATTTATGGATTAAGCAATGAATAGTGACATATTTTTATTGCTATGATAAGGTTTTTGTGCCACAGTGATTCATGTCTTATGATTGATTTTCCACGAATTAGTGATTAATTTTTATTTTTATAATCATACATGTCTTCAATTTAAGAGTGATTTGATCACAGTGTAGTTGATCTCAGAATAACATTGCAAATTTTATGTGTGTTACATTTCAAAATGAGGCTTTTGGCATGATAATTCAACTGTTTTCCAAATTGTAGTTTCAATTTTTTTTAGTAGCTACAATATAATATCACACCTCTTACACAAAAAATGCATTGTTTATTCCCATGTTTGTGTTGAGAACTTAAGTGCAATGATGAATGCATAAATATCTTTTTATAAATATTTTCTTTGAGGAGCACTTAAAATGAAGATTTTCAATTTTGTTATAAATAATTCCCTAAACACAGACTTTCTTCCATTTTTTGCCTAGAAGAAGCTCCAAAGAAATGGCTTACCATTTGCTTGATAGCTCAACCATAATATCAATAGAAATTGTAGACATTGCGTGGCAAAAATTCAGCTTATGGAACCCATGATATCACTACTTTGAAATTTCAAGGCAGTCTAATTTTCCTGGGATTCTACACTTTCACTTCAAGAGTTTCCACCATTTTACAAGAATCTCCTCTCGATAAGAATAGTATTTTGTTGTACCATGATAGTAATTGTAATCCATTTATACATCCATAGTGACTTCATAAGATAAATTATCATAAAGGAGCATGAATTTGGCCGTTTGTTAAAATGATGAAGTACTCTATTCAATTAAAGTAGATTTGTCTCCAATAATATATTACATTATTTTCTTCAAAATTAGACAAAGTAATAGTTAAATAAATAAGATATCTTTGAATACTTCATTTCTTTCTTGTCTATTTATTGTATTATGTTGTATTTTAATGAAATCTTGAAGAGGGCATTACAATGGCATAGAAGAATGGGTCACATCAATTTTGATAGTCTAGTGAAGATCAATTATATTAAAGCTATGAGAGATCTACCAAGAATAAAAAAGCCTATCAATACAATCTGCAAAGAGTGTCATTTTGGAAAGAAGACAAAGAAAAGGTTCAAACTAAAGAATATTCTACCATAGGATCTTTGGAGTTGGTGCATACAGACCTATGTGGGCCTACCCGAATAAGAAGCTCTCATGGTGATAGGTATTTTAAGTTATTGATAGATGATTATTCTAGAATTACTTAGGTGTCATTTCTCAAACAAAAATATGTTGGGCATTGTTTGTCATTGATGTCAAAGAGACTGTCTTGGTGCTTTGTTGATATAGGTTGAGTGAGTTGCTTCAAGGTATCACAAGGTTACTTGTTTGGTTTTGATGCTTCATGACATGGTG
The DNA here is from genome assembly GCA_007258455.2 of Sequoia sempervirens. Lineage (NCBI taxonomy): Eukaryota > Viridiplantae > Streptophyta > Pinopsida > Cupressales > Cupressaceae > Sequoia > Sequoia sempervirens. The sequence continues at coordinate 441,542,732 of VDFB02105785.1, read as the reverse complement.
TTGATGTTGCTCCATGCCAAATTTCCTATCAAGTTGTACAAGACATAAATATGTTCACTTGGTGTTTTGGTGGTTAAGGTGTTGGTAGAGTTGATACGAAAGTTTCATTTCACTTGGTAGAGTTGATACAAAAGTTGCATTCCATAGTGTTGATGCACTATGCAAAGGTGGCTATACAAGAATTGACATTGCAATGGTTTGAATCAAACTTACTTCATATATAGGTTTTTATATTCAAGAAAATATTGCATGTGGGGGTTAGTCAAGGATGAATTATATTTTGAAGGTTGTCTACTATTGAAAAGTTCTTAAGTCACTATTTAAGACTTATTTAATCGACCTATCTTATTATTACTTCATTGCCTTTAACAATTGCAATGATGGCTTTGATGGACACATGTCTTTTTGCTAACAACTCATTTTTCAGCATTGGAACAATAGTAATCAGGGTTTTAATAGTTAAGAACAGTTTTTCCAATGGTCCACAAATAGAACGTGGGTAGAAGACACAAAGAAATGCATTCAAAGGTGGTTAACTAGAGTGGAACATTAGTTTGTGTGGGAATTCTTTGAATGTGATATGAGAGGATGAAGAAAATGTAGTGGGTAGTAATAAATGTGTATATTTTTACATTTGCAGAGATAATGGGGGTTATTGAAGTTCATCGAGCTAGGGTTTTCTGTCATATAGTTTTGTAACTTTTATTCTTATGGCTTGAGAAAATGTGTGTATGGAGGTCTAGATGTGTGAAAAATGTTTTGTTGCAGACTACAATAGCATGTAGATACCATGCATGGTGAGAGGTAATGATGGTTCTATTTTTAACAGTCTACTGATAGAGTTAATGATGGTTGAAGGATTTCATGCCAATCAATGGTAAAATCAAACATGATCAGACAAGTATGATCAGTGATTTTTGACTATCATATTTTCTTATTTAAATATAAATTGTCTCAAATTATGTAACACTTCCTTGGATAGTTAATATCCTTGTGATTGAACTTTCAACTAGTATTGATCATTATGTTTGTGGTAGGGTCATAGTATGTTTCATTAAAGGTCTATGAAGTTAAAGACTCTTTATACATGAATGTCTCAAATTAAACTTCACATGTGTATGTTGATAGCAGTGGAGTCTTGAAGAAAGGGTGTTATTCATGTATGTACTGAGGTTCAAATCATTATAAATAGAGTAGGACAATATTATGATGGATAAAACATTATTGTGATAAGGATGAATAAGGAAGATGGATTTTGAATGTTTGATGATGCAGATTTAGAGTAATGAAATGTATTGAAATAGAGAGATCCTCTAAATCTTATTCTTTCCAAGATTAACCAAAGTGATGTAATGTCATGTCAGTGAGATATAGATTGATGTTTTATCGGTGAGGCTATAATATGTGAGGTTTGATTGCTAGTGAGGTTGTATAGTGTCAGTGAGGTTGCAATAAGTGAGATTACTATTGTGCCAGTGAGGTATGATAAATTAAACTTTTTGAGTGGTTTTTTCTCCCTGTAAAGGGTTTTCCACTCATAATCATAGTGTTATGATTCCTCATTTTTTGGTCTATTTATGTTTGGTTAGTACTTCATGATCAATATTTTGTCTTGTTTATTTTATTGTATACCTTTCAACATTTGAACATCCATGTTATTTGAAGTAACCACAATGAAATTATATGCATAGGTTTATATGAAACAATAAAGTTGAATTTGATTTGTATCTTAAATCCCTAATTCACCCCCCCTTAGTGATTTTGTACTTCAACAAGTGGTATCAGAGTTAGAACCTTGCACAAAGTTCAACCAACTTAAGGTTCCTGGTAGTGGAGTACAATGGGCAAGAGGTATAGAAATATTTTTTTTTAAAAGAAGAAAGATCTGCATCAAAAGAAAGAGAAGTCTATTACAAAATTTTATGATTTTTCCAATGTTCTTTGCTCTAAAGAATGTCATGCAAGAATGTTTGATGCAAAAATAAATGAGTCATATGATGAAAGTGATGAAAAGGAAGCACAAGTTTATCTTGAAGATGAATTGATTGTTGCCTTAGATAAATTGAAGAAATTAAGAAGAAAAAAATAACTAAAGATGAAGTATGAAGAATCTAATCAACTTGTTGATGAGCTAAAGAAGTGTGTATAATCTAATCAGATTATTGAGAAACTAAAGTTTCAATTGTAAGAGTATACAAAATTGGAAGAAGCCACTTACAAGAAGTTGCAAACCAAAGTAGAAGATTGCCAAAAGTTAGAGGCTGAAATGTTGTCCCTAAAAAAGCAATTAGAGAAGGTAAATCTAGATTTGAAAAGAAGTCTATAGAATGAGTAGAGCACGGAGTTGTTTGAAAAAATGTTGCTTAATCAAAAATATCTTTCAAACAAATCAAGGAAAGGATATGAAGGAGAAATGTGTAACAAAGATGCTACAGTGTCAAAGGAACCAATGAAATTGACAAGCTTGTCAAAAGGAGTAGCATACGAACAAGGAGAATCAAGTTTTACTTTAAAAAATCCTACAAATTAGAACACTTGTGAGGATGGATACAGAAGAGTTTATGATCCCAAGCCAAGTCTAAGAAGAATTTCATTAGGAAGGAAAATCAAGTACAATTATTCATGTTTCCATGTCAAACAAGAAAAAGGAAGAGTCTGAAAAAGCTTGGAAAAGGAAAAGAGCCTAAGAAAGTTTGGAGAAGGAAACATGAACAAAAATAGAAAGAACCTATGTCTATGATTTATACACAAAAGGCATCTCCAAGTGCATAAAAAGGAAGCATGAGGTGAGGGGGAGATGCTTATAGTTTTATTATTTAGACCCTTAGATAACAACCAAGAGTTTGTAAATAGAAAAGCCAACGAATTCATGGAAAGTTAGTACGCTTCTCTCATAGTGTTCCTTTGATATTGTCTTGTCCAATTGGTGTTTGAGCAGTCTGAAATGTCTATGGTCATCTTTATCTTTTCCTGATTCTTACTTACCAAGTTGATAGTTTTTTAATGCTTTGAAAGGCTATAAGAGGGTGCTTTACACGACATCATAGTGACAGATGCAATGATGGTGTCTAATAAATCTTTGATAATATCTGCTTGAGGCAATGGTTTGAGTTTGAGAACTTGACTTGATAATATGATGATAGTGCTTTGAGGAGATATTTTTGCTTATAGTGACTATGGTATTCATTTTGTTTGACATGCTTGTCTTGAGTAATATTCTCTATAATGTTTGTGTTTTTTCCTTGAGTAGTTATCTAATGCTCTACAAGTTTAGTGGTTGGTAGTGAGCTAGGTAACAATTTGGAATGCACATTGAGGTGTTTCTAGGTTAATGACAATGGTTTTTTACTGCATGGGTTTGGTAATAGTGCAAGTACCATGAAAAATATATGATGTTTTGTCTCAAAACTATCAAGTGTCAGTTTGTTGTTAAACAATGGAGTTGTGATAATCATGAATTTAGACAATAATATTTTTGTCTTGAAGAAGTATTGCATTCACGGTGATAATGGCAGCATGGTAACATTTAGTTCATATAGGCAATCATGAGTTTTAGTTTTATCAAAGAAGGCTTTAAATAACAAAAGAGGGAAGTCCTTTAAAGCTAACAAGTGCTTGGGAAAAGTATCTTTGAATTTTGAGTAACAATAAGATAGTGATTTATGAGACAATTTTCTGCATTGCATCAGTCTATTCTTATTTCAATTATAACTTCCTATACAGTGCTCATTGTCTTGGGAACACAAGAGTATAAGTGCAATACCTTTATCTCTACTTTGATGTTGATGAAACTTTGATTATTCTAATAGTAAATGACAAAGATAAACATAACATTTTCTTAAACAATGATTAATGATAGTTGCTTATTTGTTTGATACGACATTTGCTTGTTGATGACATTAGCTTATAGATGATTGATGATAGTGAGTCTTTTTTTTTAGAATGATAACATTTTCTTGAACAGTGTGCATGAAAACATTTGCTTGACAATCTATATTTTTCAAACTCATGGGTTGTTCCTTGATAACAGTGCCTACTTTCTTTGTCATTGACCTTAGTACACAATGGTTGAACAGTCCCTGATGAGATGGTAGTACACAATGTGATGTCAATATGATAGTCCTTGATAATAGTACATGATATCATTGTTCTCAGGGGGTGTAGTACAGTCATCAATAAGGACAATGTTGCTTATGGTGCAGCCACAATTTACAAAGTGTGATGATAAGACTGTTATATGTTTTGTTCCAAATGTGTTGCTTTATCACTGATCTTCATTGGGTTGACAAGATAGACTATGTAATGAAAATCATGGCCATATTAGTAGTGATATGTATGACATGCTATGCATGGTACCATCTTGACAGTGATCTATTGTTGTAAAGATAAGTGAATGGTGACAGAGATGCTAACAACCTTAACAAGGCCAAGTCTTCCTTCCTTTGCTTTATATCTACAATGATTCAATTTAATGGTGTTGCAATTATTTGCACATTTGTTTGCATTCAATGATATTGGTTTGTAGTTTACATTGTGAAAAATTTATTGTAGAGTGATACACAGTGGTACAACATTTATTTTTTTAACTTTGCTACTTGGACAATGCACATTGTTTTGGATTTGCTTAGATAGTCTTAACTTTGGAATGACAGTAGCAGAGTGTTTTTTCATTAATTCTTAACCATGTCCAAATTTTCTATCTTATTGTGCTAATAGTGAACATTAAATCAATTGCTATGGTCAGTGATAACCATTTAGTGGTTAAAGTGAAAATGGGTAGTGGTATGCATCATTTGTTTGGATAGTGAACAGTGCATCATTTGTTCATTTGGTACTAAACATTTATTTTACTTGTCAATTTATGAGCATTCAATGCTATTACATGTATTGTTGATAGTGGTACTTGATATGACATGTATTAATTTACATTTTTTTGTTTGAACTTCAATATAATGTCAATACTCTCATTTCCTTGAACAGGTAAAAGTGATAAATGGAAGTGACATTTACAGTGATATTTTGAAGAATCATTTTGATGTGGTAATATTGATTCATTCTTTTAATTGCACATGACGACATGGTGACAAGACTTTGGTTGATTAACCATGAGTGACAACATGAGCAGTGAGTTGCTTGGTATGAGTAGTGTGTTGTGATGTTTGATGCAACATTGAACTAGTGAACATTTAACATTCAACAAAAAAACTATTTGCCTGGTGGAATAGTAGTAGACATCAACTTGTGCTTATGTTGCAAGAAGGATATTGACAATTATATGACTTCAACATTGATATGGCAGTGATAAGTGTATAGTGCTCTACATCTATGTGCAATCAGTCAAAGCTTTGCAATGCATAATAATGGATAATGATTTGGTCTTGATCCTATATTCTTGAATATGATTAGGAGAGTTGAGAAGTATCTTGAAAAATGAGTACACTTGTCTTACCTTATGTCAGTTGCATAACTAGACTGTAATCTACCAATGGACAATGCTTAATGTTCTTGCTTAGTCTATTGGCAATATGCTCAATCTAGTGTCTAAGGAAGTAGGTTGGTTTACTAAGAGGTAGGTGAGTCATGGGGAGAGAAAGTGCTTTCAATTAATGACTTGATACAGTTGGTGAACTTTGGTGAACACATAGTGCATAGTAACTTGAGCACACAGTACCTTGAATCAAGAATTCAATGCACATATGGTGGACTTGATCGTAGTGAACAAACAACACCTTAGTTCATGGGGGAGTAAGTGCTCCTTTTTCATTTCATGTCAAAGGGGGAGACAAGAGAAACAAGGGTTTAAATGAGGTGTGATGATTGGTTTGACATCAATGCCAAATGGGGATTTTGTTGGGCATTGTTTGTCATTGATGTCAAAGAGACTGTCTTGGTGCATTGTTGATATAGGTTGAGTGAATTTCTTCAAGGTATCACAAGGTTACTTTTTTGGTGTTGATGCTTCATGACATGGTGTTGATGCTACTCCATGACAAATTTTCTATCAAGTTGTCCAAGACATAAATATGTTCACTTGGTGTTTTGGTGGTGTGAGGTGTTGGTAGAGTTGATACAAAAGTTGCATTTCATAGTGTTGATGCACTATGCAAAGGTGGCTATTCAAGAATTTTTATTACAATGGTTTGAATCAAACTTACTTCATATATAGGTTTTTATGTTCAAGAAAATATTGCAAGTGGGCGTTAGTCAAGGATGACTTATATTTTGAAGGTGGTCTTCTATTGAAAGGTTATTAAGTCAATTTTTAAGACTTATTTAATCAACCTATATTATTATTACTTCATTTCCTTTAACAATATGGCTTTGATGAACTTGTGTCTTTTGGACAACAACTCATTTTTAGCATTGGAACAACAGTAATTGGGGTATTGATAGTTAATAACAGTTTTTCCAACGGTCCACTAATAGAAAGTGGGTAGAAGACACAAAGAAATGCATTCAAATGTGGTTAACTAGAGTGGAACATTAGTTTGTGTGGGAATTATTTGAATGTGATATGAGAGGATGAAGAAAATGTAGTGGGAATTAAGAAATGTGTAGAGTTTTGCATTTGCAGAGTTAATAGAGGTTATTGAAGGTCATCAGGCTAGGGTTTTATGTCATACAGTTTTGTAACTTTTCTTCTTAACAATGGTATGAAGAACTTTGTTAGTGACTCAATAAAATGTGTGTATGGAGGTCTAGGTGTGTGAAAAACATTTTGTTGTAGACTACAATAGCATGTAGATACCATGCATGGTGAGAGGTAATGATGGTTCTATTTTTTATAGTCTACTAATAGAGTTAATGATGGTTGTGTGAATTGAGGGTTGAAGGATTTCATGCCAATCAATGGTAAAATCAAACATCATCTGATCAAGTATGATCAGTGATTTTTGACTGTCCCATTTTCTTGTTTAAGTAAAAACTATCTCAAATTATGTAACAGTTCCTTGGATAGTTAATATCCTTGTGGCTAAACTTTCAACTAGTATTGATCATTATATTTGTGGTAGCTCATCATAGTATGTTTCATTAAAGGTCTATGAAGTTAAAGACTCTTTATACATGAATGTCTTAAATTAAAATTCACATGTGTATGTTGACAGTAGTGGAGTCTTGAAGAAATGATGTTATTCATGTATGTATTAAGGTTTAAATAATTGTAAATAGAGTAGGAAAATATTATGATGGATAAAAATTACTGTGATAAGGGTGAATAAGGAAGACGGAGTTTGAAAGTTTGCTGATGCAAAGTTAGAGTAATGAAATGTATTGAAACAAAGATATCCTTTGAATCTTATTCTTTCCAAGATTAAAAAAAGTGATGTAAGTTCATGTTAGTGACATAGATTGACCTTTTTCTAGTGAGGTCGTAATCAGTGAGATTTGATTGCCAGTGAGGCTATATAGTCCTAGTGAGATTATTATTATGCCAATGAGGCCTAATAAATTGAACTTTTCGAGTGGTTTTTTCTCCTTGTAAAGGGGTTTTCCACTCATAATCATAGTGTTATGATTCCTCATTTTGTGGTATATTTGTGTTTGGTTAGTACTTCATGATCAATATTTTTAGTCTTGTTGATTATATTTTATACCTTTCAACATTTGAACATCCATGTTATTTGAAGTAACCACAATGAAATTATATACATAGGTTTATATGAAACAATCAAGTTGAATTTGATTTGTATCTTGAATCACTTATTCACCCCCCCTCTCAGTGATTCATTACTCCAAAAAAATTATAAGATCTAGATAAGTTTAAAGCATTTAAGTCTATGGTTGAGAATGAAATAAATTTGAAAATTAAGTGCTTGAGGTCTGATAGAGGTGGTGAGTTCACCTCCAATGAGTTTAACAGTTTTTGTGGAGATCATGGAATAAAGAGACAGTTATCAACTCCTAGGACTCCTCAACAAAATGGAGTTGTGAAGAGAAAGAATAGAACAATTCAAGAAGCATCAAGGACTATGATGAAAGAAGAAAATTTTTCAGATGTCTATTGGAGAGAAGCAATTCATACTGTAGTCTACATACTTAATAGAGGCCAAGAAAGAATGAATAGTTTAAAGACTCCCTATGCGTTATGGTATGGAAAACCTCCTACTATGAAATATTTTAGTGTTTAGAAGAAAATTTGATATCAAAAGAGATAAAGAAAAATTGGGAAAGTTTGATGCAAGATATGATGAAGGAATATTCCTTGTATAATCTACAAATAGCAAAGAATACCAGTGCTACAATAAAAGGTTGAAGAAAATAGTTGAAAGTGTAAGTGTCAAAGTGGATGAATAACCACATCAAATCTTTGTGTTGATAGAAGGATATGAATTTGATGAACACCCTTGTGGTGAAGAAGAAAAGGATGAAGAGAAAGAAAAAGAGATGACAGTTGAAGAGGAAGAAGCTTTAGAAAAGATCCCAAAGACTCCTAAGTATGTGCAAAAGAATCATTCTAAAGATCAAATCATTGGAGATAAGAGAAAAGGTGTGTTGATAAGGAGAAAATTTGCTTTGACAGAGGAACATGTAAACTTTTGTTTACTTTTAGATGTAGAACCTAAAATTGTAACTAAGGCATGCAAAGATGAGAATTCTATCAAAGCTATAAATGAAGAGTTGGAGAAAATTGAGAAGAATAAAACATGGGAATTGGTCCCAAGACAAGAAAAAAATGTAATAGGAACTAAATGGGTTCTCAAGAACAAGTTGAATGAGTATGGAAAGGTTGTCAAAAATAAGGCTAGGCTTGTGTGTAAAGGCTACTCACAAGTGGAAGGAATATATTTTTAAGAGAATTTTCCTCTGGTGACAAGGATGGAAGCCATTAGAATGCTTTTGGATTTTGCAACACATAAAGAATTCAAGGTATATCAGATGGATGTGAAGTTTGTGTTCTTTAATGGTGAGTTAGAAGAAGAGGTTTACATTGAATAATTGGAAGGTTTTTATTGTTAGAATATGTTGATATGGTCTACAGATTGAAAAAGGAATTGTATAGACTCAAACAAGATCCTATAGCTTGGTATGCAAGATTGGATAGATATTTGTTGCAATAGGGATTCAAAAAGGGTACTACAAATAGAAATATTTACTTCAAGGTTGAAGGAGATCAGATCTTGATCGTGGTTGTGTATGTTGATGACATAATCTTTGGAGTCCAAATGAAGGTATGTGCAAGAGTTTTGCAAAGGAGATGCAAAATGAGTTTGAGATGTCAATGTGTGGGGAGATGAATTTCTTCCTTGGTTTACAAATCAGTCAATCAAAAAAAGGTATTTTTATTTCACAGTCAAATTATGTTAAAGAAATGTTGAAGAAGTTTGGAATGGAGGATTCTAAAATAGTGTGTACTCCCATGGTTACTAGTTGTAAGTTGAGAAAAAATGATGAATCTCCTATGACTAATCAAAGCAAGTATAGATCAATGATTAGAGGATTGCTATATCTAACTACTACTAGACTGGATATCATGGATACAATTTGTTTGGTGGAAATATTTCAAGAAGATCCCAAAGAATCACATGTGATAGTAGTTAAAAGGATATTCAAATACTTGAAGGGCACTCCAAATTTTGGTCTATATAGTATCCCAATGATACTGATTTCTCTTTGAGTGCAAATACAAATTTATATTGGGCAAGTTGTGCAGATGATAGAAGAAGTACCAATGGAGGTGTCTTCTTTCTTGGAAACATATTGGTTTCCTAGTTGAGAAAGAACTAGGATTCAGTGTCATTATCTATTGTAGAGGCAGAGAATATTGAAGCAACATCTTGCTACAATAAAGTGTTATGGATGAAGTAGACTTTGAAGGATATCAGAGTGTCATATGATGAACCTATTTCTATCTTGTGTGATAGTACAAGTCATATCGATATTTTAAAAAAATTGATAATGCATTCAAGGACAAAGCATATCTCTATCCAGTATCACTTTCTAAGAGAGAAAGTTGTGGAGAATGAAGTTAAGCTAGAGTGTGAGCCTACAAAGGATCAAGTTGTAGACATTTTTAGAAAGGATCTTCCAAAAGATACATTGAGTATCTCTAGTAGAAGTTAGGGATTATTTCCCCTCCTTTAAATTAGATGCATAAGGATGTGCATCTGTCTAGGGAGAATTTCAAGGTACATTCTTGGTCCTGGGCTAATGAAAGCTACCTCTTAGGGGGAACAGTTAGTGGTGTTTTTTTTGGTTGGTGTAGTCAGGGGGAGCATATTTTGTTTCCCTAAGGGGGAGTAAGCAGAAGAGAGAGCATAAAAGTAAGAGAAGTGTCAAGTAAGTGCAGTGAAAAGAGAGAAAGTAGAGAGAGTTGCTTACTAGTGTTTCCTAAAGTGAAGTGTGCAAGTGATGTCAAAGGGGGAGATATTTCCCTTTGTCATTGTTGTCAAAGGGAGAGAGTAAAGTTGAAAAAAATCCTCAAAAAAAGGGGAGAGAATTTTGTTTGAAGAACAAAGGTAAAGGGAGAGAGTGTGTGTGGTGTAAGCTTGATGCAAAGTTTTTCTTTTGTTTTTAATGGTTTTTTAGAGCTAGTGTTGCCATCAATGATAAATGGGGAGATTGTTGGAAATTGTTGATGTTTTCATTGATGCCAACCCCTAGTATTGGAGTTTTTGGAGATTGATAGTGTTGTCATCAGTATCAAGTGTGGATGTGTTGTGATTTTATGTCACATTAATTTCAACCCCTAGTGTGGAGATTGTTGGAGTTGTTGAAGAGTGTTGCACTATGTTGTCATATATTGTATTGTGTCTTGATGTCAACCTCTAGTGTAGTCATGTTATGTGGTGATGTTGAGAAGTGTTTGTGGTATTGAGAAGGTGTTGTAGATGTTGTGGATGTGTTAAAAAGATGTTTTTATTGTTGCTGATATAGCTAGTTCACTTGGTTTCCAAGTGCTTTGAGAAAATTTGAATAGAGAAGTGTCTAGTGTGACAAAGATGTGTTCAATGTTGTGTTCCATATTTCTTCATGGTTGAAGATTTGCTTGTGCAGTTTGGATATGTTGATCAAAGGTTTTCAAAGGTGTTATATACAAAGTTTCAATTTTTGAATCATATGGAAGTGGAAGTTGTGTTTGATAGTTTTTTTTTCCTATGAAGAAGGTTGTATGAGAGAAATGGAATTGCTCTACATTTCTTAATGTTGTTGTTTCTTATCTTTCAAATTTAGGAATGTGCTAATATTTTCTATACCTACCTTTCCCTAGAGTATGTAGTTTTCATCTATTTTGTGAGCATGGATTCATAAGCTATATTTTCTGGTAGTATGTCTAGTTGCACCAAATGAGAGTGTTCTTCAATTTCAGGTGCATGTATCAATGGTGCTAGATATTTTGATGATGTCAGATATTCTTGGATGTTGTGAAGTGTTGGTATGTGGTCTACATGGTGTTTCCAGACCTAGAGAGGCGTGTATGGGGTTGCTTGTTAGTGTTAGTGCAGGTTTGGCTAACCTAGAGTGCTAACACTAATTGTGGAGGTTTTTTGTTGTTTTTGGAAGCATGGTGAAGCATGTTGATGTAGATTTGGGTCCTAGTTAACCCCTAGCATGGTCTACCTTCACTTCTTTCTACTGTAGAATTTTTTGGTGATGACCTATTTGTTGGATGAACATTTGAGGTGCATACGTTTCATTGAGGTAGATATGGAGATGGTTTTTGAGGTTGTGGTTATTATATAAAAAGGTTAATTGTTGGAGATGTGTGCAGTGTGTGTGAAATACAAATTTGATCATGTGGTGATCTAAGTGCGAGCTTAAATCCCTATGACTCTGGATGTAGTGAGAAGAAGGTGTCTACATTTTTAGTGTTCTTGAAGTTGTTGGAGGTAGTGAGCCAAAGGTTGTGGATGGTGCAAAGTTGTAGTGGTGGATCTCTCCTATTGCTCTAAGATAGTGAATATCTATATAATATTTTTCTTCTTTATTCAAGTTCTTTTAGATAATGAATAATCTAGGCAGTGAGCCTTTCTTCTTTTTTGGGTCTTGAGCCCTCCAACAGTGAGCCTATTGTATTCAGTGTTGATATTCATATATATGTGAGCTAATCCTTATTGTGGTTTTTCCTGATTAGGTTTTTCCACATAAATCTAATTTATTCTTTTGTATGGTGTTGTGTTGGTGTTTCATATGTTTACTTTTTGTTGATGCTTAATGAGGGTTTGAAAATTAATGAGGGTTTGATGATTTTAATATACAACTGATTCACCTCCCCTCTCAGTTGACCTTTGTGTCTAACAATAAATAGAGGTAAAAGGGAACCTAAGTGAATAAACAAAAAAGGACCTAATGAAAAAAAATTACATTGTGAGATTGAGTCCCAACATATCCCAAGGTTCTTCTAAATGTTTTCATTATGGGTTTAATGAGTCATTTTTAGATCATTTTTTCTTTCTTGATTCTCTTTTTATGAAGGTCTTTGGAGCTACAAGTGAAACATCTAGAACCATCCTCTCATTCATGTTAATTCTTTGTTTGAATTTAGGGCCACTTTGATACATCCTTCTACTTTTGCCTCTTTAATTTTGATGGCCTCATATATTGATTGTCTTTATTTTTTAGAAATTTTGGTTGGAAAAGTTAGCATATTTTCTATGCCCTTAATATTGGAGTACATCGAGTTATGAATAGTCATCTTGTGGCTATATTAACTCTTAAATAAGTCATATTATTATTTAGTTAGTTAGGTCAACCTAGGGCTTATATAGGGTTATCTAAGTTAGCCTAGGTGATATCCTAGGAATAAAAAAGGTATATATAGGAGGTAGTGAGTCTTATTTCATAATCATATTATGATTTATGTTCTCATTGGAGATATTTGGTGGTTTTCCCCCTCAAAGTGGCTTGTTATTCTCAGTTACTATAAAGTATTTTCAACATATTTCCTATCATATTAAATTCTATTGTGCAAGTTATTCCATTACAATATTTGCCAAGGTTTTGAGAGCCTTTTTTGTATGCATGTTAGAATATTTTGGACTTTGAAACAAAGGAAAATAGGGCACCAAAATGAAATGATGAAAAATGGGGTGAATGAATGAATTTTGTTGTAATATATGATGTACCTATCTATCTTCTAATTTCATTAGGAAAAGAGATCTTCCAATGGTAGGATTGACTTTCAACCCTTAGGTGAGTCAACCCGATTAGGGGATCTATAATTTATTTTATGACAAAAAATGACAAATAAGACTGAAATACACTTTTGGGAGATGAAAATAAAATGCCTAATGAACTCAATTATGTGATATAAAACTTGAAATTCTGAAATAAAGGATAGCTCAAACAGAAACAATAATTTTATGATAGATTTGATAAGGGAAGATTGATGTGTACCTATCACCAAAAGTAGTTATTGAGTGTCCTGATAGGATAGATTCACCCTAGGGAAAATGGGTCTCTATACAGGGATTCAAAATCTTATTTCACAGTCCTCTTATCTCAAATCTGCACTCCCAATTCCTCTGGATTCCACTATCAAAAAGTTGGAAATGAATTTTGCAAATGAGTTTCTATGGCTTGAAAAGTTTGCAAAAGTGCACTTTTGATCCAATTTTAGTCCTTCTTTACCTACAAATCAGTAAACACAAAGAGGTAAATTTTTTTGTTTTTTGTGAATATGGGTTTGCCTTGGTCAAACCCTAGTTTGGTAATTAAACCTTGATAATGAAAGATAATGACAAATGACAAGGTTGATGAATGGATAAATCTATGTCACAACTCACCAAATCCTTAATGGCTACCCTTAGAGAACTGAATTCCAACACATATCCCTAAGGATTGGATCTTGCATGAATTGGCTTGAATGATAGCTTGATTTGACACTTGAATGCTTGAAACCTACATCACATTATTAGCTTCAAAACATAATATGAACAAACATGAACTTTGACATGATGATATGATCTTGAATGCTATTGTATATGCTTGATAAATCTACTCTTCAATGCTCTTGACAATTATATTTTCTCATATGAAATTTGAATTATGCAACTTAGATTTGAATTGATAAAAAGACCTTGTATTTATAGGTGTTTATTTAATTTCCCAAAAATTAGATTCCACAAGCCAACATTTGAAACTTGAATTTGAATCATTAAAATTCCAACAAAAACATATTTTAAATTGGGTCTTGGCACATAAGAAGGACCCAAAGTCCAAGACACACATAATAAAAGATGTTTTAAAATAATGTTAGCATTTGTTTAATGTCGGTTTCCCTTTTGGAAAATGGGAATAATAAGGCTTAGGAATGCATAATTTAGGCAATTAGAAGCTTAATTAATTATAATTAATTAAGGGGCCTATACATAGTGTGAAAATGTAAAGGATTACAATCTTCTACACTACATTTAGAACCCACTTTAGTGAGAGTATGATCCCTACACTCAAACTCACACTAAAGTAGACAAATAAGTCAAGAGAATTCTAATTGTACAACTGTTACAAAGATGAGAATTTCAAATATCAAGGAGGATGATAAAGTCCCCAAGATCAAATGTCCCATGGAAAACCAACAAAGGCACAAAGAGACATATGAATGTAGCAGCGACACAAGATACAACATTATACAATGTCAAAATTAATACAAGAAAAAGATGAAAGTTAGCAAGTTATGTTAAGCCAAGTCCATCAAAAATTATCTCATGGCACCATAGGAAAGAAAGTTGTGTTATGCAAGGTGGCCATGAAAACACACTCACAAGTGCAATCCAATATACACTCAATGAGCTCAAACAAGTGAGAAACACACAAGGTCTAGTGTAGTCTAATATACACTAGGTGTGTACCCACAAAACAAGTAGTGATGAGAAAGTCATGCCATGGCTATAGGCTCCCATATGTCAACCATACCAAAATTTATACTCCCTAATAACTTTGATAAGGCGCCAGATATGACAATCACAAGGCTAGAAAGTCATGTTATGCTAGACACTCATGAAACAATGACAACACCAAGCAAGTGGTGTTATGCTTAGTGGCCAAAAGTATTGGTTTATGATAATCAAAGGGGTTTTTCTTAGTTCATGAATGATCTCACTTTAGGGAACATCATGCTTGATATCACCATCAAGAGAGGACTAGTCAAGAGATAAAAGATTCACACCCTAGGGAATGCAAGCCATAGCATTACCACTAAGAGGAATGCCATATTTCAAGAAAGAAAGGACATCAAACCCAATGTAACCAAAAAGAAGACACATCACATGAAATAAGAATACCACATTTTGAATAAGAAGTCATGACATCAAGAAAGAAACAAGCAGGAGGCATAATGCCCCACACTTTAAATAAATTGTTAAACACTAGATGTTGTGAGCAATTACTTTAAAGTAGAATATAATAGAATCCAATAGATAAAAGAGACATGAGAGATTATTTTCAAAACCCCATGCCAAACATATGTATGCCATGAAATGGAGATTTCCCCCATATGTAATCGTAAGATAACACATAAGGGATCCATGGATTTGGGGTTAGTGTGTGTATTCACTACAATGATATAATCAAGCTCAAAATCATCATTCCCCAAATAACTCATGGAATAATGAGCACAAAGGAAGAATGACACATAGAGAGAAAAGACAAAGGAGAAGCCTTTTGGGTCAGCATGGAAGAGACCTAGAAACTTCTTGAAACCTTGCATCATCCCCGAAAGGAAACACAAGACAAATGAAAAAGACAGTGGTTATGACATATAGAAGAATGAAGATACAAATAGAATAATATCACAAAAAAATTGCTTCCTTTGTGTCCGTGCACCAATGAAGTGACAAGGGTCACCCAAAGTAGGCTTACAAACATAAATAAATTCCAAGAAGCACAGTATAGAGGATCACATTACACATATGCAATCACAAAAAGAACATGAATAGAATACATAAAGCTAGTATGACACATGTGAGCCGACCTAAAGCAAGTCGTATACATCCCAATATTGTTCATCATATGTGGAAAGTAGATGGCTATCCAAAGGGGAAACAATAAGTGCCATAGTAGGACAATCACCAGGTTCAACACATGGCTATGCTCTCTTATTAGGAGGATCATCACGGTTTTATCGTCTAAGCTCATGGAAGAGGAAAATAATAAATTTAGCTCATTAGGAACTTCCTCATCAATTTTAGCACTCTCATCATCATCATCAAAGTTAATCACAATAGGAGGCCTAATGATAATACCCATAGAGGTTTCCTATGTTTGTTTTTGTGGTGAAGGTGGATAATTATCATGTTTTGTTTGAGTTAAATTTTATTCTTGATTTTTTTGTTTATTCTCTTCTTCTAATTTATGAGCAATAGCACAACATCTACATCTATGATCTTTATCATTTTTGTTTCTTTTTGCACAGTTTTCAAGTTGTGATTGTGTAGGAGTGGGTTTATCAACCATAGGTTTCTTTTCTTCCCACAAGGGAGGAATAGAAGGAACCATTGAGGGTTGGTCAACCACTTTCTCTTTAGGTTTATAAAAAAATTTGATCTTAGGAGGCACAATGGGGATTGTATAGTTATCTCTTGGTATCTTATAGGAAATAGGTAGAGGATTTGTCATGTATTTGTCTTGATTACTTAGAAGGGCTTTTGGTTCAATCATGGTTTCATCAATGATAGGAGACTCAAGCATGGATTGAGGGATATTTCTAAGAGATAATTATACTATGCACTTTTCCTTGAACTTTTGATATGATTTGAAAAATAATTCATTACAAGGCTTAATAGGTTCCATAGGTTTGAGCCAAAGGAAATCCAATGAGAAATTTCTATGGGAAGACACAAGATTAAGGCTACTATGATACACAATGAAAATTTTGTTTCCAAATGGAAATTATAAGCATTTATGCATTACCAAGTGGACAACATCCATGGATAGCCTAGCTTCACACAAAATTGTTCTGAAAATGGGATGATGGAGAATGAGACATTTAGTTGCTTCAATCCAACTTTTAAGGGGGAGTGATCGAACCTATCATAGGGAAAGAAAAACCATTATGTATTTTGATCCATGCTTTCAATTGTTCATAAGAATCTTGATAAATTTCATGAACAAACAAGAATTCCTCGGTGACCACATTCTCTATACACATGAGGTCATTTGATATCCCATTCGTAGGCTTGTCATTGATTCTTCCAACTATGCAAAGAGGACCATTAGTTGTATGTTTAATTACATAATTTTGTGAGAAATAAATGTCAAGAGACATTTTTGTTTGGCCCTTACGAGGTGTGGACAAATATTTTGGTTACCCAAGGGTTCCTCTAACTCTTCTAAGTTTTTCACCTAAAAGGAGAGGAATAATGGGGCCAAAATGGGCAATGTCTACACTCAATATTATGTAAGAATGGATGGAATATTCCTAAATTCAATGGTCTAAATGCAATAAATTGATAAAAGATGTTGATCATTAATGTAAAACCTAAGAAATATAAGGTGTTTGAAAACACAGTGTTGTATGCAAACATGTGATAAATGACCTAGAAATGTTAACAAAACTAGACAGAAAGGTATGAAAAAAAATGTGTGCACCTGGAGGTTGAAAAAGGATGGCATGAAGGTCTGGAATCCTGATAAAAACTATTGTAGAAGTCAACTGGGACACTTGTACCAATCTAGGCAACTTAGTCCCAGATCTGGAAAAACTACCCAAAAGCTTGTTTCTATCAAATGGGTATCCAAATCTATAGAAACCTCTAAGAAATAGGTTCAGTGGGACTAAGTCACCATTTTTGGAAACTTATTCCACTTCTAAATTTCTAAAAATTTGAAAGTGGAAATGGAAGCCCTCGGTCTACACTTTGGTTTCTGACAGGTGTCTACTTTTGAAACTCTGATTTTTGTGCCTGGAAGTGACTTTTTGTTGATATTTGGGCTTGGTCAACAAGGAGATTTCTTCAACAAGTCTTCAACCTTATCTTCAATGATCTTCAAACACTCAAAGTACCTAAATCTGCAAACACACAAAGAGAGGAGAAAATATTCATTGTTAGGGCATGGGGGTTTGCCTTGGTCAAACCCCTTTGTAGGTAATTAAACCAAAATGAAGAAATAATGTAATGGAGCATGCAATAATGGAGTCAATACCTTGCCATGATGATTGATCTTGATTTTCTGCAGCAATAGTTGAAGAATCTTCCCTTGAATGTCTTAGGAAGCTATCTTGATGACTTGCAATGATAAAATCCTAGCTTGCTTGACTTGAGAACATGATGAGTTATGAATTAGGGTTTAGAGGCTTGTATTTATAGGAAATTGACCATATTTGTTCATTAATTGGATCCCTAAGGCCGACATGAAAGAAAAATAAACTTAAATTCCAAAATTTCCCACTCAAACCTCAAAAATAGGCCAAATTGGACTAAGTCGCCATGTTGGATGACTTAGTTCCACCTGGTAGGGACTCATTCACCCAGATGGGTGAATTAGTCCTAGAGGATCCCTTTTGACAGTTGGAATGATTGGGAATGAGAAATTTCAGTTCTTATGTTGATTTCATTGGGTATTTGATCAAATTATTCCTCAGGATGCACAATATGGGGTCATAGGGGCCTATTGATGATGATGTGAAAGTCAATTATGGCTTGGGACACAAAATCCAATGTGAAAGTGTGATTAAATACAATTTACAACACTAAAATGAGGTCCTCATAGCCTAGAAAGGTACAACATCCAATGTGAATGCATAGGACACATTACAATACTAGATCTAAGTTAAGTTTAATTCACAAGCCTTCTAGATAGATGTGATAATGTAATTAAATACATTTTACATTGTTGAATTAAGGGGAAATGGGTTCATTAAGTCTAGAGAGGTGCGAAAGTCTTTTACAACACTTTACAACACCTTCACAAGACATCATTAAATGCATTTTATTCAATTTGCAAGGCTCCAAGACCTAGTGTGGATGTGTAAAACACCTCACAACACCAAATCAAGGCCTCATTAAGTCCAAATTTTCATCAATTATTCCCATATCAAGCAAAGTATACACTTTTTGGTGACACACGAGGTTGAACGTCAATGTATCCAATCATAATGTATCTATATCATATTCATTATCACTCATATTATAATCAGTTGTATTCTATATGTTATCAACATTCATCACATCATTCTTGGTGTCACTAGTTTTAACAAATGAGATGTTATGATTTGGCATTAGATTGGTAAAGATTTGAAAATTTTGGTTGGGTGGGGCAATGGACTTATTTTCTTGATCAGTAATGCCACCAATCTAGATGTGATTAGAATCAATGAGGTCTTGCACAATGTTTTTAAGATGCATACATCATTCTATATCGTGTCCATTTTTTAGTGATAATGGCAAAATGAATTTGGATTATAGTTCGGGGGTAAAGGATTATTAGGATTAGGGGTTCTAACAGGAGGTAAGGTAATTAAGTTCTTACCTATGAGTTGCAACATGATGAAATGAAGGGTATCAGGAAATGGAGTAAATTGTTTATTCATGTCCCTGAATTGATATGGATTTGTTGTTTTTATAGCAGCCACTTGAGATTGATCTTGTTGATTTTTTTGAGGCAAATTTATTTGTAAAAATCCCTTATTTTTTTTCTTGAATGGTTGGAAATTATTATGAGGCACCAATTTGGATTTGGATTTTTTAGGATGCTTGGAGGAATTTTTTGCTTCACGATGACTAACCAAATTTTCATAGTCACAGAGGGTCATGCACAAGTGAGTAAAGGAAGCGAATCTCATCATCCCAAGCTTATCTTTAATATTGGTTTGCAAGTTTTCAATGAACATTCTTTGAACATCAATATCAAGAATATTAATGTTGATTTGTGAGTAAAGCAATTAGTATCATGCTATGAAATTAATGACCTTTTTGTCCTTGTTTTGTTTACATTGAATTAAACCAGTTAAGGTTGTCTTGGGACCAATTTTCAGTTGTAAATGGTTGAGGGAGGCATCAACAAGTTCATTGAATTAACTAATTTAATTATTCGGTAAAGAGAAAAACCATTCCAAGGTTGTGTTTTTCAATGATCTAGGGAAAATCTTAGCCAAGAGCTTGTCTTTAAAAAGGAATTCAATAATGTAAGGTTGTTTATGTCAAGACATGGTTTCTAGGATCTCTTTTACCACCATATTTCTCAAATATAGGAATATTTATTCCTTGTGGCATTTTTTCTTCCAATATCTCCAATGATAATGCGTTTCGTTTGACATATTGTGAAAGTTGGCAATTTTGATTTAAATGGTTTAATGTCATGAAAATTTATTGTTGGAGGGATGCCATTTTGTAAAAGTTGGTTAAGGACAGATTCATTGGTTATGTTTTGAGATGGAGGTGAATAAGGTGGAGGTTTATATGTGTTGGGAGGACAAGTGAATTTCAAGTTTGTGAGAGGTGATGGGTTAAGAGATATAATGTTTGAGTTCACAAAGCTAAAAAGATTCCTAGTGGATTGACTCTTGAATCTCGGTCGTCAATTGACTCTGGTCTCTTCTCAATCTTGATCCTTCATTTCATAACCTCCACTCTTCTTTTTTGCATGTCTTCTCGTCCGTAGATAATGGAATCTTTCTAGAAGCTCGATCTTGATTGTCCATTTGAATGGTTGTCTATAAAAGAAGCCTTCCTCCTCCATTTTTGATTTAACAAGCACATTTCTCCAAAAAAAATTCTATATTTTCATTTTCATTTGTAGGTATTCAAGAACTTAAAAATTTGAGGGAAAAGCTTTGCAATTTGAGAAAGAAGGGAGGAGAAGCAAGGGAGATGAATCAACTATGATCGGGGAGTTTTCTTTGGTTCTTTTTTTCTTGTTTTGTCTCTTTTGATCATTTGTACTCTCTTGTTTGGATTTGAAATTTGGGCTTAGATCTTTTGTAGAGTGGTTACTACTTGTTCTTAGCCATTTTGAATTTTTTAAACTTAAATTTGGTTGTCTTAGCCATTTTTCATTTTTGAATCTTACATTTGGTTGCCTTGTCATTGTCAATTGTAGGTATTTTAATTTTTAATTTCTCCATTATCTCCCTCCACTATCTCATTTTTTAATCTCATTCGTCGACTGACTCTGGTCTCTTCTCAATCTTGACCCTTCATTTTATAACCTCCACTCCTTGGTGTTGCATGTCTTCTCATATGTTGAAATTGGAATATTTCTAGAAGCTCAATCTTGACCTTCCATTTGAATAAAGAAGCCTTCCTCCTCCATTTTCAATTTAACAACCACATTTCTCAAAAATTATTGCTATCTTGTCATTTTAATTTGTAGGTATTCAAGCACTTCAAAATCTGAGGGAAAAGCCTTGCAATTTGAGAAAGAATGGAGGAGAAGCAAGGGAGATGAATCAACTGTGATATGGGAGTTTTCTTTTGTGCTTTTTTTCTTGTTTTCTCTCTTTTGATCATTTGTACTCTCTTGTTTGGATTTGAAATTTGGGCTTAGATCTTTTGTAGAGTGGTTGCTACTTGGTATTAGCCATTTTGTATTTTGGAATCTTACATTTGGT
The DNA here is from genome assembly GCA_007258455.2 of Sequoia sempervirens. Taxonomy (NCBI): domain Eukaryota; kingdom Viridiplantae; phylum Streptophyta; class Pinopsida; order Cupressales; family Cupressaceae; genus Sequoia; species Sequoia sempervirens. The sequence continues at coordinate 441,521,245 of VDFB02105785.1, read as the reverse complement.
TGTCTTAACCATTTTTCATTTTCAAATCTTACATTTGGTTGTCTTGTCATTGTCATTTGTAGGTATTCAAGCACTTCAAAATATGAGGGTAAAGCTTTGCAATTTGAGAAAGAATGGAGGAGAAGCAATGGAGATTAATCAACTATGATAGGGGAGTTTTCTTTTGTGCTTCTTTTCTTGTTTTCTCTCTTTTGATCATTTGTACTCTCATTTGGATTTTAAATTTGGGCTTAGATCTTTTGTAGAGTGGTTGCTACTTGGTCTTAGCCATTTTGCATTTTTGAACCTTACATACCCAAAGTTGGATTAATGAATTTCTAGTTGGTTTTCTTGTTGTAGTAGCAGTTGAATGAGTGTATGTAGGAATAGAGGCCATAGTTGTAGGGGAGGAATTTTATTTCCACCTTGACTTTGAGTATATTCCAAAGTTTGAGAACAACTAGCCATTGTAGGGACATGATCGTCAATGATATGAGCTAAGCTTCACACAATTTCTATTCCTAGTTCATTATCAATCATTCTCCTCATGTTATCTATGATAGGAACTGCAATACCAATAATATATTCAAAACTCACAAGGTTTTGAAGCTTTTCTAAGGTCTTATCAATTTTTTACAAGTTTTCTTGAGGAACATGAGTAACAATGATTTTAACATCAACAAGATTGGAGGTCATAGGACATGTTATTTCTATTGAAAATGGAGGTAATTATGTAGCTTAATACTTTGTAAAACTATTGTAGTTGTAGATCTAATTAAGTATTATTTGTTACAATTTCTTTGTGGGTGATTATCTGTTTAATTCTTTTTAATGTTTGTAGTAGACAGAAGATTGTAGAAGAATAAGACCAAAAGAAATAAGTTACACAACATATACCGTGGAGAAACCCTTTTAGGAAAAAACTCCACCAAGAATCAATAGTTCTTGTATTATTTAACCTTAGAACAAGATTACAATAATTATTTATCAATCCTTCCTTGAGATGCTTCTTTTTCCTTCAAAAATTCTTCTTCACAACCTGCAATAAAATTTGATACTCTCTTCAACTTGTTGCAATAAAATTCGATAAACTCTCTTCAAGGTGGTGGGTTCTAAGAGCAACAGGCCTCCTAAGAGGCTGGCCTTTTTTGGGAGTGATGATACAGAGGTTAGGTCAAATGGGTCCTCTCCCAAGGCTAAGGAAGTGGTTGTTGGTAAAGGTGTTGTTGGTGGGGCTCTTGAGGTTGGGCCTCAGGTTAATGTTGGGTCGGTTGAGAAACTGAGAAGAATGTCGAAGAGATTGGACAATTTGAAGAAGAAGGCTTCTATTGTCACGACCATGGACCCTAAGGAGGTAGAGGAAGGTAAGGTTCCTACAGATAAAATGGTGACTGTGGAGGATTCTCCAATTCGTGACATGTTGAAGCTGGGTCTAGTGAAGGAGGTTGGGGATCTGAATGTGGAGGAGGAGGAAAAGAATAATGTTAATCCACCCTTGAAGATTGATCCTCTTTCGTAGGATTTTTTGTACCTGGATGAGGTTGATAATTCTATGTTTGGTTTGGTGGACATGATGAGGGCTAGGGCAATGAGTACCTTCAAATTGGCCAAATGGACTTTGTAAGAATTCAATAAAATTAATATTAAGATAAGAGGCTTAAAGGCGAATATGCAAAATGTTCAGAAGGCCTCTGTTTCTGACATCCTCATTGATAGAATGGTGGAACTGGAAGGTTCGTTTAATTATTTCAAGGCATTGTGTGAGGATAGAATACAGGCCCTTGAGGCCAAGGTTGTTGGTAATAATGGGGATATCAAAAAATTGTTGCAGGTAAGCCATACCTCGGTTAAGAATAGTGAAGAAGCTTTGGAAATTATCTTTAATAAAATTGGGTAGCTTAGAGAAGATTAGGTTTTCTTCTCAAAGATCATGTAGAAAAAGCAAATGGCTAAGGGTAAGGGTAAAAAAATTGTGAAGGATGATGATAAGGTACCTGTTGGTAGAGGTTCGGTTGAATGGAAGAAAGCTTTTGATGTTGAGAAAAAGGAATTGTTGGATATGGTTGAAAAACATAAAAACCAATAGATTGAGGTGGCCAAAACTCTGAGTGGCCTTAACTATTTTCTTTTTTCTTTTTGTTTTTGTTTGGTGTTTGTCTTATGTATGTTGTTTTGTTGGTGGGTGTCGCTGGTTGTTGATTGTCTTCTTTTAGTTTGGAACCCGTGGTGGTTGGTTTTTTGGCTGTTGGGTTGTTGTTGGTAGACTTTTGAATATTTTTTGGAGCAGCATTTTGTTTCTGATGTAAAGGGTTTCAGGTTCCTTCAAAACCTATTTTTCCCTATTAATAAAAACTTGTTGCAATAAATAAACAATAATGAGCCTTTGTAAACTCCAAAAAATTTACAATTACAAAGCACAAAATTTCTTATCTCACAAAACCCATGCCTATTATTTACAAGTAGAGTTCTACCATGAAGAAAAATGTCAAAACAAGTCCTTCATCCATTTGGGCGTCCCAAACTAAATTCATAACTCAACGTTGATTCCAAATATATCTTCAAAGCTTATCCTCAAAGTTGAAACCCAAGAATGGGCCCACTTAACTCAGCCTTATAAAATATCTTATCATGCAAAAGTGTTAACTCCAAGATGCCAACTTGGGTGCCCAAGGTGGGTCCAAGTCAATCTCTGTTAACTGAAACATATCTCTCCACCATTCATGCAAATACCATGCATGATTGATCATCCCCTATTAACTGTAAGTAGTCACCTATTATCTGTCATGCAACTCAAGTCATTAGTCATGGATTCCAAGTTAACTAAAGTCAACTAGCATTCAACTGAAACTAACTACATGCAACTAAGGATAACTGAACCATAACTAAACTGAATTGAATTGAACTAAATTGAATTGGACTAAACTAAACTGAACTGAACTAAAATTCATGCATGTAAACATCAATCCCTAACTCCTAGGATCTTTACATGCATTCAAAAGTGTTATATTTTACTCCAAATAGTTAACATAACTTAAGGTGAGTGTCACCTTCCATGTGGGTACCCCATGTGCCCCTATTATTTAGGAACTCATATTGGACACCCTCACATTCTCCTATCATTTATAATTAATTACAAATTTTAATTAACATGATTATTTCATTCAAAATTAATCTCTTTTTAATCCTAGTGTTTGAGAACACTTTCCAAGAACATAAGAGATACATGAAATAAATAATGTTTAGGATTGCAATTAAATGTCATCCTATTTCCAACATTCTCCCACTTGACATTATACATTGTAATTATTCTAAGCAAGGAATCATTATCATAAATTAAGTACAAGACTCAAGGCCAATGGCATTCCTGCATCAACTAATCAATCAATGCCAACTTCAAATGCAACCTGCATAATCATGAAGCTTCAAGCAAATGATTAAAACCAAGAGAACTTATTTGTAGGAACTAGTTTCATAAGATAATCTGCAACATTAATTAAAGTGTCAACTTTCTCAATTAATACATTCCCACTCTCAACCATTTCTCATACAAAGTGATACTTAACATCAACATGCTTAGTACTAGCATGATACATAGGATTTTTTGGCTAAACACATAGCACTCTGACTATCACATTCAAGTTTAACTTGCAATTTAAACCAATACCTTTCCCAAGTATCTATAACCAAACTGCCTCTTTGGAGGCATGTTAAACTGCCAAGTGTGTCAAACTCACATTCAACCAAGGTGTAGGCTCTTTGGTCTTTTCTGTTGAAAATAGCTTTTCTTACAAGTAACCATTCCAACAAATATCTCTTACCATAAGAGAACTCAAGCCTCACCTATTTCTCCAAGTATCCATGAGGACCTGTAACCAATCAATCCATGCCAAACTCCAAATGCAACATAGCACTATCATGAAGTAATCAAGCAAATGATTAATGTACCCAATACATAAGAGAACTACACAAGATCGTTTTCAAAGCTCCAATCTTGAACATAAACATGACATCCATGATCTAACCATCTCCTCCTATGAGATCACATGCACAATAACAAATATATACATCTTGGTCTCAAGAGAACATGTAATATGCCAAACTCTAAACTAGTATCAAGAGTATAACATGACATCATAAAAAATACACTCTAAACCAAGAAACCATATCTCCAATCACATAGAGATAACCTTACCAATGATGCATCCACGTCATTGCCAATAGCTCTCACTGAACCGTGGTACCGAGTCACACATGGCATCGTGACTACCATCCTCTCTATGAAGATCACTCTGAAACATGAAGCAAAGAGTTATCACAAAAAATATTATTTGAAATAACCAATGCATCATTATTGACATCTGAGGATTCATCTATATAAGAATCATAACTCTCTTTCTTGTTCTTACAATCCTTCACATGTCTCGATTTCCCATAGTTCCAACACTTTACCTTACTCTGTCCTTCTAACTTACCTTCCCTTGTCTCCCTTAGGTTCCTTTTTCTCAGGCCTACCTTTTACAAACAAGGCATCTTGGATTTCCATTTTAGACATCCTCCTCATCTCCTTTGATACGAGAGTAGGAATTATATTGTCCGTGTTTGGATCTGCACCACTACCACTAATAGCAACAATTAGATTTTCCCAAGACTCTGGTAAAGAACAAAGTAAAAAAATGCATTTATCTTCATGAAGCAAAGAGTTATCACAAAAAATATTATTTGAAATAACCAATGCATCATTATTGACATCTGAGGATTCATCTATAGAAGAATCATAACTCTCTTTCTTGTTCTTACAATCCTTCACATGTCTCGGTTTCCCATAGTTCCAACACTTTACCTTACTTTGTCCTTCTAACTTACCCTTCCCTTCCTTGTCTCCCTTAGGTTCCTTTTTCTCAGGCCTACCTTTTACAAACAAGGCATCTTGGATTTCCATTTTATACTTCCTCCTCATCTCCTTTGATACGAGAGTAGGAATTATATTGTCCATCTTTGGATCTGCACCACTACCATTGATAGCAACAATTAGATTTTCCCAAGACTCTGGTAAAGAACAAAGTAAAAAAATGCATTTATCTTCATCTTCTAGCTTTACATTTATAAATGCTAACTAACTTAGAATCATATTAAAAGCATTCAAATTATTTGCAATAGAATCACCATCTTTCATCTTTAAAGAATACAACTGTCTTTTCATATACAAATTATTAGTAAGACTTTTAGTTTGATAAATATCACCTATTCTCTTCCACAACTTATATGTAGTTGTTTCTACTGAAACATTCAAGAGAAGAGCATCAACAAGACATAATCCTATGGTCCCTCTTTCCTTCTTATCAAGCTTATCCCAATCCTCATCTGACATCATTGTAGGTGACTTTGTCTCATTACCAACAGCTAACCACTGATCTCTCTCTTCAAGGAGATCCTCCATTTTTAGTTTTCATATCTCATAATTAGATCCATTGAACCTTTCAATATCTAAAAGAGAATTCAAACTCATTGTAACAAACTTATTTTCCAAAATCAGCAATAACAAAAAATAGTAAAAGCTCCCACTACAGCCAAAAAACCTTCAATATTTTAAGAGAAAGGCATCCCAATACTCTACCCAACCTCAGCTTTGATACCAAATGTTGAAAATGGAGGTAATTATGTAGCTTAATACTTTGTAAAACTATTTTAGTTGTAGATATAATTAAGTATTCTTTGTGGATGATTATTTTTTTAATTATTTTTAATGTTTGTAGAAGTAGATAGAAGATTGTAGAATAATAAGACCATAAGAAAGAAGTTACACAACACATACCATGGAGAAACCCTTTCGGGCAAAAACTCTACCAAGAATCAATAGTGCTTGTATTATTTAACCTTAGAAAAAGATTACAATAATTCTTTATCAATCATTCCTTGCGATGCTTCTTTTTCCTTCAACAATTCTTCTTCACAACCTGCAATAAAATCTAATAAACTCTCTTCAACTTGCTGCAATAAATAGACAATAATGATCCTTGTAAACTCCAAAAAGTTTACAATTATAAAGCACAATGCTTATCTCACAAAACCTTGATTTAAATATGTTTTCTTTATTATAGATTCTTTGTGGATGATTATCTAATTAATTCATTTTATCATTTGTAGAATGAAGACAGAAGGTTGTAGAAGAAATAGACAAAATAATGAGCCTTGTAAACTCCAAAAAGTTTACAATTACAAAGCACAATGCTTATCTCACAAAACCCATGCATATTCTTTGCAAGTAGAGTTCTACTATGAAGAACATTGTCAAAACAAGTCTTCATCCATTTGGGCATCCCAAACTGAAATCATAACTCAACGTTGATTCTGAATATATCTTCAAAGATTATCCTTAAAGTTGGCACCCAAGAATGGGCCCACTTAACTCAACCTTATAAAATATCTTATCATGCAAAAGGGTGTGTGCAAGAAGTTGAGTCCACTTTTTGTCCAAAAAGTGGAAGTGTTTTCCCTGATTTTCAGAATTTGACACATTTGACCTTAAAATTTGAAGCACTTAGAGATGGAATCTTCAAAAAGGTCACTAATCATAAAATGTAGTACTTGGAGTCTAGTTTCCAAATATGTAATTTATTTCAATACCCAGATTGTAAAAATTGAGTTTCAATAGGCATTTCTAACAACCACTGTTTAAAAGTCACTTTTTTATACCATACCATGCACGTGTACGACATCCATATTTTGACCTAAATTATCATATTTTTCTAAATCCTTTTGGGAAAATATTTGTGACTCACTAAAGCTTGCTTTTAATATTTTTTATAATTTTATTGAATTTTTTTTTATTAAATATTTATTAGGCATATTTGTCATTTTGAAAATCGCGTTTACATGCATAAATGACCTAAACTTATCATTTTTATTTTTTTAAACTAAAAGAATTGTCCAAGTTTGCTCGCAATCCATTTGTCAAAATGTTATGTTGATCAAAAGTTATTAAAATACTAAAAAACGATAATTCAAGTTTATGGACTAGTTTCATCGAAATTAATTGAAAAATAGAAAAATAATCAAATTATTAAAAAATTACATATTTGGAATCTGCCTGTCTCATCTATAATGGGTTTTAATTTCGTAAAAATTCTGCAAAATAGGTCTTCAAACATATGTCCAAAGTCATTATTTTCCTGTGACATTGGACCTTCAAGTTGCAGGTCAAACTAGGTCCAAAGCTTAGGTTTGAGTCCCCAAGCCATTTCCCGAACCAAAAAAAAGCCAAAAAACCCCCTCAAAAATCCATAATTTAAAAAATGAGATCCCGTTTTAAAACGGGATCTCGTTTCATTAAAAAACGGGATCCCGTTTCATAAAAAAAGCCATTTTTTATGGTTCTATGAAACGGGATCCCGTTTTGTAAAACGAGATCTCATTTTGAAATTCTTCCAAAAACGAAAATTTTCAAAAATGGAAAGTTTTCAAACGGGATCCCGTTTTGAAAACTTTAAAATGGAAATTTTTCAAAATTGAAGCCGTTTTGAAAACTTTCCGGAAATTTTCAAAATTGGAATTTTTTTCAAAATGGGATCCCGTTTAAAACTTTCCATTTTGGAAATTTTCTGTTTTTGAAAATTTTCAAAACGATCCGGAAAATTTTCCCGATTTTTTAAACTTAGGCTCGGGATCCCAAAGCTAAACGGGATCCCGTTTTCTAAAAACGGGATCCCGGTTTTTAAAAACAGGATCTCGTTTATTAAAAAGCGAGATCCCATTTTTTGCAAGTTGAATTCATTTTTTTTCCTAAGGAAAAAACTTCCACATTTCATGGACTCAACTTTGTGCACTTACCCAAAAGTGTTAACTCCAAGAGGCCAACTTGGGCGCCCAAGGTGGGTCCAAATTAATCTTTGTTAACTGAAACATATCTCTCCACCATTCACGCAAATACTATGCATGATTGATCATCCCCTGTTAACTGTAAGTAGTCACCTGTTATCTTTCATGCAACTCAAGTCATTAGTCATGCATTCCAAGTTAACTGAAGTCAACTAGCATTCAACGGAAACTAACTACATGCAACTAAGGATAACTAAACCATAACTGAACTAAACTGAATTGAACTAAACTAAACTAAACTAAACTAAATTGAACTGAACTGAACTGATACTGAACTAAACTAAACTAAACTGATATGAACTAAACTGAACTGAACTTCATGCATGTAAACATCAATCCCTAACTCCTAGGATCTTTACATGCATTCAAAAGTGTTATCTTTTACTCCAAACAGTTAATATAACTTAAGGTGAGTGTCACCTTCCATGTGGGCACCCCATGTGCCCCTATTATTTAGGAACTCATATTGGATGCCCTCACATGCTCCTATCATTTAGAATTAATTACTAATGTCAATTAAAATGATTATTTCATTCAAAATTAATCTCTTTCTAATCCTAGTGTTTGAGAACACTTTCCAAGGACTTAGGAGATACATGAAATAAATAATTTTTAGGATTGCAATTAAATGGCATCCTATTTCCAACAATTCCAAGTATGGATTCCAACATGGGTTGACTAGTGTTAACACTATGAGTGAAAGAGTTAGAAAACCGAAGATCCACAACAAATGTACCAGTATAGGATTCCACAAGTCTTGAACTACATCTCACTGAAGTATTAGCAACAGGACACCAATATGCAATACTCATACAAGTTTCGCCAAACCAAAAGTGCACCCAAAATGGACAAAAAGCACTAAAAAATGTAGCAAACATCCAAAAATAGAAATCACAATGCAAGAATATAAAAAGATATTGTAATTTTCATATATGGCATGTGAGAATTTTCTAATTTTTGAATGCAGGAAACTAAAAATGATATCTTTTGAATGAAAATTTTATGTTTTAACTATGCACTTGTTTTGACCAATTAACTTGAATGCAAATAATTGTAGAAAACTATAGCTCCAAAAACTAAAATTGAGATTTGAAAATAGCAAGATGTAAGGCAAACAGGGACAAATTAATGCTTGGAAATTTAGAAAATGACCTGTTTAAGGATAGATTCACCCTAGGTCAAATGGATCCTTGCACAGGGGTTAAAATAAATAAATTATAAGTCTTTGATTTTATATTTAAGGTCTCCAATTCAGGTTTTAAATAGATACTTTTAGTTACAGATTTCTAGAAATTTATGATGAAGTGCAAGTGCAATTTGATGACAAACAACAAGAAAAATGACAACTTTCTAGATGCAATTTTGTTTGAATTTTCTTATGCAAATGATTGAAAAACACTAATATGCAGACTGTAATGTGAAATGAATGCAATTTTTTGAATTTTTGAAGTTTTAAACAATGGAAAATACAACTTCAAAATCCTAAATAAAATGCAAACTATTGCAATTTTGAAAACCCTAAATGAGATGCGATGTAAACTAATGTAAAATCCTAGATCTAGGGTTTGAAGGATCTCCAAATCAGAAAGCTTATAGTGCAAGAACATTGAGTTCACCAAAATGAAACAAAGGAAAATGGGTCACAAAAATGAGATGACAAAAAATGGGGTGAATGAATGGATGTTGTTGTAATATATGATGCACCTATCTTTCTTCTAATTTCATTAGGAAAAGAGATCTTCCAAAGGTAGGAATGACTTTCAACCCTAAGGTGATTCAACCCTATTAGGGGATCTATTGTTTCCCTTATGACAAAAAATGACAAATAAGACCGAAATGCATTTTTGGGAGATGAAAATAAAATGCCTAATAAACTCAATTATGTGATGTAAAACTCAAAATGCTGAAATAAAGGATAGCAAAAACAAAAACAATAATTTTTTGGCAGATCTGAGAATGGCAGACTGATGTGTACCTATCACCAAAAGTTATTATTGAGTGTCCTACAGGGACAGATTCACCCTAGGGCGAATGGGTCTCTATACAGGGATTCAAAATCTGATTTTATAGTCCTTTGATTTTGGATATGCACTCGCGATTCCTTCAGATTCCACTATCAAAAAGTCAAAAATAAATTTTGCAAATAAGTTTCCATGGCTTGACAACTTTGATGACAACTTTGTCAACTTTGCAAAATTGCACTTTTGATCCAATTTCAGTCCACTTGCAAATTTGCAAACACAAAGAGAGGGAAAATTTGTTTATTTTTGGTGAATAGGAGTTTTCCTTAGCCAAATCCCAGTTTGGTAATTAAACCTTGATAATGAAAGATAATGAAAAATGACAAGGATTGATGAATAAAAAACTCTATGTCACTACTCACCAAATCATTAATGGCTACCCTTAGAGGACTAAAGTCTAACACATCTCCCTGAGGATTGGATCTTGCATGAATTGGCTTGAATGATAGCTTTATTTGACACTTGATTGCTTGCTTGAATGCTTGAAACCTACATCACAATGTTAGCTCCAAAACATAATATGAACACACATGAACTTTGACATGATGATATGATCTTGAATGTTGGTGTAGATGCTTGATAAATCTGCTCTTCAATGCTCTTGACAATAATATTTTCTCATATGAAATTTGAATTATGCAATTTGAATTGATAAAAATTCCTTGTAAATTTATAGGTGTTTATCTAATTTCCTGAAAAAATAGATTCCACAAGCCGACATTTGAAACTTGAATTTGAATCATTAAAATGTTGCCCAAAACATATTTTACATTCAAGGGTCTTGGCACTTAAGGAGGACCCAAATTCCAAGACACACAGAATCCAATATGTTTTAAAATAATGTGCATTTATTTAATGTCAGTTTCCCTTTTAGAAAATGAGAATAATAAGGCTTATGAATGCATAATTTAGGAAATTAGAAGCTTAATTAAGTCCAATTAATTAAGAGACCCAAACATAGTGTGAAAAATCAAAGGAGTACATTTTTCTACACTACATACTCAATAAAAGACAACTTAGTGGCTAAGTGTTCAATTGATGAACTCTTAGCTTCTATGGATATTTATATTTTGAGGAAATTAGATTTGGATTATTTGGTTGGCTATACTATTTCTAACTCCAAGATCAAACCTTCTATTAATGTGAATAGAGAAATTAAATGATCCCCTCCAATATTGAGTTTTTTCAAAACTGACACAAATGGTTCTTCTTGTGATAATCTCGGTGATATTAGGATTGGTTGAGTTAGCTAGAATAATGCTAGTTTAGTTCACTTGGTTTTTTCTTCTTCTACAAGGTTTGGTATTAATGATAAGATGGAGGCTAAATCCATCCTTATAGGTTTAGATAAAGCTTATGAATTGGGTTAGAAGAAGATAATATGTGAATAGATTCCAAAATTTTGGTCTTTCTTTTGAATAAAGGAAGGTTTCTTGGATCTTCTTAGAGTTTGGAATATTTTATGGAGTAAATTCTTCAAATTTAAAAAAAAATAGATCCATCTCTTTTATTTATACTCCTAGAGAATGGAATGTTGTTACATACTATTTAGCCAAATTAGTGTTAATTGCATTTGGAATGTCATATATTGAGATTCCTTGTATTTTTCTCAATCTTTGTAGTTATGTCAACTCAATAATATTTTACTTTTATCATGATATAATCTTTTGTTCACAAGTATTTTGTGTTTATTGGTTTTATAGATTCCTTTATTTACTAGAGATGGTGGATTTATTAAAAACCTGCAAGTGGATTTTATATATATATATATATATAACCAAAAACTAACTATGTAAATATATTTATATTAATTTTTATGTTAAAATTGACCGATGATGTAAATGAGGCAAAACCATAATCTAGGGAGACATATCCAATTTTTGGCTTGAAAATAACATAAGTTTATCTCCCTAGAAGTAAGTTACATAATATAACTTTAATCCTAGCTCAGGACTAGTTAAACATGATAATTCTCTAAGAAGAATATCACCCCTAAGCTTATACGATCTTTAAAGTACAACCATGACTATAAGTTTGGCTCAAACTGAGTTGAAAATATTAGTCTATATGAACTTGAATTGCCAAAATTTATAATCACTCCCTATAGTTAGCATTAAAAACAAGTTATTCACATCCAAATGATACACGTTGCAAGGATGTAAGAAATCCCTTAGCATTGTTATTTCCTTATTGAAAATATCTACTCCAACATTTTTTTCATTGTGCTCCTAGTTATGGTTGTAAATGAGAATGAAAAATGCCACTACTATATCCACTATTGTTACCACCACATCCTCCACTACCATGAGTGCCACCACCATATATACATTCAAAACTTGTAGTTGTCACCATCATAAGAACCACTATCATTGTTGTAGCAACCACTATTGCCACCATTTCTACACTAGTCCTAGTTGATGGTAATGTTCCTCCCATCTAGCTCTTTTTTCTTCATAGCCTTGATAACATCCATCATCACTTACTCATGACTAAAGATCATGAAGCTAAACCTCTAGAAATTTCTAGTTTCCTAACCACTTAAAATTTCTACAAAGAAAAACTCAAAACATACGAAACCAAAAAGATCTCCATGGTGTCATTCCTTGATTATATATAGAAGTGGGTCATCTACAAGTCTTCCTTGGCTAAAATGCTAAGGTACCTACAAGTTCTCCATTTCAACATTGACATACACATCTAGCATATGATAAAATATCTAGGATAACTTGACATTAAGGCCACTTAAGTACCTAGGGTTTTATATCTAAAGACTCTAGGATTTAAGTTGGAGGGAACCATGAACACATGTCTAGGCATATAGTGAGCATCAACATGAGTCGTTTGAAAATTAATTTCCATTCTTATGTAGCTCCCTCATATTCTCACCATGCAAATTGGGATGATCATTAAGCCCTTTGTTGATTATGTTGTAATCCTATAGATTTCTATAGAAGCCTTGGTTGGGGTTTTGGAGAAGAAATCCTATATTTTAGGGTTTAAATTGGAGAACCAAGTGAAGGAGAACATGGATACTTTGCTTGGTTTTCTTAGGAGGGAGAAAGTGCTAGTGCTACAATAGCGTGATATCCAAAGATACTCAGGCTTGAATTAAAGCTGAGATTGATTAGCTTCCAAAAGTTATAGAGAAAATTATAAGCTTATACCTAATGTATTATCTAAATTGAGAGAATAATAAACTATTTATGTTAAAAGAGTACATAAGAAAATAATTAAATTACTTATTTATATTTGATAGATAAAATTGTTTAATTATCAATATTAATCATTTTGATAAAAATAAATTCTTTTTTTAATAAGTCAACTTATTGAAATTAAAAAATATTGAAGGATTTATACCTATTTAACATAAACAAGCTTTTTTGTTATTAGATCAAGCGAGTTGTAAATTTAACTTTGGTTCAAGTAAATTCAATTTAGATTGTATGTAATGTCCATTTGTAAACAAAGTCAATATGACTTGAATGTCAATGGGCCTTTGGTCTACTAGTGAAGTTGGATAGTTCTAAATTAGCCTACTAGATCTGCAAGGGATGAGGCTAGGACCTTGCCCTTGACAACTTTGAAGGAATGGATGCCCCTCAATCCTTGGCTCTGAGTTGAAGAGGCTTCAACTTAAGGCTTATACTCTTATATCATATAGCTGAACAATTATGTAAGTTTGATATAAAGCCTACTAACTAAAATATGATTTGAATAATATTGTTAACTATTTTAATAGATACCTCTCTATCCTCGAAGAAGTTTCAATTTAAAACTTATACTTATCAGATAACTATTGTATATAAAACCTTTCGACCAAAATGTGACTTGAATAATATCGTTTACTATTTTGAGGATTGTCCTGTTCGTAGTAGCTTGATTTGATACTTTTGAACTTTTCGTAGCCTTTGGCCATTATATTATAACTCATTTTCCATGAACTACTATGTAATATTAAAAAAGAACAAGTTAATATGACTATTCGCTCTTGGAAAGATCTCAAGGTCGAAACGCATGAGTGCTTTTTGCTCAGTCAGCAATCAGCTGTAAACGTTGTTTACGTGAGACTGCACTGTGCCGCACTCGCCCTCCATGCTGCATGCGGCAGTCCTTGTTTCTCTATTTCTTTATCCAACGTTTGGACAATGTCGTGGCCGTTGACGTAATTTCTACAAAGAAACCAAGTTTTAAATAATTAGTGGTATCATCAGGACATAGCAAAATAGTAAAGCTTGCGTTGCCAAGCGCGAGCCCACATTAGTTATGAAATTCCAAAATAGCAGTGTGAACGGGGAGGGGACACGGAATAATATAAATTCAGAACTAGAGACAGGTGTGAACGGAATCGAGAGGAATAGAGATCGGGAAGTAATATCTGTCCAGATGAAATGACACAAGTGGGGATGTATATATAGAAACTATAACATTTGTTCCAAAAACACAATACACTGAACGATCAAGTTGTGTAATAGATAAGATGGTTGCAAAGATGTTGAAGGAAGAGGAAATGAATTTGTCTAGGGAAGTGATAGAAATCTACAAAAAGATCAGCAAGTTAGAGAGCCTGAAGCCGTTGAGGAGTGTGAATGCTCTGTTGACTCAACTAGTGGGGCACTGCACGCTGCCGTGCTCAGTGGAAATGGATGTTCGGTCGTTGGGAAAACATGTGGAGGAGAAGCGAAGGCATCTGATAGAGCTGTGCGGGGAGGCGGAAGGGCTTGGAGTGCCACTACACAGGTGTGATACAGGAACATCACTCGCCCCTCTCACCTTCTACGCTGCCCATCTTCCCTTACTATAACAACTATAAAAAATTGGCGGCGCTGGAGTGCGCAATGGTGTGCAAGGGACCATCGTCGTCAGTGAAGAGAGTGGCATTTGTGGGGTCGGGACCGCAGCCTCTGACGAGCATCGTGCTGGCCACACATCACTGAAATGAAATGAAATGAAATGAAATATTTTAATGACGTCCACGAGGCCAAAGAAGCCTATGGGACCCAAGATCAGCACCGGAACAACACACAGCACAGCCTTAGACACAATGGAGGTGCCGTTCGAGATCAGCCCTTCGAGAGTGAATTTTGATGATGAAGTTTGCAATTTTAATCACTTCAAAAGCGTTGCCTTTGACAACTACGATATCGACGCGAGCGCCAACGTCCTGGCGTCCAAGCTTTTGTGTTCGTGTACGACCCGTCGCTGTCGCAGAGAATGGGTTTTATTACATCTAATATTCTCTGCGTGGGTGGGGAGCGGCTGGCGCGCTACGATGTTGTGTTTGTGGCAGCGCTGGTGGGGCTTTGTAGAGAATAAAAGATGAAGGTTGTGAAGCACATCGTGAAGCATATCGAGTCTGGCGCTCTTGTCATCATACGAAGTGCCCACGGAGGGTGAGCTTTCTTGTATCCCATCGTCGAGGAGGAAGACGTCGTTACGCACTCGGCTTTGCACCTACTCTCTGTCCTCCATCCCACCAACGAGGTCATCAACTCCATTATGCTTGCCCAGAAGCCCTAAGGATTCCCCTCTCGCTTATTTTCCTCCAATGCTACTTCTCTAGTCTGCTTTCTTTCGTATGTGAAATAGGTTTCAATAAATCTTCTTTCGAAGAAAATCTTGTACCCTAAGGTTGTACCCTAATCATCTAAAATATATTGACTATTAGTTTAAATTTTTGTGTCATTAAAATATTGTCTTTGTGCAAGGCTTTGATTGCATTCAAATATACTACTTAATAGTTTTCACTTTGTCACAAATTTCAGAGCATATGTTTCATTCACAGGCAACAGGCACAAAACTTCACTCTCACTGTTTTGAGGAAAATTAATTTTACTTCAACCCAGTGAAGAGTAGATGATTTCTAGAACCATCTTTTTAATGCACCCAATAATAATTCGATAAGAGGATAGTTCATCTGGAGGTTAAACCAAGTTTTGTGATGACCTATTAACATATCATAATGTAAAGAAAAGGAGAAACATCTTAGAATAGGTCTCTAGCTACTATATGTCTACATTTTTAATTCATTTCTTTCAAAATTGATCATAGTACATTGAAAAATAGGATATTAATGACATTAAATAATAGAATTATCTAAAGTGGCTCAAATTTTCTGTCAAATATATTAGGGATGGTCTACGTGGACTTCAAGCTCTATATAATTAGATAAAAGGAGCTTAAATTATCAAATGTATAAGATGCATATTCATTCTAGGCAGATTTAGGCGCATTCTGAAAATCTTGGAGTGCATGTACACTATCTTGTACCAAAAAAATTAATAGAAAATTTGAGCCTCTTTTAAGCAATTCTATTTCATTTGGTTATAGAATTGTAAAGAAAATAATTTTTCTTTTGTATAAAGTTGAGGTAAATGAATAAATGTAATTAGTTAGGAGATAATTATCCTAAATAATAGTCCTAGGACTTGGTAGAGGGGTTTTACTCTAATCTTAATGATGAATAATTATTGTTCATGGCATTTAAATTGATTTGCCACTATCAAGAGATTATTTTCTTTATATTGATGAATGTCTTAGAGTTTAGTTTATCACAAAATATAACGTAGATTGATCATAAGCCTACAAGTTTTATCTTTATTGCCATAAAACTAATTTGATATGTAGAATTGATCCACTTACCTTTGTCTCCTATATATTCAAAATGTTAAGATGGTTTCTAAGAGACACCATTGAGGAGCTTCATAATTCAATAGGTGAATGAGTTTTCCTATGTCAAACTTTTTGGTGAGCTAAATTAATAATAAAAATAATTAAAGATGGTATTTGATTACATGTAGGTGGTCTATATGATGAAGTAGACTTGAGTCCTTTTGATTCTCTTTAAAATTGAAGTATACTCTAATGCTTCTCTTTTTCCTTTCTTATTTGTAAATTCAAATCTTGTGTTTAAGTGCATAATGAATGTATTAAATACCATGACATAATAATATGTCACATGAAACATGTCCTAAGTTGGCATATAATATTTAGTGAAATGAGGTTAGGAAATTTTAAATTTTGATTTAATGGCTTCATATTTTGAATTTATTTTTTATTCTTCTTAGGATTGACCTAGGTTAATCTTGCATTCTATGGTAGTGGTATGTAAGGATAAACTAATTATTTCAAGGTAGGGAGAAAATGAATGAGAAGTAACACAAATGGGATGAAAGACCAGTGAATATGGATGTAGCCATGAACAAATCCTAACATAAGAGCATACCACTTATTAGTATAGTATTGCAATAAAAAAACATTTCCATCAAGGTAGGCATATAACTAAATTGGAATTAACATGGGTATGCTAATTTTAACATTATATTATCCCCACTTTTATGTGCATTTAAATGTAACATGGGCATGCATTTCAAATTACATGGATATTCTTAGCCAACATAAAAAGTAAATATTTAGATACTCATAAAATTATATAGGTTCTTAAAAAGGATACAACTATTCTTCTTGTACTCTCCTTATGATATGCATTGCATAAAATTTGCAAAATAAAAAAAGATATGCAATGAGTAGCTTCTACCACATGATCAAAATAAGCACAAACTATCATTTTTAATTGTTTACTAAAAATGAGAACATAAGAGAATAGATACAAAGAATTTTCTATTTTGAAAGTTAAACAAATAAATCCATGTAATATATGGACTAGATAAGGATCTACATGATGTAGCCATGTGATGAAATTAGAGGTTGGTGGCACCAAAGGATGGAGGAATTTCCATCATCTCAAGTCAACTTCTCACTTTGAGATGGTGCTTTGCATGATAAGCATTTTTGCTTTCTTTCTTGTTTTATTTGTTGATCTGTTAATGGATTCCAAGAATACATATATTGTGAAGTCTGATTTTTGGAGATAGGTAAGGGATTTGGTGTTGAACTCAATATGGATTTTTGTCTAGTGAATTTACGAGACTATAATTGAAAATTATACCCTTACGAGGGCCAAGAGATAACTTGATGGAGCCCTATGTTTGCAGAGCTCAATATGGATTGTTGTCAAATAATTCAAGAATCAATGATTTAGGAGTTTAGAAAAATGGTAGCCGAATAAATTGAGAATTTAGCTTGAAGTGACACCCTTGCGAGGGTCATGAGGTAGCTTGATGGAGTTCCACTTGATTTAGGATTTATTTCTTCAAAGAAAGATCTTCTCAAGAATGTATATATATTTTATAAGTGACAAGCTTTGTTATGTAAGCCTTGAGGGGGGTCCCTTAGCAAAATGAATTAAACCTTGTAGGAACAATGTAATAAGGGGGGAATGTTAGTGTATATTACATTATCCACTGTTGTTTTTTGGAAACAATTAGGTTGCAGTTACAAGAATTTGTTCTTATTTATAGTTATATAAAGTAAAACCTCCTTGTATAAATGTTCATGATTAATCGACAATATATATCAAGCTTTATAACTCTTCAATTTATAGATACCTAGAGAGATGAAACCTCAAGTGGGTTCACCAAAACCAACAACCATAAAACCCATGGTATAAAAAAAATCAAACACCCCTCATGACCAATTATTTAATGCACCATAAATAGTAACCACTTAAAAGAATTTTTGATTTCTCACACATTATGGGAAAATTTCCCAAAAAATGGCGATTTAATATGAACACCATATCTTATGAAGGACCCAAATTATATGAAGAAGATGCTCCACTATCTCGCATAGAACCCAAGAATAATAAAATTTAATAAATGCATTCAAGTCAAATCATAAATATTATATGCCCATGAGGGCGTGGTTCGGTGGTCAAGTCGCTTGGTTGTAGTGACAGCCACCAGGGTTCAAATCTTCGCTGGGCCAAAGTGCTCGTAGGCCTTGTGCCTTCGCTGGGCTGTTGTGCTCGCGGATTTGGTTGTTTCTTGTGGTTTCTTGTATCCGGTTCATAGCTCCGGTCAAAAGCGTTTACCCCTATTAATATGGGTGCATTGCACCTTTAAAAAAAAAAAAAAAAAATCATAAATATTATATAATAATAAAATTCCCTTGTTAATTATATAGTACAAAATTATTACAAGTTACAAGGAAAATAATAAAAAAATAATAATCTCTCAACCACCATGGGTGTCTAAGTGCTCATTCTAGGATGCTTAGAGATCCAACATAAACATAGGATTACAAAGTTAATATCACCTTAACCATAAGATTCTCCCACTTGCTAATATACATTCATGGTATAAATAGTAAACATAGAATTAATCAAGTATAGGGTATAAGGCCCATGGCCTCCCTACACTAAGATACCTTATTCGTGCTCACTATTTTTATAAGCACATCTACAGTATTATCTAAAATGTTAACATTATGAATCATGACCTTATCATTCTCCACCATCTCACAAATAAAGAAATACTTCACATGAATATTCTTATTAAAAACATGGTACATGGGATTCCTAGCCAAATAAATAACACTCTAACTATCAAATCCAATTTGAGTTTCCCTATAGTTAAAACTAACTCCTGAATATAGGTTTTGTAATCAAACTACCAATTTACATGCTTATATAGCAACAATATATTCTACTTTAGTAGTGGAAAATAAAAATGTGGGTTACCTCTTACTCATCCAACTAATAACACCACTAAATACAGAAAACACAACCATAGAGTGAACTGTTGACTATCTAAGTCACCTACCCAATTTTAACCAAAAAATATTATATTCAAATAATTTACCTATATCACTAGAACCGTGACAACATAAATAATAATTATAAGTTCCTTACAAATATATAAATAGACTCTTAACATAGTTTAATTCTCTCTATGAAGGCTAGACATTAACCTACAATGAACTCCACTACTTTTCCAATATCTAATATACTACATGTCATCAAATACATCAAGCTACCTAAAACACTAGCATAAGAAACATTATACATATCCTTCAAATCATCATCTAAATTAAGAAACTAATCTAATAAAAATTAAATAACTATAGGTAAATGAATACTCATTGGTTTGAAATCATCTAAATAAAATTGTTGCAATATAGTGTCAACATGTACTTGTTGGATGATGTGGTTGTGTTGTTGATATGTGGTTGTCATTGATGTCAACACTATTAACATTGATGTATTGTAGGCTATATATGTCAAGGATATAATTGAGAAAATTGTTAATTCATTAGATCTGAGATTAAGTTAAGTTTTAAAAGTTTAAATATTTTGTGACAACTAATTCACCCCCCCTCTCAGTTGTCTATCCTTTTTTTTCCAACAATTGGTATCAGAGCTTGTATGTGGAAAGATAATGCTTATCTTTGCCATTGATGTCAAAGGTGGAGAAGAGCAATGTGAAAATATTTGTGGGGAGAAGAGTTGAGGAAAGAAGATTCAGAACCTAAGGGGGAGTAAGTGTTGATTGAGAGTTGCGTTGATGGTGTTTTTCACATCATGTGTTGCCATCAATGCCAAAGGGGGATATTGTTGGATGTTGTGGTTGTGTTGGTGATATGTGGTTGACATTGATGTCAACACTATTAGCATTGATGTATTGTAGGTTGTATATGTTGAGGATATTGAAAAAATTGTTGATTCATCATATCTGAGATTAAGTTAAGTCTGAAAAGTTTAAATATTCTATGACAACTGATTCACCCCCCCTCTCAATTGCCTGTCCTTGTTTTTCCAATAGTACTTACTTTGATTGCACTGAATATTTTGTGCACTTAATCATGATTGATTTGAATCACATGAATATTTTTTTACCTCTAAATCCTTCATGTAAAATATACTAAAAATAATAATTCAGATCTCCCAAATCATCACAAGTTGTTATTACTAATAAATAATATGTCATCAACATACAAGATAATAGCTATATAATTTGATCATTAATACATTTAATGTAAACACAGTGATCACTTTTTCTTGTAACAAAACCAAAGATCAATGCAAAATTATCAAAATTATAAATTACCACATCCAAGGAAATTATTTCAAACTATATAATGACAATTTTACTTGCAAAGCATTTTTCCATTTTACATCACATTGATTAAATTGTCACACACGTAAATTTTATCTTTAAGATCCCTATGGAGGAATAACATCCATTTTATCTATAGAAAACCACAAGTAAAAAAAATAGAAATAAAAAAAATCTAATGGAAGATAATTCAATTGACAAGAGATAAAATTTTATCCAAATTAACTCCCCTACAAGATTAGTTATTTTCACCATTATACCTTAATCTTTCTAGCCTACAATTTGATCTAACTTTTTTAGACAACCACTTGCATCAAATAGGTTTCCTTCCCTTGAGTAAACTAACTATATCTCAAGTGTCACATCTACCCAAGGTTATCATCTCCTTTTGCATGACCTTCATCCAAGAATCATACTTTTGTAAAAGAGCTTCCTTGGAATATCTATGTTTTTCAAAAATACATAGTGTATATCTAGTGTAGTACACCTATTAAATGGGTTTTTTTACTCTCATGGATCTTCTCAATAATGGAATAAGATATTCTTCTTATTTCTCTACATGCTCAAGTTGTTAAGAACTCTCACTCAAATATTGTTTTTCCTCTTGTTCCTCAAATTCATAATATTATTCTTCAACATGTGTATCTTCCTACTTCTTGACCTTAGTCTCAAAATGTTTTTTTTTTTTTTTTTAATCTTTTTTTACTATCTTGGATTATTAAATACTCTAAGTTCCCTAAAAATAGAATTCTTAAAATTAATTATTTTCAAGGTTATAATTCCACATCTTGTAACCCTTAACGTTCTCACAATATATAAAAATATCCATTTATAAGTTATGGGTTACAACTTAAAACTTAGACTACTTTTCTCTAAGTATATTAATAAAATCCTTACAACCAAATATCTAAAAACAAAGGGTTTTATACCTGTTAATACCTCATAAGTAGTTTTATCAATAAGAGTTCAATAAGGAGATCTATTAGTCAAGTATTATGGTGAACCACCTCCAAAATAAATAAATTTAAATCAGATAAAGAGCTAATAAATAAAAGAAATAAAATGTTTCCATAGATACTTAACATAAATTCATGAAATAAATTAAATAATTTAACTAATTTCATAGTTCATCATAATGTACATGTCTTGATAATACAACTTTATTCAAATTAGAGTAAGGATTGCAAATCATAATAAGGACTACTATCCTAGTATTATTTAAATTTGTATTAGTTTACAAAGTCTTTATTCTTTTCATTATATATAAATGTTCTTGTTGATGGTCAATTTAGCACAACAACATTAAACTAAATATTTCTATCATATTTCTCCTGAAAAAGAAAGATAACCTAAATCCATCTATCTTCCAAGGTCCTTGTAGTTGGTTCTCAACTGTGTTGGTGTGACAAAAAAAGACTAAGAATCCCTAGTCTTGCTCTAGAGATCGGAACATAGAACTTGAGTCTGCTCATGTTGAGAAAGATCTTCCTCTTGAGTGAGACTAGTTCTTGTCAGAATAGTGGAATCCCCAGCTTCAAAGGAAAATTGATTGGTGAGTGCTTTGGGTTGACATTCACAATTTTCCTCAGCCTGGCAGACATGGTTCAAAATATCTATGCAATGTTGACATGTCAACTCAGAATGACTCTAATCATGAATCATGCACCAATTGGGGAGCAACAAACTCCACATATCAGCCTCCTCTCCCAAAACCAACCTATCTTGTTGCAATTTTTTAATTAGAACTTGTTGTTTGACCATGGTCATTGGGTCACTATGTTCTAAAGGTAGTGGATCATCATAATTGAGCATTGAGAAGGTCATGATTTCCACCCTCTTGTAGATTCCTATCTTGGTTTCGAAGTAAGCTATCTCATTAGGAGAATAATATCCAATGATCATGTGTTTGAGCCTAGGCTCACTCTCAATCCTAATCTATGTTGGTACCCCTTTCCATGGTAGCCACATATGTGAGAAGTATAAGGAAAAATAACCCCCAATGATTTTCATTAAGTCTTGATTGATAAGCATTCCATATGTCTCGAGGATTTCAACCACTTGGATATCTATATAAGTTTGGATCCTTGGGTCAGATCCAACCTGCACATGAATAATTTTTAGTTCTCCTACCACATTAACCTTAGTTTTATCCAACTAAATCACCTTTTTGTTAGTCTGAAGCGGATTCAAGCCTAACTTTCTACAAATGGAGAAAGTCATGGTGTTACCTAATGCTCCAGAATCCAAGAGGCAGTTGTGCAAATTATTTTTGAAGATCCTTAAGCTTAAAAGGAAAGGTGGGGTCCTTGTCTTACCTTTGTATAGGGTTGCATTCATTTCATTTGTTGGAGTCGCCTTATTTTTTTCCTTTTGACCAATTTTCCTCCTCTAGGGCTCAATACACAATGTCTCGTTGGGCAAGGCACCACTTCATAATGTCAAAGAATGACAGTGAATTATTTTTCTTCTACATTTTTTCAACAAGATTAAACTCTGTGTCATTCTTCATCTAATATTTGGTAATAGAAGAAGAGTTACCTTTATTTTGAGATTCAATTGGCCCTTTTGGTGGTGGCAAGTTGTTTTATGCATTCTAATTAGGTGGAACCATGGTGTTTGGAGGGGTGGATGTGGTAAAAAGGCCTTTATTTTGATTCCTTAGGAAATGACCCCCTTTATATTAGAAGACCTAATCATTGTATACATCTTCTACTGGTTCATTTTCTTCTTGACTGGGGAATGGGGATTTCTCATCAAAGAGCTCATAAGCCATGGCAATATCTATGGATCCACCAAATTTTTTGGGAGCACCTTGCAATGGAGCATCAACCTATGCAATCTTGACCATCTTCTCCATTTCTGGGTAGTTAACCTCAGAATGTGCCATAGTGTCATGTAGCCTACACCAATTTGTCATAAAATTGAGATTTGCAACATTTGCAATGTGTGGCTTGTCATCACCAGCCTGATAATTATGGGAAACTCCACCATTTTTGGCCCATTATTCCATTGTCTATTATTTTTGGACCTCTGGTTATATCCCCTATTTTGATTCTAGTAATTTTGGTTAGGGGAATTCTGGTTTTGGAAGTTCCTCTGGTTCTAATTGGTGTTCTAATTGGAATTCTGATTAGAGTAACCACCCTGATTGGAATATCCTCCTTGATTTTGGTTTTGATTTTGAGGGGGGTATATATGAGTTGGGCCATATCCTTGAACATCTGAGATAAAGTCTACTTCAGAGTTTCCATTTCATTAGTCAACTAAACAGTTCATTCATTTTTTGCAGTCTTTATAATAGGTGGTTGACTGACAGGATTTGGCCCTCCAGCTTGATTATGGTAATTTTGTGATTGTTGGGAGGAATCCAAAGCCCCATCGGTGAAGAATGGTAGGGGAGGTGGGGTTTGTAACTCAGCCATGGGTCCATATTGGGAATAAGACATCCCTAGGATAGTATTAAATAGAGGAGTTGGATTAGGAATTTGATATCCCATGGGAGGAAGAACTCCTGAACTCCTCGATTGTAAGCTTATCTATTGTTGTAATTTAATGGCCAGGTGATACACTTTGGACAAGGAATCAATGTCAACCAACCAATAAATCCTTTGTAGGAACAAACCAATCAAAGGATCTATGGCCCTTAAATATGCCAAAATGACAATATTTTCAACAACCAAGTAAGGATATTGTAGCCTTTGATACATCCTCTGGAATCTTGTGTTAAACAATGGCAATGGTTCATGGGGTTCTTTTCTTATGGTATCAAATTGGTGATACAAAATGGTAGGGTCTACATAGACCCAAAATTGATTGATAAAGGAATTTTCTAAGTTTGTTCAACTCAGAATAGACCCCTAGAACAGATTCAAATACTAGTTGTATGCCATGTCACCCAAAGAGTAGGGGAATAACCCACATACAACATCATGGGGGGCTACTTGAGCATGAGTACAAGCATCTTTAAATGCCTGTATGTGCTCTTCAACACTCCTTGACTCTTCTTGGATATACTTGGGACAAAATCTCTTTGGATTCTTGGGCATATCATGTATACCATAAAGAATAGTCCCTAGTGGAGAGGGATTATTCATGAAAAAAGCTATAGGTGGTGGTGGGACTGGTTGAACCAGTTTTTGAATAGGTGGATTTTGTGGAAACCCAGGTGGAGTAAGTGGTGATGAAAATGGTGGGATAAACAATCTACAAGCTTTGGGTCTAACAGGGGTTTGAATTTCAACTAACGGTTCTAGATTTTTAGTAGATCTGAGAAATCTTTCAAACCTTTCTGGTGAGAATGACCCAATCTGAGCCAGTTTATTCCTTCAGGCCCTCCTTCTAGTGCCATATTTGTTGATGGTCAATTTAGCACAACAACATTAAACAAAATATTTCTATCCTATTTCTCCTGAAAAATAAAGATAACCTAAATCCATCTATCTTCCAAGGTCCTTGTAGTTGGTTCTCAACTGTGCTAGTGTGATTCAGTGGCCAATGCAACTATAATATTCAAGGGGCCTACTGGTAGAAATGAATACAAACTGCATCATATGAATTAATGTACATTTGGGGGCATAAATAAATAGAAAAATATATAACAAGGCTTTAGAATAGAAAAATATGAATATAAATCTTTTCACATCCAGACATGTATCTTAACAATGAGTGTTTCCTTAACTAACCAAAACTATAACATGATGTAATCCATAGCATGACATATACTATTGCATACGGGTGGGTGCATGGAGATGGGTAGCAAATTTGTGGCCACTTTCAAAAAAAAGTTTTGAAAAGCTATAATGCGAGCATGTTATAACACACTCGTGTTATAGCTTTATGTGCCGAGCCTGAGGCTTAGCCACAACGAGCCCATAACACGAGTGCATTATAACACGCTCACATTATTACATGTTAAAAGAAAAAAAATGAAACTCATTCATTCTTGCTAAAACGTTCATGTCTATAATTCTTCAAAACGCGCTCGCGTTATGAGAAAGTTGGTTTTTTTATAGATTTATTTTGTCTCTCTGTCTATACTCACTCCTACTCTCTCCCACTCTTACACACCCTCACCCACCCTCTCTCATACCCTCTCTCACTCTCTCTTACTCTCTCCCACTCTCTCGTGCCCTCTCCTAACCTCTCCCATTCTCTCCCAATCTCTTCCACCCTCTCTCCCGCCCTCTCTCTCTCCCACTCTCTCCCACCC